>OX392499.1:22735339-23178339 GCA_947623375.1 Apotomis capreana
CTCGAATGACCTTAAGAAAGAAAAATTGAATGCGATCTAACTACCCCGCTTCGATTGTAGTTAGATCGCATTCAATTTTTCTTTCTTAATTTACCTTTGTGTCATTATTTATTATATGCAATGTTTTGAGGAAGGTAGACGTTTGACGTGATTACAGAAAATAATAAAAATCACTGAACCTGTCGTAATTGTCGTATAGTGATTTTCGGGATTTCTTTTACATAATTAATTCTTAGTCGGCTGATCCAGTGATCTAAACGAATTAGTATTACAAGATATGATTTGCGTGTTCGTAGTTTTTGTTTAAATTACCTGATACGTAGTTTTGTAAATTACCATAAGTTTTTCGTTATAGGGTTGCACGCAAATAATAACTAACCTCGTCCAACACAGGCCTCTACGCACGCGATTTCGACTCCCAAGCAAGTATGAATCATTGAGTTACATTATGTAGGTACATACATCACGTTATATGTAGCTTCATGTGACTCAATGATGAAAACGGGGCAAAATGGTTACGATAAGAGTAGCTCTACTTTTATTCAGTATAACAATAACCTCCTTAATACTCAATTGAAAAAAAATGTAAATTGATTTTGATAACATATTGATGTTACATTACAACCGGCCTCCCGGTATCTGTCTATATATCGATGTAGACAGATCAAATTCTACAATGCACACGTAATTTTCTTTTCCCATATGTGATTACCATTCGTGTTGCATTATTTTTAATTAGCTTCACCTCATTGTGTCGAGTCACGGCGAACAATGACTAAGTAACGTTCGACTACCCCAACGTTGTACGCAGAACGATAATTAACCGTAGCCGAGCCGTCAGAACGCGCATCTACAATTCGTCGGTCGCGTCTCGCCCCCCACGCCCACGGGGGGTCGTCTAGACGCCAGACCGATCTATACTGCAGCCATCGATCCGGGTCGACGACCCGCCGGCCCAAAACAAACCGCCGTGGCCGCTGCCCAGGAAAACCGGCGGGGATAGTTTTTTTTAATGCTTGAGGTAGGTCACGGGTTACTATGAAACTGAAATGAGCTGAAGGCACTATCCAAGGGTTACTTCTTATTTGTCTGAGTTTCTGGTCATCCGGTCCCTTTGTCATTAAACTTATAGTGAAGATATTCCATCAACGTTGACCATTGACCTCTTCCTCCTTTGTTATTACGGTTGTTTTTACCCGACTGCCTCAGTAGAAGTGCTTTGTTTTAACAATTATACTTTGGTAATCGTAATTGGGTTTTTACAACTAAAGCGATCTAGAATAGCCAATCCTTAACACACATAACCGTCTTGTGAACATAGTATATCATTATCATGACTGACACATTTATTATAAGTGATTAGGAGGATACTCACATAAATAGTTACAATGTTGTTATGTCTACACACGGTAATTAAGCTGAGATAACTTTTACAATGTATAGCTAATTCTCCAGCATTGTTTAGCAACAATTCAATTATTCTATCATTACTATGTCCTTAATCTTTCGTCCGCTCAAGTTTAGGATTGTATAAATGTAAATATTTACATCAAGGGAAGGCCGCAAGATATCGGTTCTAGATCGAAGGTATTTATCTTGAATCACGTATGTGACACCAAGATTTCTATTACCAACTATATTTTTCAGCACCAAAGAGCTTTGGGCTGTCTTCATAAGTTAACTACGTCTAGAATGTTCTTAGAGGGTGACAAAACTAGTCCATAGACTTAGCAACCAAATTATCTCCAAGATAAATAAAACATTTGGGCTATGCATACTTAGATATGCATGCGTGATTCCAGTGAGATGTGAGGTCACCGACTCTTCGAGATTCTGACCGCTGAAATTACTGGGGGTAACTAAAGGCTTTTCACACTGATGTCAATGTGCTTAAGTGCAATTCCAACGATCCAACGCAGAGATTTATAAATAACTATTATCTGTCCTCAACGTTGTTCATGAATTGTCCAAGATTGGCGTTGTTCACTAGCCAAGGACTTTTAACATCGCACTGTTAACTGGTCTTTGAACCATCCACGACATCAAAAGATACATTTACTAAAGATCTAATAAATATCGTCATTTTACTCTCAAATTAACCTCTTGAACGCTAGTGCCCCTCACGCCGGCAGCAAAAAAATACAGAAGTGTTACAAAAACAATAGGGATTGAAAAATACTTCGATTTTAAAGTGAATTTTGGATCATAATTTGAAATTTTCCCGTCACTTGATGACGGTGACGTCAGCGTAACAATTTTCCCTATGTCGTGATATGAAGACTATGGCGTTCCATAGGTTAAATGAGGTAACCAAAGGGTAGACTGTAAGTATACTCACTGAAGTCGATCAGTAGTCTTCCATAGCCCTGCCTCTGATACGGAGGAAGTGTCAGGATGCAAGACACGTTGTAGTTCAGGAACGAATTCTTTTCCTGCCAAAAAATATTCACTTTAGAATATAAATACATGATACATCTAATCAACTAAGCACCTATTAAAAAGTAGGTGGCTGCTTAGCACAATTATTGTTTTAATCCTAATCCTATTTATATAAGTCTATTATTTTATCATACTATCTAGTGGGGAAGTAGGTAAGTGCTTCGTGGTACACTAATTAAATGCTTGCCTCCGCCGCATACTATTCTAACAGCACTTTTTTAATGCATTTAATACTCTAAAACATATGAGAGAGACAGAAACTCGTATCAATAGAACATGAAACTCAACGGCCCAGAGGCAGTTTTGATTAAAAAGGCTCATAATTCCAACTTGGCAAATTGGGGTTTCGACAGACATTCTATTAATTCATTATTAATTTTCATTGTACCTATTCGGCATTTCTGTACACGACACCCCAACCAAATCGAGAGATCAAATCAGCAGCGAGTCCACATGGAGTTTTAGTGTTTCAAATGTTAATAAATAAATAATAAATAAATATCGGACAACTACAACTTATAGTCAAAACTACATAGTACAATTTTAATACTGACACATATCAAATTGCATCCTGAGATTGTAAGCTACTTTTGATGCTAACTGTACTAGGTGACTCAAGTTTATACGCGTAGCCATTTCAAGGAAAAAATCTTTAAAAAAAAAAAGGCCGACTTCAAAATAATCTGAAAGCTAAAAATAATCCGATCTTGAAGAGGTGATTCAAATGTAATCTGTACATGATCGGGTTATTTTTGGCATTTAAGTTTATTTTAAAGTCAGTGTTTTTTTTTGTTATTTTTTTATATGATATGAATATTTACTGAAAGAAAAAAAAAACGTATTTTTTATTTTTCGGTGGAATCCACCGTGAAATTTGAACGTTCAAAATTATTTCACCCTGAATACATGGGATATAAAATTCGATGCAATGTTAGAAATGGCTCCAGGTTAATTTTACAAAACCCGAGTTTTCGAGATGTATTATATAAAATTTATCGTGCTAAAAGCTATTAAATATGTAAAAAGAAGTGGCCAACGTGGATTATTCTGCGCGCGCCCCAAGTGACAATTTGCCAATGCAAACACGCGGGGAGTCTAGACGACGCACACACCTAACGAAATAAATCTGCTCCAGCCAGTGTTTACGTCTACCTAAACTCCCTCACTCATATATATTCTATATCATGTTAGCGTTTGACGACTGGAAAAGGTGGTAAGTGCGTAAAAAGGGTAGCAATGGCAGAAAACTATGAACACGGGCCTAATACAATTGACATTGATGTACCCGATAGCCGTGTAAAAGTCATGTAAAGGTAAATCTATTTCGAACAGATGTAATTAGAAACGTATTTCTCATGCTTAATCATAATCATAACCAAGACAGACCACTAGATTTTCGCTATTGAGCAACAACTACAAATTCCTAGCGCTCAGAACCGGGTCAATAAACTAATGTTAGAGATGGCAGTCATGATCATGACTGATAGGAATCTCCGTTTGTAATATGACCTCCGACGTAAAAAGGGCATGTTAAAAATTTTACAACCACGAGAACAGTTTGGTGATAAGTAAACGATTGCTCATAGCAGCTGTTGACAAAGTCCGAATTCTGAAAATAATATCTTAACTTCCGTAGGAAACGGCCGAAGACCAAAAGAGAAAAACAATATTCAATAGCTTTTAAAAACAAATTCAGCGCGAAATTCAATTTATAACCCCTGCCTTTCTCCTCTACACCTGTAAGACGCAAATTTCTCCCTTCTCCTTAATAACGCCTATTTTATAGTGTTACATTCTGTTTATTCTTTGTAATAACTTAAAACCTAATGTCTCGTTTCAGACATAAAAGCCTTTCACAAAGCAGCTTATTTATCAAGAAGCTTATACTTTCTTAAGAGATTTTATTTTTAACGATTTGGGAAGTGGGGGGAGGGGTTGCCACTGCAGTTCGATGACCTGATACAGACAGTCTGTGGTCCCATCCTTTGTCTGGATTTAAGGTACCTTACTTATAATTTAAGACGTAGCTTGTGACACTCGTGTGGAGCTGAACATACGTTGCTGAGATGTATAGATCCTGTGGAAGATTTCGGAAGACTGAGTTTAAAGAAATCAACACTGTTTGCCAAGCGTTTTGTTTGGTGTACTTTCTTTAAGACGAAAAATGAGGGGTGTTATAAGTTTAACATCTGTGTATTTGTCTCTCTGTCTGTGGCATCGTAGCTCCCAGATGGATAGATAGATTTGAGTGCGTTTTTTTTTATCGAAAGACTTGTCCGTCGAGATGGTTCTTAGCTATGTTTGATGGTAATAAGACCAGTAGTTTCCAAGATATAAAACTTTAATTAGAACAAGTGACAAGATCTCAGCCAATATTGAAGCTAAGAATTGAAAATTTTGTACTTATGTTCGGTTTTAGTAGCATTAGCTACTAGTATTATAAATTTTGAAGTTAGGTTATGTATGGCATAATATTTTTCCGTTTTTTTTTGTTTCATTACTATTCACGCATTTCTCAAAGAGCAAAATCGTATCTCTACCTATATCCTATATGTATAATTACGAAGAAGCCAGTAGCTTAGATTAGGTTTGTTTAATGAAAGTTCTAAAAAAAGCCGGTTTATGAGAATCACTTGTTTGGTAAGTTTGTGCAGGAGCACACACACTTTAGTATTATAATTTAAACAGTTGTTGTGTTACCTTCACAGTAATTTCTGATTCACTTTTTCATTGTTCATTGGTGTTCATTTCAGTTATTTTCTATATTTATATATTTCATGAAATAACCATACCATAACAAACGTTAATAAACAATTCAATGAAGTCCAGCAATACTGTGTCTATACGCCTACATATTAACGCAAATACATAACCTAGTCGGAATTCAGCTAGGCAGTTATTGTGCAGAGGTAGCTGAATACTAAAGCTTAGTTACAAGCAATTTACCCGACTACGGTAAACCAAAAAAGGTTAAAAAGGTTTCGCAGACCCGGATATCGGTCGTTTCGAGGGAGCTAGACGTGCCCTGCTGGCCCGAGGTTATTGACCAGACGTCTTCACTGCAGGCAGACTATAGCCGCCCAAATGGTGCAAAGTGAACTAATCCGTGCAATGAATTGTGACCACAGTGAAAAAGGTTAAAAATATATGTTTCCCAGACCCGGATGTATCGTTTCAGGGGACCCAGTCGTGCTCTGTTCGGCCGAGGTTATTGATCAGATGTCTTCCCCGCAAGCAGACTATAGTCCGCCTCAAAGTTATAAATTTAACTAATCATCTCAAATAATGTGTCAAGCTTTAGAAAACACACCAATAAAAAAATTACATCATTCACACACTAATGTTCAACCTAAAAACTGACAGTAAAAATATGCAGTGAAAAGTATAGCGAAGTCTTCTTAATACTATTCTTTGTAACTTAACTTGAGATATATAAGATAAATAACATTTTTTTCACCACTGTAAAATAATACTCTAAAAACGTACGAAGCTCACAAAAACTATATATAGAAATAGCACATTTCAATTCAAAGTCAAATGATAAGTCTCAAGCCAATCCAATTTAACTGAATTAGAGACAAAATCTATAATATAACAGCACTACCGGCAGTATAAAATATCGGGTCCACAATCATGTATTCAAAGGCATCTCCAAGCCTCTTGAACCGCCGAAGCTCCTCCAAGTATATCGGTAAAGGTCTATGAAAGAGCTAAGAACATCACTTTGCTTCAAAACTGAAACGCAAGGCTCTCGACTTACTACGCCGTAGACGCTACGGCACGTAGTTTACGTGGAGTGCTACGGTGCTACGCTGCTACGCCGTAGGCCATAGTAAAACGGTTGCACCGGAATATCAACTTTGTTTGCAGGGAATAGAACTAAAATTTGATACGGCGTAGTAGATAGAAATGTGAACGTATTTTCAAGTGGATGCAGTAGAATTTCGACGTTGTTTCATACGAAATAACGTGAATGTTACAAGATAATAAAGAATAAAAGATACAAGCATGAACGAATGGAGATGTGCCTGCAGTAGATTCTGGGCATTTAATAGGCTGTATTAAGGATGAAAATTTGATGATATGCTCACTGTCTGGACTCGTAGTTGGATGAAATAATTCTTGGTTTAGTAAATTAATGCATTGTTTATATTGGATTATAGTTGTTATTCTGCCAGTATATATTTGGAATGAAAAAAGGCAATAATGAAGCGAAGGCGAAGAATAACAGCCGAAAAACTACTCCAATCTTATTTTTATCACGCTACAACATTATATAATTCAAGTTAGCAAGATTGCTCGTGAAACTTAAAAACAAAGAGAACTCGAATATAAATAGAAAACATTGACTTTGAAAAGTTACCCGAAAAATCTAATACAATGGGCGGGTTGCCGGGCCGTTGACCCCGAAAAGGTGAAATTTCATTACTGGGCACGAACATGCATAAAGCATTAATTTGGCGTCCACCGGTAATATTCGCTCTTGATTGCATACTGGCAAGGTTCGGCGATGCATGTTTCAGGGTTTATTGCAATACCATTTAACCATATACTTGATTCGATTTCCCCTACTCATAAACGAGATAGATACTTAATAAAATCAGCCATACATAATAAGGGTCGCGGACGGACAGACCTCTTATGATGAACTTCTAGTGAGCGTCAGGATGGCTGGACCACGCGAAATTTCCGATGTTGTGTGGTTCCAAATTTTTGTACCAATTTGGAACTATTTAGTCATCCTGACGACAGAATGGCCGGACCACATTATTTCTAACTTTGCTCCCTTTTTATCGAGTTTTTTTTTGATTAGCGAGGTACTAAATAGTACCAAATACCACTCAACATCGAAAAGGTCGCGTAGTCCAGCTATCCTGACGCTCACAATTACTAACGAGTTCTAAGCATGTCAGGGCGTCTTTGGCTCATAACTATAACCGTGAGGCAAAGCATTTTCAATACTATTTTATTACCTTGATGGTATCTAATCTAACCACAATCTCATAATATGGTCGACCACCCTATTTTTGTGACATTTGATGACACAGAGAAAACAGGCAAGTTCCACGAAATCTACGTAAAAAATCATGGTCTGAAGATGTGATTTCGTGCCACGCGTCGTTTTAGACTTTTGTCGCTGACAAGAAGAAAACAGCAACAGAATACATGATTGTAGAGTTGTATAAACTGATTTGTTACTTTTTTACATACAGAATAAAAATTTTGGAAAGATTTTTGGAATATTCCAGCGGCGACTGTCGATCCTTATATACGCGGAAAATCGGCGGAACAATCGGCCGCGATGCCAAAACGGAATTAAACTCACCGACCAGCCGTGTAATTGAATCCTCGAACTTCCGGAGCTCACTGTGCTTAGTTTTATATGGGATCCGTTGAGACTAAATTGTCGAGTGACAATTCTTATCATATCAATGTATTTTGAATTTAAATTTAATTTAAATAACTTGTTGCTCCTTGACCTGAACCTGAGGCATAATTCGATTCAGATTGTCTTACAGATTATAGGTATCATTTTTGTTGGCCTAGTCCACTTTGTAACCGACTACAATGGTCTTTATTCCATTATGCAGTGTGGCCACAAACTGCTACTTTAAATTAAAGCCAGTTTAAGCAAATTTCACATTAAAGGCGCCTTTAAGTCAAAGGCAAAAAGATTTACAATGGTACACAGGGCGCATAGAAGTTGGTTCACTTTGTATCACGACAAAAAACAGACAAGACAAAACAGACTTTCTGGTAACTCGTTTTAAAACAATGGACATCTCAATGCTGTTTTAAATACAAATTGTTTTAAATCTAAGACATTATGACCTGTTTTTTTTTTTTTTTTCAATTTAATTCCTTCGACATAAAGATTCACTTGTTATAAAAGACGTATGAACTTATCATACTCTTAAATTTAAGCTAGCAGTTTGTGGCCACACTGCATAATGGAATAAAGGCTACTGTTTCTCAGATATCAAAAGTAAGAAGATTCGGATTCCAAAAATTCTTATTATACCTACTTGAGCAATGCGTCTGTGATATAACGTACACATGGCCGATATAATTATATCCATTTTTGCCACTCCAGTGACATTGTCAAATTGACATTTAAAAGGTAAATAGAGCACATCGCTAAAGAAGACATATAGTGCCTAGTATTATTAAGCAAAACGTGAATTTCCACCAGCTCCCCGTTACATGTCATGATGACGTATCGTGGATATGTGTTATGGCTCAAAGGATAGAATCTGGTAACTAGATTTAGTGCACACAAGAGAAAAAGGTACAAAGTTAAACACAAAAGCATTATTCTGACTATAGAACTCAGAGCTACATTGTTAATACATAGAACCCTAAAAATTGCATATTCCAGCGGCGACTGTCTATAGCGCGGGAAATCGGCGGAACAATCGGCCGTGATGCCAAATCGGGATTAAACTCGCCGACCAGCCGTGTAATTGAATCCTCGAATATGCGAGGTTCACTGTGCTTAGTTTTATATGGGATCCGTTCTGTGCTGAATGTAACAACGTAAGATATCAACGGTGTATTTTTAGTATTAATAAAATACTAACAAATTGATCCGTGTTAATCCAAGCTATAGGGTTTATTTCAATTGCCATTGACATATAGACATTTGTGTGAACTATCGGACACAGGGTCGTGATATGGATGAAATATACCTACCTATATTTTTTTACTGTTCGATATCATTAAGTTACATTGACAAGTTATCATTACAAATAGAGCAAGCACATCGCTAAAGTAGACGAAAAATAGTATTATTTCTGACTTATGACATTAGAAACTTTGGATTTATCCTCAGACTTGACTTTTTAATATTCGAGGCCCTGCCCAACTCTACGACACAGATGATACCTATATACAAACTTCATTATGTATGCTTCATGTATAAAGAAAGGAGGCATGTCGCGTGTCCCAGCAATATATTACACTACATCATTGGATACAGCGACGAGAACGCTTTTGTATTTTTGATTTGGCATTAAATTGTAACAAGAAGTATAGTTAATTTTTTTTAAGACGTCAAAATGGTCATAAAACAATCTTGCAAGCATGACCCCAGAGAAAGCCATTGAGGCCAAATTAAAACAAGTACTAAACAAGAAAAATATTGGGCAAGTGCGAGTCCGACTCGCGCATGAAGGGTTCCGTACCATAATCTATAACAAGTTTGTTGTATGGGAGCCCCACTTAAATATTTATTTTATTTTTTGTATTTGTTGTTATAGCGGCAATAGAAATACATCGTCTGTGAAAATTTCAACTGTCTATCTAGGTATCACCGTTCTTGAGATACATCCTGGTGACAGACGGACGGACAGCGAAGTCTCAGTAAACGGGTTCCGGAAGTTACAAGGTTGGAATTGGAATAGCATAGGTAGATCTTAAGAAGTAAAACTAGGGTAAATTTTCGACCTTATGGCTTTAGTGTCAAAGTATCTTATTCCATCGAGATAGACTATTGCAATTTCAACCTTAGAAAAGACAATAATTTTATTAAAACTTTCGTGAGACATATTTAATTATTGTATTAAGCGGACTCCATACGAGTTCGAAACATGTCGGGCCGTTCCTGACAATTTCACTTGAGTGTAAACCGCTTAATACAATAACTTAAAAAAGACATTTGAAAAAAAAAAAAGATATTTGTATGCGTTTTCTTTTTCTTAACTGCTTCCATTTGTCCCAAAATAAGCTTCCATCTATGCAGAAGCAGAGAAGTAATACAATTACTTTCTGGGGTCATGTTATAAGCTCTCAAGTGGAATTCGGACAGCTTAAAAAAATTCAACTTAGATAGAAGCGGACTGGCTAAAATGTAAGCTTACGTCTGCGGGTGAAGTTGATACAATTACTTAAATTGACATGTGAATTTGTTCAAAGAAGCTTAGGTATTCACGTAGAGAAAATCTGTCTTCTCTGATAGATATTCTTCAAAAACATGTCGAATCCAGTTGTAGAATAAGATGTTGCTGAGGCCAGAGGAGACGCACAATCTTTGCACTTCGTACGAATGAAGTATCTCATCCGGTATCACCGTAGTACATATAAAGTCATAACTGATTAATAAAATAATAATACTAAATCAATAAGGGATTCGGAAACAAGGGAATCGTTTTTTTTTTATAAATATTCAGAGAAAAAAAAAGAGCTTTAAAGCAGCTTGTAGAAGTTTAAAACGGCAAGTGATGAAGTAACACGAGACTTTTGAGTTTAATAAAGGAATATATGAATCGTTTAGGCGCAGGCGCATATATTTGCGTTCTATATTTCAACAGCAAATAAAAATAAAATAGGTAAGTAGAAGTGAGACTTTTAGGATACTCTCTGAGACTAGATTACTTTTTACAAGCTTTTAATTAACTTCCAAAGTAGGTGTGTATGTAACTAACTATGTTTGTTCGGGTGAAATCTTGCAACTCAATTTTGAGGCCTATATCTTCAACCAATTGAGCTAGGAACTCGGTAATAGATAAAGTAATTCTATCAAGTTCGGGCTCTTTAGAATCGTATTAGTGAGTTCCAAGAAAAATATTTTTTTACATGAATTGTAAGAGTGAATTTTATTATTTTACTACGTACCTACCAGCTAAGATATTTGACCATCATTCTTGCATGCAATCAAAAGTAGGTACTGTTTTGTTTAAAAAGGTGCAATTCCGTTTACTTATATGTATAAAGGTGCTGTCATTTAAGGCTCAAACAGACATTAACACCCAAACCCTCGACCACGTCAATTCACACCCATACACATAGCCTACTACTGCTTACTACCCCATTCAGCGTCGCGTCAGCTGTGGGAGCAACGACCTGGGGGGCTGCACCCCCCGCCCCCTTTAAACGTACGCCGTACGTCGAGATTTTTGTAAATAATGCTTCGTGGATTTTGCGTTAATTTGAATTTTTGCGGCGGCATCGCACGGGTTTGACGGGGGATTTTGGGCAGCAAATAATTCTGTATTGTACAGAACTCTTAGAACCGGGTGTAAGAAAACTTTGCCCGCAACGATATATAATATAGGTACTTTATAACAATCAACGTAGCAACCGGTATTCAATAACGATCACAAAACCGAAAATTGCACTAATTATATATATTAAAATAAGAAAGACAAACGATCTAACTATTTTTCCTTGCAAGAATATTTATTACGATTAGATACACTACTGATCACAGCTTTAGGCTTTTTGTTATGGCTAATATACATCGCGGAATGTTACGCAGACATGTAGAAACAGGCTACGCCGACAAAAACGGAATCGAAAAAAATAAAATCGCCAATCGACACAGTACAGGACAACCGTTTGATACACATCACAGGTACTATACCTATTTGTATCTATTATGTCAAAGTATTTATGTAGGTATATGTAGATATGTTTATTGGTTTTTATTTGGTTTTTTGGTATATAGGTATGTTGTTTCATTACTGTTTTACACCACCTACTCAATTGTAGCGTTTTTTTTTCTAAAGTCTCCGTTACCAAAAGGCTGGTAGGAAGTGAACGCTACTTACCGATAAGACCGCCTGTTGTCTACCTCTGTTTGTTTTTATTAGGGTTCCGTACCCAAAGGGTAAAAACGGGACGCTATTATATTACTGAGACTTCGCTGTCCGTCCGTCCGTCTATCTCAAGAACGGTGATAGCTTGAAATTTTCACAGATGATGTATTTCTATTTCCGCTATAACAACGTATACTAAAAATAAAATAAAATAAATATTTAAGGAGGGCTCCCATACAACAAACTTGTTATAGATTATGGTACGGAACCCTTCATGCGCGAGTCGGACTCGCACTTGCCCAATTTTTGTATCTCACATGTTTTGTTTGTGCCTGTGTATTTGTGGTGTGCGATAAAGAGTACTTGTAGGTATACCTGTACAAGCTCTCTGTATGTGCGTGTGCTGTCTGTGGCAATCTGGATCTAAAACCGAACAATAATTTTCACCTGCAGTTAGGGATTTTTTCTTTAATTGTATAAATAGTTAATAATCGTGGAATTAAAGGCGTACAGGGTTTAAAGCGTGGCCACTACTATAATATACTATGGAAATTCTAATAGTAATATCAATATATGTATGTAGCCCGCCTTCCTTTAGTTGGTTTCCAATTTTGCTAGTAAGCGGACAAATAGGTGGGATTTATTGTACTAATCGTCTCGTTGTAATACGTGTCCAATCTATTTGGTCGACTAGATACATTTTCATAGCAAAACGGTGTCCTAAACTATCATAGCTGAACGGTATATTTTTGTCAGGTTTGACTTAACACTTTCACTGCCATGCGCCCACCAGGTGGGCGCCTCCGCCGTAGCCGCTACGGCCTACATACGGGTAAAACCGTGTTATCGGCTACACGCGTAGCACGTAGCACTTTCTGGCACGGAATGTGTTAAAGGCACTAAGGCGTGGTCACTCACGATGGGCCTTATAAGAAGAGTCAAGGTCGACTAGAGCAATATCTCTGAGAAATCGAACCTGCAATGAAGAGACTTTGAAACCAGAGACACCGATAAAGATCGAAGATTTGCAAAACTGAATAGGTATTGCGTAAGGCATATTGGTCGTAAGAGTAGAATCGACACTTACTGGGACCGACGAGTTCTTCGGGTGCGACCATGTACCAAAAGACTTAGCGTGAGTAGGCACCCCACAATATGGAGCCATGAGCTAGTAAAGATCGCTTATTCCTAACACTGGCGAAGCATTGTGATTAAAACCCCGTTTATTTCATATGAATAAATGTCATACTTAGGAGGCGATTTAGGTGTTGCTATGGCCACTTTTCGTCTCCATCAGCAAATGTGTCGTTTAGGTGTTGCTATGGCCACTTTTCGTCTCCATCAGCAGATCATTTACCAGATTGTTCTGTTGTTGCGTAAACTACCTACATAAATATATTCCTAAAATAAGAAGTCGGTGAAAAATTGCCTCCTAAATTGCGGTTCATTCAGTCTTATTTCCTCTTTGTTTATCATCATTCATCGGTGCAAGTTTTGTTGTCACCAGTGACATTCACTGACTATCAACTGAAGTTACCAGTGAAATAAATTAGTATCACTCAAAATCCGCAATATGGCGCTAAAAACCAATCTGTTGTGTTATACTTACAAACGAACCTAGTTACAGGTAAAGCTAAAAGCGTGTTAAAAAGTACTTAATAATGCATCTACAGTGCGTGAGCTGTCCGAATGCGATTTATACATGTCTTGCTCGTTCTTACGCGATCCAGATAAGAACTTCTCAGTTTTCACCCAAACCCAAATAGCAATCTAAGAGTACACGGACTGTAGTTTCATTCGTTTTCATTTTCCTACTCGTTTGTGCACTTATTCTTGGATACCACTGTATCCATACACATATTATACACTTATAAGAGAACGAAAATAGACCAACAAAACTGTTTGACAGGGCTTCTTCACTTGCTTGCTATTTGGTAACACGCTTATGTTTTCAATTGTCGTAATTATTCTACTTTGTCAGTGCATTATCAATTATCATTATCAAGATCATTCTTTTTACATAACCATTTATAGCATACGCGGCGTCAAGTTTCTATGTAGTATTATTAAGAGCTCATAATATTATGGATTAACTGCTTTTTGCGGCGCTCGTTTATTTTGTCCGACTTGTTGACGTAGTTGTTGTCACGTAAATGTGATGACTGCAACTGACGCTATTTATATCAATGTCACTAATCTTCCGTATCCGACAACACATATAAAGGGCCGGAAATGCACTTGTGACTCCTCTGGTGTTGTAGGTGTCTATGGGCGACGGTAATCGCTTTCCATCAGGCGATCCGTTTGCTCGTTTGCCTCCTATGACATAAAAAAAATCGCCCATCCGAGCCCTCCTAATCGGCGCACGTCATCGTCATCATGTAGAAGAGGAACTGTTTCACGTCGCAGCACAGGATCTTGTGGTCCAGGAACACCTTAGCACACAGAACTGGTAGCACTGCTTGTGCTTCCGACCGTCTATCTGCCAGACAAAGTAACCTGGTTTTTAGGGTTCCGTACCCAAAGGGTAAAAACGGGACCCTATTACTGAGACTTCGCTGTCCGTCCGTCCGTCCGTCTGTCACCAGGCTGTATCTCAAGAACGGTGATAGCTAGACAGTTGAAATTTTCACAGATGATGTATTTCTATTGCCGCTATAACAACAAATACTAAAAATAAAATAAAATAAAATAAATATTTAAGGGGGGCTCCCATACAACAAAAGGGTTGTTTGCGTTAACTTTGCACCTCATTTGTATGGGGCGCTATACATACCAGGTGCAAACTTAACTTAACCACTTAAGGATGAAAAGTGTTTTTTACGGAACCCTCGGTGCGCGAGTCCGACTCGCACTTGCCCAATTTTTGTATATAGCTTCCACTGACCTTGCTGAAGTAACCGACAACGTGACATCCCTCCTCATCGGCGCACGTCATCACGTAGAACAAGAAAGGCTCCACGTCGTAGTATAGCGTCTTGTGGTCCAAGAAGAATTTCGCGAGTAGGCAGAGCTGCTGGCAGTACTGCTTGTGCTTCCGACCGTCCACCTGCCACACGCTAAGCTGGTCTTTTCGGTACACCTGTGGAATAATTTGAATTAACCTTTTGAGCGCCACAGTCGGCTGTGGCCGTCAACAAAAAATCGTGCCCCTGACGCCACGTCGGCCACAGCCGTCCAAATTTCAATGATCAAAAACTTTGTAATTCTAACCGCTACAAGTATTTTTCAATCCCTGTTGATTTTGGGGCACATCTTTTTTTTTTTACTCTGGCGTCAGTGGCACGGTAAATTGCTAGACCGCTTGGCGGTCAATAGGTTAATGAAAACGAGAATACTGGAAGATTTGATGTATACTGGAATTGAAAAAAGCGTTCGGCAAAAGAGATGGCTACAACGAGCCTCGCCATAAGACGAGCCTCGCGTAGACGCCTCTCCATATATTGACTGTCTCTGAGCAGATGTGGAAGGCACTAGTAAATCGTGAATTGATAGTTCAATATGAGAGTAAATTACACCGTCAATCGAGCAAGTACACAAACTGCTGTGGTACGAGTTACGGTACCGTCCGTTTATTGTCCGGCGTATCAAATGGTCAGCAAAACTCTAGCTTAACCTAAACCGACCATCAGATTTTTCTCCTGGCCAAACCATTAATATTTCGTATACCGTTGAATTTGTTTCTTATCTTTGTGGGGAAATAGGGAAGAGGTTATAAAACAGAATTCGATAGTGCCAGGCAGATTTTAACGCAGTTTTCACTGACGCTAACCGGACTTTATTTCGGAGGGTGGTGGTAATTCGTACAACGCATTGGATATACAAAATAAGTTTCTGTCAAAAATGACATTTTAGTAGCAAGCTTTTATAGGCGACTGTACTTTTCTTTGGATATCCATCAAATGCTCACTGAGACGATTCTAAAGAGGCCAAGCTCGGTAGGATTGCTTTTTCTATTATAGAGTTCCTATGGCCACCTTCCGGCTCCATCATCAGATCAGCCCCATGGTAACATATTATTGTATTGTCATCAAAGTTAAGTAAGTATGCAAAATTTCAGCTCAATCGGTTGACGATATCTGCTTCAAAATTGAGTTGCAAGATTTCACCCGAACAAACATACCTACTTAGATACATACAATGCAAGTTAAATAAAAGCTTTTTCTCAAACATGCAATGAAATATCGTCGTAACGTGCGTTAGAACAGGCTTCGAAGTGTCAAGTTTCGGGCGGAACAATTCGAGAGAACTGTAAAGGAATTTCATACAAAATTGAAGGCCTAAGCCGGGAAGTAATTTGTTTTTAATTTTAATGTAAACATGGCGTCTGTGTGTATGAACAGCTGATATTTTTTTTTTCTAGTAGCTACCCATTCAGCCATCGGACCAATAATATCCGTGTTAATGCCTAGTACACACGAACTGAAAATACCGTCTATACGTAAGTCACCAGAGACCATAGACAATATTAAAAATCCTCTGCCTTTATTTTACTTATTATAGAAACTATGATTCTTATTATCAGGTTGTGTATAATGGTCCTAATATTCGCACACTACACACGTGGACTTATTAAAGAAAAAAAAATATAGAGGGATTGGAGGGAAAATTAAAAATACTTTTTTTAACTGGCTGAGCAGCTGAATTATGTTTTTTTGGGTGGTGTATTTTTTTATTTCATTGCATATGTTTGAGAAAAGCACTATACATGCCTTAGCCGTGAAAAGGGCTTGCCGGCTTCGTATCACTAGACGGCCTCCCTTACGGTCGGCCGTCTATACCTACTCAGCCGGCAAGCCCTTATTTCCCGGCGTCTGCAGTAATGTACTATTAATAAAGCAGTAACCTCATCTCCGGGCGGGTGTCGCCAGACGCACTTGGCCTGGTGGCGCGCGGCGCCCGTCGCGCTCTTGTGGTGGTTGAGGCAGAACTCGCACACGAACAGTCGCGGCACTCGCGCCGCGTCGCCGGGATATGGGGACTGGTACCACACTTCCATCATGAACTTGCCCATCACCACGAATCTGTTCGACATGGAAAAATAATAGTTGATTTAGGGTTATGTTCATGTGGACGACCCTGATAAGAACGATATGATTCTGAAGGGTGAATGTCAGTACGCGGATACCTACAATATCTATTCTATTTCATCCACTACATTGCATCCACATTGTGGACTTATCGAGACTTTTTACGTGTTTTTCCTCATTATGTATATCAGGTTTTTTTGGCAAAAATATACCACGATTTTGCTTAATAATAATAATAATGAAGATATATCTTGAATACTACGAAATGGATTTATATGTATTTGTTGTTAAACCCCTGTTCTCACCTTCAAATTGTGAAGATCTGTAGACAACGAACGTCTACGTCATATCAATATCACGTGTTAGTAGCTCAAGGCAAGCGGCCTCCACGCGTCATCATCGTCGGCGTCGCATCAGCGATACGGGTCAGACTTGGCTATGACAGCTTTGAGACTTTGCATAAGCAGGCAATTTTTCATCAGCGTTTTTGCTTTCCAGCTTAAACGATATATCTGTGTCAGTGTTAGTGTGTTTCATAAGTAATCAATTTATTTTTAGCACTATTATCAATTAAAAACTAAATTTATTACTTTCCAAAAGCAAAATGTACTAGTAGATACTGCTGGGCTTCATCTGTTGCATTTGCCTGATGGATGTCATACAGCTCTTTGCGGAACAGCGACATGTCGTAGTCGGGCGCGAAGCCCTCTAGGGCAAGCTATACAGATACACTACAGAATCCATACTGTTCAAAAGTATCCTTACTTTGTTCCCTTATCTGTGGGGATGTCGCCCAGTTCCTCTTCAATTTTGATGGCGGCGAGCGCCTGTGCCTCACGGAAGAGCCTGAGGTCATAATCTGGCGCGAAGCCCTCCAATACGGGCTCCCGTTCTTCGTTCATGTCGTCACCGCCCAACAGCGCCATTTTTTCGCGAAGCTCCTGGCTGCCTTTCCATTTGGAGCGCATGTCCTGAAAATTATTGATATGGATGTAGTCAGAATATTTTGAAGTATGCTACCTACAAGTTTTTTTAGGGGTCATGTTATACTCTATGTCTGAGGAGCAAGCCTTAAGTGATGGAATAAATCAAACGTGCGAGTGCAGGCCGTAAAAAACGTCTATTCGAATCTCAGAAAACAGTTTGGTCTGAAAATTTCAGTGTATAAAATAACGACCTCAAATTTGAAAGGCCTTGACTTCGAGGTGCTCTGGAGTTTTGAAGGACCCTGGTGTCGAATAATCTGAACTATTGCTAAGGGCTCAAAGCCTTCGAGACGCTCCGCATTTTTAGTTGAGACCCGACTAGCCCAAGCCGCGGCACTATGAGACACTCACCTTGACCTTGAGCTGGTAGGCGCGCTGCTCTATAGTGGGCATGGCGCGAGGCCGCTGCTGCACGTTGGCGAGCGCCCGGCGGCACTATGAGACACTCACCTTGACCTTGAGCTGGTAGGCGCGCTGCTCTATAGTGGGCATGGCGCGAGGCCGCTGCTGCACGTTGGCGAGCACCCGGCGGCACTATGAGACACTCACCTTGACCTTGAGCTGGTAGGCGCGCTGCTCTATAGTGGGCATGGCGCGCGGCCGCTGCTGCACGTTGGCGAGCGCCCGGCGGCACTATGAGACACTCACCTTGACCTTGAGCTGGTAGGCGCGCTGCTCTATAGTGGGCATGGCGCGCGGCCGCTGCTGCACGTTGGCGAGCGCCCGGCGGCACTATGAGACACTCACCTTGACCTTGAGCTGGTAGGCGCGCTGCTCTATAGTGGGCATGGCGCGCGGCCGCTGCTGCACGTTGGCGAGCGCCCGGCGGCACTATGAGACACTCACCTTGACCTTGAGCTGGTAGGCGCGCTGCTCTATAGTGGGCATGGCGCGCGGCCGCTGCTGCACGTTGGCGAGCGCCCGGCGGCACTATGAGACACTCACCTTGACCTTGAGCTGGTAGGCGCGCTGCTCTATAGTGGGCATGGCGCGCGGCCGCTGCTGCACGTTGGCGAGCGCCCGGCGGCACTATGAGACACTCACCTTGACCTTGAGCTGGTAGGCGCGCTGCTCTATAGTGGGCATGGCGCGAGGCCGCTGCTGCACGTTGGCGAGCACCCGGCGGCACTATGAGACACTCACCTTGACCTTGAGCTGGTAGGCGCGCTGCTCTATAGTGGGCATGGCGCGCGGCCGCTGCTGCACGTTGGCGAGCGCCCGGCGGCACTATGAGACACTCACCTTGACCTTGAGCTGGTAGGCGCGCTGCTCTATAGTGGGCATGGCGCGAGGCCGCTGCTGCACGTTGGCGAGCGCCCGGCGGCACTATGAGACACTCACCTTGACCTTGAGCTGGTAGGCGCGCTGCTCTATAGTGGGCATGGCGCGAGGCCGCTGCTGCACGTTGGCGAGCGCCCGGCGGCACTATGAGACACTCACCTTGACCTTGAGCTGGTAGGCGCGCTGCTCTATAGTGGGCATGGCGCGAGGCCGCTGCTGCACGTTGGCGAGCACCCGGCGGCACTATGAGACACTCACCTTGACCTTGAGCTGGTAGGCGCGCTGCTCTATAGTGGGCATGGCGCGCGGCCGCTGCTGCACGTTGGCGAGCGCCCGGCGGCACTATGAGACACTCACCTTGACCTTGAGCTGGTAGGCGCGCTGCTCTATAGTGGGCATGGCGCGAGGCCGCTGCTGCACGTTGGCGAGCGCCCGGCGGCACTATGAGACACTCACCTTGACCTTGAGCTGGTAGGCGCGCTGCTCTATAGTGGGCATGGCGCGAGGCCGCTGCTGCACGTTGGCGAGCGCCCGGCGGCACTATGAGACACTCACCTTGACCTTGAGCTGGTAGGCGCGCTGCTCTATAGTGGGCATGGCGCGGGGCCGCTGCTGCACGTTGGCGAGCGCCCGGCGGCACTATGAGACACTCACCTTGACCTTGAGCTGGTAGGCACGCTGCTCTATAGTGGGCATGGCGCGAGGCCGCTGCTGCACGTTGGCGAGCGCCCGGCGGCACTATGAGACACTCACCTTGACCTTGAGCTGGTAGGCGCGCTGCTCTATAGTGGGCATGGCGCGGGGCCGCTGCTGCACGTTGGCGAGCGCCCGGCGGCACTATGAGACACTCACCTTGACCTTGAGCTGGTAGGCGCGCTGCTCTATAGTGGGCATGGCGCGCGGCCGCTGCTGCACGTTGGCGAGCGCCCGGCGGCACTATGAGACACTCACCTTGACCTTGAGCTGGTAGGCGCGCTGCTCTATAGTGGGCATGGCGCGAGGCCGCTGCTGCACGTTGGCGAGCGCCCGGCGGCACTATGAGACACTCACCTTGACCTTGAGCTGGTAGGCGCGCTGCTCTATAGTGGGCATGGCGCGAGGCCGCTGCTGCACGTTGGCGAGCGCCCGGCGGCACTATGAGACACTCACCTTGACCTTGAGCTGGTAGGCGCGCTGCTCTATAGTGGGCATGGCGCGGGGCCGCTGCTGCACGTTGGCGAGCGCCCGGCGGCACTATGAGACACTCACCTTGACCTTGAGCTGGTAGGCGCGCTGCTCTATAGTGGGCATGGCGCGAGGCCGCTGCTGCACGTTGGCGAGCGCCCGGCGGCACTATGAGACACTCACCTTGACCTTGAGCTGGTAGGCGCGCTGCTCTATAGTGGGCATGGCGCGCGGCCGCTGCTGCACGTTGGCGAGCGCCCGGCGGCACTATGAGACACTCACCTTGACCTTGAGCTGGTAGGCGCGCTGCTCTATAGTGGGCATGGCGCGAGGCCGCTGCTGCACGTTGGCGAGCGCCCGGCGGCACTATGAGACACTCACCTTGACCTTGAGCTGGTAGGCGCGCTGCTCTATAGTGGGCATGGCGCGAGGCCGCTGCTGCACGTTGGCGAGCGCCCGGCGGCACTATGAGACACTCACCTTGACCTTGAGCTGGTAGGCGCGCTGCTCTATAGTGGGCATGGCGCGAGGCCGCTGCTGCACGTTGGCGAGCGCCCGGCGGCACTATGAGACACTCACCTTGACCTTGAGCTGGTAGGCGCGCTGCTCTATAGTGGGCATGGCGCGAGGCCGCTGCTGCACGTTGGCGAGCGCCCGGCGGCACTATGAGACACTCACCTTGACCTTGAGCTGGTAGGCGCGCTGCTCTATAGTGGGCATGGCGCGGGGCCGCTGCTGCACGTTGGCGAGCGCCCGGCGGCACTATGAGACACTCACCTTGACCTTGAGCTGGTAGGCGCGCTGCTCTATAGTGGGCATGGCGCGAGGCCGCTGCTGCACGTTGGCGAGCGCCCGGCGGCACTATGAGACACTCACCTTGACCTTGAGCTGGTAGGCGCGCTGCTCTATAGTGGGCATGGCGCGAGGCCGCTGCTGCACGTTGGCGAGCGCCCGGCGGCACTATGAGACACTCACCTTGACCTTGAGCTGGTAGGCGCGCTGCTCTATAGTGGGCATGGCGCGGGGCCGCTGCTGCACGTTGGCGAGCGCCCGGCGGCACTATGAGACACTCACCTTGACCTTGAGCTGGTAGGCGCGCTGCTCTATAGTGGGCATGGCGCGGGGCCGCTGCTGCACGTTGGCGAGCGCCCGGCGGCACTATGAGACACTCACCTTGACCTTGAGCTGGTAGGCGCGCTGCTCTATAGTGGGCATGGCGCGGGGCCGCTGCTGCACGTTGGCGAGCGCCCGGCGGCACTATGAGACACTCACCTTGACCTTGAGCTGGTAGGCGCGCTGCTCTATAGTGGGCATGGCGCGGGGCCGCTGCTGCACGTTGGCGAGCGCCCGGCGGCACTATGAGACACTCACCTTGACCTTGAGCTGGTAGGCGCGCTGCTCTATAGTGGGCATGGCGCGAGGCCGCTGCTGCACGTTGGCGAGCGCCCGGCGGCACTATGAGACACTCACCTTGACCTTGAGCTGGTAGGCGCGCTGCTCTATAGTGGGCATGGCGCGGGGCCGCTGCTGCACGTTGGCGAGCGCCCGGCGGCACTATGAGACACTCACCTTGACCTTGAGCTGGTAGGCGCGCTGCTCTATAGTGGGCATGGCGCGGGGCCGCTGCTGCACGTTGGCGAGCGCCCGGCGGCACTATGAGACACTCACCTTGACCTTGAGCTGGTAGGCGCGCTGCTCTATAGTGGGCATGGCGCGGGGCCGCTGCTGCACGTTGGCGAGCGCCCGGCGGCACTATGAGACACTCACCTTGACCTTGAGCTGGTAGGCGCGCTGCTCTATAGTGGGCATGGCGCGGGGCCGCTGCTGCACGTTGGCGAGCGCCCGGCGGCACTATGAGACACTCACCTTGACCTTGAGCTGGTAGGCGCGCTGCTCTATAGTGGGCATGGCGCGCGGCCGCTGCTGCACGTTGGCGAGCGCCCGGCGGCGCTATGAGACACTCACCTTGACCTTGAGCTGGTAGGCGCGCTGCTCTATAGTGGGCATGGCGCGGGGCCGCTGCTGCACGTTGGCGAGCGCCCGGCGGCACTATGAGACACTCACCTTGACCTTGAGCTGGTAGGCGCGCTGCTCTATAGTGGGCATGGCGCGGGGCCGCTGCTGCACGTTGGCGAGCGCCCGGCGGCACTATGAGACACTCACCTTGACCTTGAGCTGGTAGGCGCGCTGCTCTATAGTGGGCATGGCGCGCGGCCGCTGCTGCACGTTGGCGAGCGCCCGGCGGCACTATGAGACACTCACCTTGACCTTGAGCTGGTAGGCGCGCTGCTCTATAGTGGGCATGGCGCGGGGCCGCTGCTGCACGTTGGCGAGCGCCCGGCGGCACTATGAGACACTCACCTTGACCTTGAGCTGGTAGGCGCGCTGCTCTATAGTGGGCATGGCGCGGGGCCGCTGCTGCACGTTGGCGAGCGCCCGGCGGCACTATGAGACACTCACCTTGACCTTGAGCTGGTAGGCGCGCTGCTCTATAGTGGGCATGGCGCGCGGCCGCTGCTGCACGTTGGCGAGCGCCCGGCGGCACTATGAGACACTCACCTTGACCTTGAGCTGGTAGGCGCGCTGCTCTATAGTGGGCATGGCGCGCGGCCGCTGCTGCACGTTGGCGAGCGCCCGGCGGCACTATGAGACACTCACCTTGACCTTGAGCTGGTAGGCGCGCTGCTCTATAGTGGGCATGGCGCGGGGCCGCTGCTGCACGTTGGCGAGCGCCCGGCGGCACTATGAGACACTCACCTTGACCTTGAGCTGGTAGGCGCGCTGCTCTATAGTGGGCATGGCGCGGGGCCGCTGCTGCACGTTGGCGAGCGCCCGGCGGCACTATGAGACACTCACCTTGACCTTGAGCTGGTAGGCGCGCTGCTCTATAGTGGGCATGGCGCGCGGCCGCTGCTGCACGTTGGCGAGCGCCCGGCGGCACTATGAGACACTCACCTTGACCTTGAGCTGGTAGGCGCGCTGCTCTATAGTGGGCATGGCGCGGGGCCGCTGCTGCACGTTGGCGAGCGCCCGGCGGCACTATGAGACACTCACCTTGACCTTGAGCTGGTAGGCGCGCTGCTCTATAGTGGGCATGGCGCGCGGCCGCTGCTGCACGTTGGCGAGCGCCCGGCGGCACTATGAGACACTCACCTTGACCTTGAGCTGGTAGGCGCGCTGCTCTATAGTGGGCATGGCGCGCGGCCGCTGCTGCACGTTGGCGAGCGCCCGGCGGCACTATGAGACACTCACCTTGACCTTGAGCTGGTAGGCGCGCTGCTCTATAGTGGGCATGGCGCGCGGCCGCTGCTGCACGTTGGCGAGCGCCCGGCGGCACTATGAGACACTCACCTTGACCTTGAGCTGGTAGGCGCGCTGCTCTATAGTGGGCATGGCGCGGGGCCGCTGCTGCACGTTGGCGAGCGCCCGGCGGCACTATGAGACACTCACCTTGACCTTGAGCTGGTAGGCGCGCTGCTCTATAGTGGGCATGGCGCGCGGCCGCTGCTGCACGTTGGCGAGCGCCCGGCGGCACTATGAGACACTCACCTTGACCTTGAGCTGGTAGGCACGCTGCTCTATAGTGGGCATGGCGCGCGGCCGCTGCTGCACGTTGGCGAGCGCCCGGCGGCACTATGAGACACTCACCTTGACCTTGAGCTGGTAGGCGCGCTGCTCTATAGTGGGCATGGCGCGCGGCCGCTGCTGCACGTTGGCGAGCGCCCGGCGGCACTATGAGACACTCACCTTGACCTTGAGCTGGTAGGCGCGCTGCTCTATAGTGGGCATGGCGCGAGGCCGCTGCTGCACGTTGGCGAGCGCCCGGCGGCACTATGAGACACTCACCTTGACCTTGAGCTGGTAGGCGCGCTGCTCTATAGTGGGCATGGCGCGCGGCCGCTGCTGCACGTTGGCGAGCGCCCGGCGGCACTATGAGACACTCACCTTGACCTTGAGCTGGTAGGCGCGCT
This sequence comes from Apotomis capreana, assembly GCA_947623375.1. Lineage (NCBI taxonomy): Eukaryota > Metazoa > Arthropoda > Insecta > Lepidoptera > Tortricidae > Apotomis > Apotomis capreana. The sequence continues at coordinate 22,759,747 of OX392499.1, forward strand.
GCTCTATAGTGGGCATGGCGCGCGGCCGCTGCTGCACGTTGGCGAGCGCCCGGCGGCACTATGAGACACTCACCTTGACCTTGAGCTGGTAGGCGCGCTGCTCTATAGTGGGCATGGCGCGAGGCCGCTGCTGCACGTTGGCGAGCGCCCGGCGGCACTATGAGACACTCACCTTGACCTTGAGCTGGTAGGCGCGCTGCTCTATAGTGGGCATGGCGCGCGGCCGCTGCTGCACGTTGGCGAGCGCCCGGCGGCACTATGAGACACTCACCTTGACCTTGAGCTGGTAGGCGCGCTGCTCTATAGTGGGCATGGCGCGCGGCCGCTGCTGCACGTTGGCGAGCGCCCGGCGGCACTATGAGACACTCACCTTGACCTTGAGCTGGTAGGCGCGCTGCTCTATAGTGGGCATGGCGCGCGGCCGCTGCTGCACGTTGGCGAGCGCCCGGCGGCGCGCGTTGGCGGCGGCGGCGCGCTCCTCGGCCGCGGCCACGCACCAGGCGCCCGTCACGTTGTGGTACAGCGGACACGCGTCCCATGTGAAGTGGCGCTCCGCTTTGCCGCCTGGAAACATGGGTTTTCATGACCATTTAATGGAATATTTGATAGTGCAAAAATTGGTTATTTTTTATGGTGAGAAGGTATCGATGTAGAGAATGTACACTAGCAAATAATATCTACCATACTTGAGTATTTCAACTTTAAGATTGATATCCAGGTCCAACTGTAAGATCCGAATGGAAACTGCCAGATAATAGTGAAGTGAAATCGTAACGTAACGAATGAATCGAGGAATGCGGACGAGATGAAAATGCGAAGGAAACGGTAATTGAAGCTGAAAGGTATTTAATTATTTTTTCTCCAACTTGCTTGGAAATGTTCCCATTAATGTAGTAAAACTGGACCGCGAAATCGTTCATTATTTTTATAAGGCGTTTAACACAAATTAAAAAATATTATAAAAAACACACCTTCCGTTTAGGACGTCTCATACAAATGAGGGTACTCTTAATTTGGCCGGTTACTGCATTTTTACTTTACATTTTTTCAAAGTCTTTGATAATTCACCATACAGCCAATTGTCCACTAAATTTAAAAAATAAAAACTAGTATAAACTTTTTAATTGTTCTCTGCGTTTAGTTCTTCCACCGAACATTTTTCTGCTCTGCTACTGTCAATGTATTTTAAATGTCGACAAATTTCGAATAACGGATAAACAATTTAAATAATAATCTTATTTGTGGTTAATTTATTTTCATGATTCTTAGTTATTTATTAGAGATTTCTCACGAGTTTTAATTTTAATAATATGACGGTATTTAATGAGTGAGTAGAAAAATAATTAGTGTTCCAAACAGAATCCAAAATATAACAGAAATGATTGTGTCCAAATCAATATAAAAATTATTTTGAACTTGATCTTCTCTGAATGATAAATATGGTATGGTTTCTAAAAAAAAACAGTGGGTTTTAAATGTTTTGTTTTAACTAAAATTAATAATTATGTGCATATTTTTTATTATTGTGTTTTTATATAATTTTAATTCTTATTCATATATTTTGTTTGAAATCAAACATATGATTCGGTCCCGAATTTTTTTAATTTTCCTAAAAAAAAAGTACCAAATGAACTACATGGCACTGATATATTCAATTAAAAATGTAGATTGGTGATTATTTCCAAGCATATTTGGAGAAAAGCACTATACAAGCCTCGGCGGGAATGTCAGTTCGCAGATTCGTATTATTGAAGGACTCGGCTATGCCTCGTCCTTCAAAACATACTCATCCACGAACTGACTTTTCCCGGCCTCGGCAGTAATGTACTATTGTGTGGAGCTATAGATTTAAAACTTACCGAGGTGTCCAGTAGAATCGCAGCCGCGAACAGGGCAGCGTCGCTCGCTAGGCGCCGGCGGTACCAGGTCAGAGACGGGCGAAAGCGCGATTGGAGGGCGGCCTTTCTTCTTTATCTCTTTACTGAAATTGTACAAATACATCTGAAACCAAACTGATTTTTACATCGGGTGTCCAAAGAACGTACAGTGCGTGAGCTGACAGAATGCGATTCGATTCAGATAAGTACCTTTCAGTTTTCACCCAAACCCGAATTGCAATCTGAGAGCTCACGGACTGTAACATTTGGGATTTTTGTAATACGGGATTCTATTCTCAATCTGAGTTATTTCAGAACCATGAGATGAGCCGCTGAGGAAACTGCGCCTATAGATTCGATATGTTGTTGAAGTAAGCTTTACTAAAATTTTACGAAGGTTACGATCGTACCGTAAAGCGCCATATCCTTCTCGTCCAATATGTACTAAAATGTGGTGACCTAGTGTTTATTGTAAAAAAATCATATCGCATCCTAGGTACATAACAGCTCTTAATTGATATTGGACTAAATGATTGATGACGGAACACTACACGCGTTCACTCGTGAAACAGCCTGTTGTTACTGGAGATGTCAGCCAAATAAATTACACATATAGGTACATATATATATATACACACACACACCCAGCAGAACCCAGGTCTGAGATAATGGTGCGTGAAACAGTGTCGAAACGTCTAACATAAATGTAAATAAAAACATCGCGATAAGCCTGGTATTCTTATTTATTTATTTATATAGCCTTTATTGCCGAAACTAAAATACATAATCCACTTAAAAACTAACACATCGGATCAGTGTTCGGCGTGTCTTCCGACACATAGGCCTCTCCCAGCTGCTTCCATTCAACCCTATCAATGGCCTTCCTGGACCAGGTGGCACCCCCCACCTGCTTGATGCCGTCCATCCACCTTCTAACTGGAGGCCTGGTATAATAAGTTTTAATTATAAGCACAGTCACCTTTTATCATTCTTCTCATCGACTTCCGAGTCCGTGTCCGTCGTCCTGGGCCGCGTGGCAGTCGCCATGCGCGAAACACGCGCCGACAACGACCGCGTCAATTTGCGTGGCATGTTGTTCACCTGAGATTCACTGGAGTCACTCTTGCCTTTCTCTTGCTGAAAAAAAAATAGTCTTAGTAACATTTTAAACATCTTTAAGCTTTTCAGGTGTTCCCTATTTTTTTCTAACTAACTTCCCTTCAAAAATGCTGATTGTTTTATACATTTTTCTCTATGATCAAACACGTTTCTTAACATATTTTAATGTTACTACTTAGAACAGGGCTATTGAGATTTATTGGTATATATTTGAAACCTACAGGTTGGATTTTTCAGTCACGCAGAAAACTGTTTATTTCAACTTATTTTTGACTGCATGCAATGAAAACATGAAATAGCTATGTTATTTTTTAGAATTCAGGGAAAAGTATTATTAACTTTAAAAAGTTGGTTGAAATTATCAATATATTTGTCATAATATGAAAAAAATAAAATTTTAAAGGAATAAGGCCTCTTAAAGAGCTACATGTAAATTTAAAAAAGCAGACATTCAGATGTTTTGTTACAAGTATTTAAAGAAAACAGTTACTATTTAAATCGTTGGTCAGACAAAGACAGATGAGATAATGAGAGAAGATTATATGTTGTGTGTCAAATCATCTCATCACCATTGAACCTCTATATCACTAGTATCAGACTAACAGACAATATGCAGATACACATAACACATACTTTGTTAGTAGAAGGAGGCTTGGTCTTTCCAGTTTTGACAGCATCCTTCTTCGGAGATGGTTCACTGTCACTTTCTGAAGATACAGTTTCTGCTGATGACTGACTTGAGGAACAAGAAGAGGCACTTTTATTGTCCACAACTTTCTTAGATGGAGGCCCACTTAGGCGACTGCCACTTCTGCGTTTAATGTTGTCCTTGGAATTAGAATCATCATTTTCTACAGGTGTTAATGGTGATGGAGGAGATGTGTCCTTCTCCTCACTAGACTTTCTGGTTACTCTTTTATTTCGTGGTGAACCTTTGGGACTCTTTGAAGATTTACTGTCAGATTCAGACTCAGAGCTGTTGTCTGGGGAAAATATACTTTTCTTTTTCTGATCATTTTTTGGTTGTTGTTTTGTGGTCATGGTTTTTGGTATTGGTTTGGGTGTTTTAGCTCCCGTGGTGGCCCTAGGTGGTTTTCCTTTAGCCAGAACACTGGCAGCAGATTTAGGTTTGGTTGAAGAGCGTCTTCGTTGCGGAGGAGGTTTTGGTGGCTCGGGTTTTGGTGCATCATCGTCGCTTGAGGAGGATATTTTTTTGTTGGTTGTCTGCCGGGGTTTGGTTTCATCCTTTTTAGGTTTTGGTGGTTCTTCATCAGGTTTAGCAGGTGATTTCGGGTCAGGCTGTGCTACTGGAGGAGTGTCTGAGGTGGAGGACTCAGAGTCAGAACTGCTTGAGCCAGACCCAGAGCTGGTGGAGGAGCTTCCGCTGCTGCTGGAATCCGAGGAGGACCCCGAGCTACTATCTGTACTGCTGTTGCTGACCTGAAAATAGTATATATATTTATTTTATTAAAAAAATAATGTTTTACACATTCTGCACAATAAAAAAAAATCAAGAGGATAACAAAAATAGTACATTGTATGTTTTAAAGTAAGTGTGGATTTAGTTGTTTTTCTGCGCACTTCATATTACACATTTATCATTTTATTTTTACTAACATTTACCTGTGGTTTCGCCTGTATTACCTGGAATTAAGTATTCTATGTTTTAATCCATTGTGTCATCTAAATATGTCTGACAATTTTATTTATAAAAAAACAAACATCCAAATATCCAAACATATTTCAAATAATTTTGAAATTCCCAGACATTTATAATATACGTAGGATAGTAATAATGCAATATATATTTGGAATAAGCTCATAAATAGGTACCCCACATAATAGGGTTTAGAACATGACATGTCAAAATCCCATACATAAAATGAATCATTAACTCCTTTCTGCACTAAAATTCAAGGTGGCTTTCCTTCTTAAAATGTCTTTCAATTGTCTTTGTAAATCTTTGCGTTCAGAAGGTTCCTCCTTCCAAAGGAAACCTTCTGATTATTGAAAAACCGTATATTCATGCGAAAACTTTCTTGACATTCAAAGCGTTTATAGTGCCGGATTATTAAGACTACTGCATAAGGACTCTTGGTACTTTTGCAATTGGTATCAGATTACAATATCATTTCTGTTTAGCCATAACCAAGAATAGGAGAGGAATATTATTTCAATAACGAAGGCAACAACATCAGTATTTTTAATTATGATACTGTATGTAGGTTGCCTATTATACATTTTCACAATTGTTGGTTCAGAATTGATTACATTAATACATGAATAGGGGATCATGACCCAGATGTAGATAATGCAGACAAAATGTTTATAGAAACCAAGAACAGTCATTAATTTTTATACACACTACAGTTATCCTAATAATAATTAAATGTTTCAAAAATAGTTATAAATCAAATAATGCAAGTTTGTAAACAAAAATATTACATACATTCAGAACAACAACACTACAAGCATAAAAGTATAAATATATACACCCGTTAGAGCTATGTCTTTGAATCTTACAATAACCGCGTGATATAATTAAGGCTACTAAACCGATAATTTATTAAACTAGTCGAATAAAACACTCAAACAAAACGGGGTTACTCACATCGAGATTTGTCATGTTTCTTGATTTCACTATAACTCTTACACTGTAAAATGGAACACTAGTTCAAAATGTATGATGAGAAGACTTCTAACACTGTATTTTAATTAATAAACTCTAAAAACTCTTCTGTTTCTAAAGATATAAAATTAGCAGACGCCTTGACTTGAGCTTGAGCTGAGCTAGGTCTACGTTCCGATTGTTCCGAATTATACTTACTTCTCTTCTTTCTTTATTATTCATGACAGAAAATGATGTAGCTTACTCACTCACTCTACCGCAATTATACCAAGGAGAGTGCGAGATAAACAATAAAATCAAAAATGAGAAATGGAACGTAGCTTTGGACTGTCAATGTCAAATGATAGCGGTGTTTTTCTTGGTTACTTAATAATATTTTGGTAATAATGTTTCTTTTGAATAAAACACAAAATTATTCTAAACATGATTTTATAAAGCTACATGTCTCGGACATGTTTTGGACAGACCATTCATACCATCTTGTTTCTTTTCGTAGTTTAATTATTGTTCTTGAATATCTCTACCAACAATATGCCATTATAATAAAATGGCGGAAGAATTAAATTTTCAGGTGATTACATTCCAGTTAGCTAGCAATCGGAACACGACATGGCGATAAATAGCACTGCCAAGGCTAGCGAACCAATATAATTTAAGTTGTGTATAATTTTACGTCAGCTTAGGCCGTGAGTGGAATATTCTGCGAGAAAATCTAGCTTACTGGCCAAGGCAAGACGTAAAACTTTAGACAAACCACGGGCGGTAATTCGTAAAGCCCCATATCGCATATTTGTGCCCCTCACTCTCACCTTCGGTTCGAGCCACAAAGACCTGCGTTCTGGAACATTCACTAATTTACCGCCCTAGGTATCTAATGTGTAATATCTGTGAGAACACTACTTTAGACTCTTTAGAGTCACGAAATATCGTGTACGAGATGCACATTAAATAAAAGTGTTCGGGATGAACAAAGAGAAAATGCAGATTCTTGACATGCAATATAATTCCGATAAATAATAAATTACAATTATTGATTTTGACTAGATATGTGAGGTGCGCGCGCGCGTTCGTGATGGCGGCTGCTTAGGTTCTGGCGGGGATGGCTCCCCGCGCCCTTCGTCTCGATACGTCATTCCTTCCGTCCCGTGCGTGGTCGTTAACATCCTCCCCACCCTTGGAAGGACCTGCAGCTGCTGCTTCTTCCAAGACATCAGGATTTTCCGCCGTGGTTGGTAAAGGACAGACTTTGTTAAGGGCCCGTCGTTCGACGCCTCGATGAGTCAGAAAATCAGCGACCCTGACTACTCCGTCGCTGCCGGGATAAAGTTTCTGAACTCGTCCAAGTCTCCAATTCAATGGTGGTAGGTTAGGTTCTTTGAAGACCACCATGTCTCCTTCTTTAAGGTTCAACTGCCTGGATCGCCATTTTGTTCTTTGTTGCAGTTCGGCAAGATACTCTTTTCTCCATCTTTCCCAAAAGTGGCTCTGGAGCTGCTCAACCAGCTGGTATCTGGTGCGTATTTTCATGTCCTCAGGCTTCTGCGAGTTTGGTAGTGACGTCAGTGGCCGCCCAATCAGGAAGTGCCCTGGGGTCAAAGGAGAAAAGTCGTTTGGGTCGGGTGATAAAGGAGTTAGGGGGCGGGAGTTGAGGATCGCTTCAATTTGAGTGAAGAGAGTACTCAACTCCTCGTATGTGAGACTATTATTTCCTGCAATACGTTTAAGGTGAAATTTTGCGCTTTTGACGCCGGCTTCCCAGAGTCCGCCAAACGTCGGAGAATAAGGGGGGTTAAAAACAAACTTTATGCCCCTATTAGCCGCGAAATCAGTTATGTTATTTAAGCCTGACCGCAATACCCTACCTAACTCATAGTAGTACCCCAACATAGTTTTTACCATTATCACAGCAAATATACTGTGGCTTGCCTCGTCTAGCAATAAACCTCTTGAGACAAGCGATGAATGCCTGCGTTGTGAGATCACTGACCGTTTCAAGATGCACAGCTTTTGTCGAGAAGCAAATGAAGATGCACAAATAGCATTTTGATTTCTACTACCACGACCTTTTTTACTCGCAATCATGAAAGGACCAGCAAAATCCGTGCCAGTAACTTGGAAGGTGTATGTTTCAGACACCCTAGTTTTAGGAAGATCACCCATCAACGGCTCCATCGTCTTTCCTTTCATTTTGACGCAAGTAACGCATTTCCTTACAATACTTCTTGCCAATGTTCTGCCACCAATGGGCCAGAACTGTTCTCTGAAGGAGCTGAGAAGCAATTGAGGACCTGCATGAAACAACCTATGGTGCTCGTTGATCATCATGATTTTCGTAAAGTGGTGATTGGATCGCAATAAAATAGGATGCCTAGCATCATAGTTAAGAGTCGCGTTTTTCAAGCGACCACCCACTCGCAACAATCCTTTGTCATCTATAAAGGGAGATAATTGCAAAATATTACATTTTGGTTTAAGTGACTTATTATTACGAAGTGCGTTTATCTCGAAGCCAAAGGATTCCTGCTGTGTGGTTTTAAGAAGATATGTCAAAGAATTATGAAGTTCAGTTTCATTGAGAGAACCAGACATTTTATTTTTAGGGTTTCTACAATTATGTATAAATCTGAAAACATATGCGAAGATTCGCTTTAGTTTTAAAGAGTTCGAATGTTTTTCAAAATTTATGAATTTGTGATCATCGTTTTGAGCGTGATGAACTTTAATCTCAGGCAACTGGAAATCTGTGTTAACGTTTTGATGCTGTGGCCATTCGGACTCGGGCTTTGACAGAAACGTGGGGCCATTCCACCATAACGTCGAGTCGACAAGTACTTTAGGGTCGACGCCTCTTGACGCCATGTCTGAGGGATTTACATCCGTTGGCACGTGTCTCCACGATTCGCGTTCCGTCAATTCATGGATTTCGTTAACCCGATTGCAAACAAACGATTTTAAGAGTTTAGGCTGAGTTTTGATCCACCCTAGCGTTATTGTGGAATCGGACCAAAACGTTTTGCTGTCAATTTTGCAACGCAAGGCTCCACAGACTTTAGTTGTAAGACGTGCTCCTAGAAGAGCAGCACATAGCTCAAGCCTTGGAATGGTAACGGGCTTTAAGGGTGCTACGCGCGTCTTGGAACATAATAGATTGGTAGTTACATTGCCATCACTATCTATTGAACGCAAGTATACACAGCTAGCATAGGCGTCCTGAGAAGCATCAACAAAGCAGTGTATCTGTGTTATGACAGGAAAAGCGCTCAAAACGAACCTGGGAACCGCCAAAGAAAGCAATACATTCAAGTTTTTAACGATCTTTTCCCAAGCCTTTTTTATATCGTTTGGGACACTGTCATCCCATCCTAATGAAAGTTTCCAAAGCCGTTGCAGTAAAATCTTGAGCGTAACGGTACTGGCGCTTAATAATCCCAAAGGATCAAAAATTTTACACGTATTTGACAAAATAACCCTTTTAGTTATTTTTGATTCATGTTCGTTAAGGTTTATATCAAATTTGAGTGTCAGAGCTAGGCGCCCATAACACTCCTAAAACGCTTGACTCTTTTGATAAATTAAGTGAGTCAGACTCTGTGTCTCCCTGATATATTTGTGGACAATTTGTCCGAAATTTATGTATAGGAAAACCAGCAGATTTTAGGACCTGGGTGACATTCCTTTGAATGTGAGCTAAATCGTTCTCTGTTGAGGCACCCGTCAAGAGGACGTCTACATAAAAATCATTTTTAAGGACCTGAGACACGATCGGATCTGGACATTCCATAGCTAATTGAACGAGACATCGAGTACTTAAATAAGCCGCACTGGCTAAGCCGTAAGTGACAGTGTTAAGTTGTAAAGTTTTAAGTGGCATGTGCTCCTCACTTCTCCAAAGTATGAGCTGAAGGTGTCTTTGTGAATCGTCGACCATGATTTGTCTATACATTTTTTCAATGTCACCCGTCAAGACTAATTTATGCTGCCGAAATCTAACAAGAATATTAAACAAATCATCCTGCACTACTGGGCCGATATGCTGAATATTATTAAGTGACTTACGAGATGAAGTCTGCGCTGATCCGTCAAACACCACGCGCAGTTTCGTTGTCTCTCTGTTATGGCGAATTACGGCATGATGAGGCATGAAGTATCCGAATTCAGGTTTAGAAATTTCAGTTAAGTGGCCTAATTCTTCGTATTCGTTTATGAACTTAGAATATTCTTTTTTCAAGTTGGGATCTTTATTAAGTTTTTTCTCAAGGCTAAAGAACCGCTTTTCTGCTATGTTATAGGAATCACCGAGAGCTACTTCTGGAGATTCTTTAAGGGGCATGAAAACCGAAAATATACCATTTTCAAGTCGCGTAGTAGTCTCAGCAAAATAGCGTTCACAAAATTCGTCATCAGCTGACAAAGTCGGTTTTGAAGTTGGGACTTCTTCAAGGGCCCAAAACTTTGTCAGCTGATCACTGATCTCTTTAGTGAAGTTACAATGAACTTGTTTATTCTCCTGCAGGTTACTGCTATAAAGAGGACCTGCCACCATCCAGCCTAGTTGAGATTCTTGAAGTACTGGCTTATCGCATCCTAATTTAATTTGATCAGGTAACATGAGTTCAAAAAATATTTCTGCACCCAGTAATAAATCAACATCTGAAGGGCGGAAAAAGTCAGGATCCGCAAGTTGAATATTCTGAGGTAAGTTAAGTTTTGTTACATTTATTAAGGCATTCGGCAACAAACCCGTTATTTTAGGAACCACCAAACATTTAAGACGTGCACTATAATCAGTAGGTAACACGTGATTGGATGGTCATTTCACAACAATCAGATACAGGCATTTTACAGTTATTTATACCAGATATGCATAATGTTTCCGTATTCTTACTAATGAACCCCATTTTTTCTTTCAGGTGAGCTGTTACAAAGCACGACTGGCTACCCGCATCAAGCAGAGCGCGAGCAAGGTAGGTACTTTTATTTTCAGGATTTGTAACTCTAACTAAGGCGGTGCCAAGAAGAACTTGGTTACAAGACTGCGCCGACAGGGATACAGGTACGTAGCTACAGTGGCTTAATGTAGTGTTTATTTCAGGTGTGTGACGGTCTACGTGCAATAATGTGTTATGTTTATTTTTACAGACCTTACAGGTACCCAACAGACGACACTCAGCCGACACGTGACCCCTTCGCAAACAATTCGAGCAAAGATTCAATTTAGAAACCTCATGACATCTATTTTCCGGAGATAATTGCTTAAATGAAGAGCAATCTACTATCCGGTGTTGCTGGTTACAAAATGGACACGACATAGTCGGTTTGGCATTGGCAGAAGTCACAAAACTTTTTGACGTTTTATTATGGTAATATTCTTTAGGCTTAACTTCCGGTTTTTTATGGTTGTCTCTGTATGAATTAAATTTATTTTCGCGTTTGTCACTTCTGCTTATTGCCATTGTCTCGAGAATATCGGCACGATTACGTAGAAATTGAATAAAGTCAGATAACGTTGGTAAATCTTTGAAGGTGTTTTTATATTCTTCCCATTTACTGAAAGAAGTAACTTCTAATTTTGTTGACACTAAATATATTATGAGAATATCCCATTTCCCATTTATCGGTGGGCTGTTCTAAAGAGTCAAGAGCCCTTAAGTTTTTTGATACATGGTCAATAAGGAATCGTATCGCTTTATGAGATTCATGTGAGATGCATTCTATTTCAAATAACGCTTTCAAGTGGTTATTGATAAGAATCTTTTTATTATCATAACGTTCACGGATCAAATCCCAAGCAACCGTATAATTTTTAGAGCTAAATTCAAGTGACTTTATGATTAAAGCTGCACCACCCTCCAACGATGATCGCAAATAATGAAATTTATTTATGTCTGATATTGAATCATTTTTATGAATTAATGAATCAAACGTGTCCCTAAATTCCAACCACCTTAAATAGTTCCCATCGTAAGTAGGTAATTTTATGGTAGGTAGTTTAATATTATTTAAATTATTATGCCCGCAACTATTAGAACATGCGGAGCGAGCAGAGTGAAGGCTCCCGTCCTTATCATCTTGCGACTTAAGGCGCGTATCAAGTATATGCTGAGCTAAAGACAAAGTACTATAAAATGAATTTTCAAAACTATCCACTTCGCCTTCATCCTCACCCGACGACAACATCTCAATTTGAGACTGAACCTCATTAAATTCAAATAATACATTTTCACTTTTTTCTAAACGAAACTTTAATTCTTTAAGTTTTAAATCATTAATTTCCTCTAATTTACACGCATTTAATGTTGAAACATAGTCCTTAAATCGTGTTAAGCGACCTTTAATAGTACCCCGTATTTTAATTAACTCTTTCATTTTCTTTAAGTCGGAGTTACTATTTAAAGATCCACCTTGGTTCAAATCTTGATCAAGAGGCATATTGCTAAGACGTAAACAATGAGTTAAATAAAGTAAATGTGCATCAAACCAGTTCTAGAAGAAGCGTCGTCATCCGCCGTGCAGAAGTGAAGAATCACGGTAGGTACGCGATGACAAAGCAACTTGCAAAACGGGAGTGCAGCGGCCGGTTGTTGTTTACGATTTCACCTGGAATGTTCGGCGATAACAATTACCAATTATGTTATGAAATATGTTTTAAGTTTAAATAGTTCACGTTTGTGTTTATAATTAAGCGAAGAGATAGAATATTTAGCGGCTAATAGGGGCACAAAGACAGTTTGATTTTAAAAGTGCATTAATTAAGTGCAATTCAGTAGTTTGTTGCATTTTACGTAACCACTCAATTGCTTCGAATTTTGAGTTGGACTCTTAGTCCATTGAATAAAAAGTTCTAGAGTGCGTGAGTTAGTAACGTAAGATGTTTCTTCGGAAACATGTCAAGAGTCCCTAGGTAATAAACATACTAAAACCCCGGGACACTAGGAGGAGCCCCGGAGTGGGGGGAGGGGGGGAAAGGGTCATTTTTTTCATTTTTCGCTTAAATCTCAAAAACGGTACATGTTAGAGAAAAACTTTCAAGGAAAAGTTGAAAGGCCATAAAATTATCTACAAGTTGTACCTAAATATTTTTTTCCTATATACTACCGTTTCTGAGTTACACGCAGTAAAAAATGATTTTGGCTCAAACAATTTCCCCATACTACATACCCATGTTCATCACATCAATCGATCAAAAAATATTTCTTTCTCCCAAAAAACTCAAATGTGCAACTTGTGACCGGTACTGAAAGATTGCTCTTAATTAGGTCTATAATTGGTAAAGTAAACACATTCCTCCATGGAAGCCTTTAGGAGGAATCGATTGTCAAAATATTATATTAGGGTAGTTTGAGTCACTGAACTTGATCTTTTTATTTTTCCTTCCAAAAAAACTCAAAAGAGCAACTTGTGACCGGTACAGATAGATTGCTCATAATTAGGTCTATCATTGATAAAAATACCAGATTCCACCACGGAGGCGTTTACGGGGAATTGAATTTTATTAGGGTAGTTACGATACTTGAACTTTTTATTTTTTTTCTTCCAAAAAGCTCAAAAGTGCAACTTGTGACCGGTACTGATAGATTGCTCTTAATTAGGTCTATCATTGGTAAAAAAAACACATTCCTCCATGGAAGCCTTTAGGAGGAATTGATTGTCAAAATATTATATTAGAGTAGTTACGCAACTTGACCTTTTTATTTTTTTCTTCCATGGGATGTAGCTCGAAAACGGCTGCGAATAGAAAAAAAATATTTAGGTACAATTTGTAGATAATTTTATGGCCTTTCAACTTTTCCTTGAAAGTTTTTCTCTAACATGTACCGTTTTTGAGATTTAAGCGAAAAGTGAAAAAATGGACCCTTTCCCCCCCTCCCCCCACTCCGGGGCTCCTCCTAGTGTCCCGGGGTTTTAGTATGTTTATTACCTAGGGACTCTTGACATGTTTCCGAAGAAACATCTTACGTTACTAACTCACGCACTCTAGACCCCCCTTGGAGGGACTCATTCAATGGACTATCTATTTATATAATAAAATAAGAGCGGTGACAGGTAGCCGTAGTTACCAAAAGCAATCTAGTGGGTAAACAAACTAATACATAATATTAAAAGAACGCAACGCTGCAATTATTTTCATGTATTTAAGTATTTTAAGCGTTTAGCAGTGCTTGAATTTAAGGAAACACTTTTATTATTAAGGCGAAGGTGAAATATTTCGCATTTAAGCTAAACAAACACGTAAATAAATAGCTACGCACCTCAGTGTACGTGCAAAAAAGAAATTATCTTCTAGTTTAACACGACACCCGACATAACGGTACCACAAACTCACAGCTGAAACTCACTTTCACACAAATTAAAGAGGAACTAAATTAGGAAATAAAGGATTAAGGACACAGGTACTCCCCTGAATTGTATCTCGCCGTGATGTGCCACTGATTTTTCTGATCTCGTAGTTGCAGATACAATTGCCGTTGTTCCTTTGTGTTGAAGTTCAAATCATGTCCGTTAAATAACGGATTCCAGCCGGTTGTAATGGGATTTCTTCGCTTGCTTCCTTATGTGTCCTGTCACGGTCGCCACTTTTGTTCGGGATGAACAAAGAGAAAATGCAGATTCTTGACATGCAATATAATTCCGATAAATAATAAATTACAATTATTGATTTTGACTAGATATGTGAGGTGCGCGCGCGCGTTGTTCGTGATGGCGGCTGCTTAGGTTCTGCTGGCGGGGATGGCTCCCCGCGCCCTTCGTCTCGATACGTCATTCCTTCCGTCCCGTGCGTGGTCGTTAACAAAAAGGAAACGCTACAATAGCAAAATGTATATATTTCAGTCACGATACATGATTCATCTTTTATCACTTATTTTATTACATACACAAAATTTGATTTTTTTGCTATGTTCACGCCAGACGCTACGAATCCCATCGGAGAAAGTTCCTAATCTAAGTAGGTACCTCATTGTATAAATGAATTGTATCTACCAAAAATAGAGCTATACTTATACCAACACCACCAACGATATGTGCCGCATTGCACAGATAAAAGCAGAAGACAGGGCACCAATGGCATGATGCACCGTAAAATAATCGGTTGTTATCGCACGCCACACGCGGTGTGTCGCGAGCCATTTTATACTTAACCGAAGCGAAAGTTGAAATCTGAGGGCACCACGAGGGCACGGACTTTCGCCAAGAAGAACAAAATAGAAGGCGCATTTAACTACCTATGTACCTTATCTCAAACCGTTTCGTCTCAAATTGACACAATATATTATTAATACGTAGGTACTTAACATTTTTTACTGCGAAAGCACTATGAGCTGATGAGTCTTGGACGCCAATTTTATATGTGGGGATATTTTTTGTTTGGAGCCTTCGAACAGTTATCGGATGCATAGGTACAGTTAGGTTAGCAGATGTTTGCTTAAATAAAATTACATTAGGTACATTTTTCTCAAACATGCAATGAAATGTCGTCATAAGGGTCGATTGCAAAAAAATTGTACATACTTAGTTAAAAGCTTAGTTAACAAAATATCACGATCGCTTCCTTTGTGTGACGAAAGTTAGTCATACAAACTGTATGGGTAACTTTCGTCACACAAAGGAATCAATTAAGTTTTGTTTTAATTAAAGCCCTTTAACTATGTACAATTTATTTGCAATCGACCCATAACGTGCGCTATGACAGGCTTGGAACTATCACGCTTCGGGCGGAACAACGCGAGAGAACCGTAAAGGAATTTCATACAAAATTGTAGGCCTAGGCCGGGAAGTTTTTTTTTTAAACATGGCGTCTGTGTTCATGCACAGGCTCAACGGCTGAATTGTATTTATTGAGTGGTATATTTTTTTTATTTCATAGCATATTTTTGAGAAAAGCACTATACATGCCTTAGCCGTGAAAAGGGCTTGCCGGCTTCTTATCACTATCCGGCCTCCCTACGGTCGGCCGTCTATACCTACCTACTCAACCGGCAAGCCCTTCTTTCCCGGCGTCTGCAGTAATGTACTATTTACGTAGATACATCACTTTACGACATGTGAGTAAAATCGTGCGTGACATAGAAATAAAAAATCGTTATAATAGTAAAACACGTGCAGTCAACGTTTTTCAACTATACCTATATATTGCCAATTTCTCACATCAACTAATGCAAAAGGACTTTGTTAACTGGCATACACATTTAATTTGTGCATCTTTTTCTCAAAAAGTAAGAAAATATATTTAAGTATTAATTACATAGAGTAGTTTGATTTTAGGGAACACGCAATCAGTGTTTAGGTATTAAGTACCTAACTACACAACCTACGAGTAATGGTAGCGAGGCTCCTTGCCACTATAGAATATTTATTCTATTATATTATTATTGGATTTGCATTTATTACTATGTATTATTTGTATTTGGACCGTCCCGAATATATGATTACTTCTTCTGTCTACATCTTCTTTAAATTAATAGTTATTTGTTATGCAAGGCTGCAAAGTTGTTATTTGGCGCGAGTGTTGAAATTGAAAGCTGAGCGAGCGAAGGAATCTAAGATTGTGAGGCCCAAAATGGCCGGACGCCTTTAGGTTGTTTTGTTTATTATTTTTGTCATTTTGGTTGTTCAACGTATAGTGTTGATGGCGTATTGTGCAGTGAACTAACGATTCAGTGGGAAACTAATGAAGAATGCAACTTGAAACGCGTATAGCCACTTTTGAGTCAACACCCGGCAGTCCCCACGTGGCTATTTGTAAAGTTCAGCCATCACTTTACAAAAAGCAAGACCTCACCGAACAACGGCATGCTCTACGAGCAAACTCGAAATTGGCGAAATCATCATTAACTTTGATGGAAGCCATATTTTAAAATTAGAATTAGAACCATTGTTTACGAGAATTGTGAAAACTTCCAACTTTTTAATTATTTTTTTTTTTTCTCGGGTGCGTCCAGAAATTACACTCTTATGTTCCAACTTTTATAACAAATAAATATTAAAATGTGTGTTGTATTTAATATATTTACTAGTCAAAATATGTAAATGAAACTGAAATACTTACTATTAATATATATAAACATATTCAACATAAAATAAAGTGTAGAAAAAATAAGAACCTGTAACAAACCAGGTTTCTGGACGTGATATTGTAGGTGTTTTTTTTTAAAAGAAGTATTCAAACGTAGGTACATATGATTTTAGCCGGCCTGACCAGATCGCCCTTTATTAGCGTGCGTTGATTGGTTATTCGAAGATTTGTCGACTGATGAAATCAGTCACGCGTTGAAGGAGTCTTAAATATAAAAAAGTTACATCATAGTTACATGCACCACAGAGAATCAAAATCGTCGTGTTCGAAATTCAAATGACTTTTGCACGCTAGCGGATAAAATAGACTTTTGCACGCAGATTTCGCCCTATAAACGGAGGTTTTCCGAGCGAGTGAGGTGAAATATATATTGTAATACTTTAGAATCGTTTTTTAACAAGCCGTAAATCCTTTCGTAACCATCATAGCATCAAATGGATCTTTGATTTAAAGTAGAACAACGCAGCGATAAGACTATAATGTAAGAATAAAATAGAAACTACAAGAAAGTCTGACGGTTTATCACAATTTATGTACGTTTGATATGTTTTCTTATTAGAAGTGTGTCCCTTAAACTAGTCGAGGAAAATCTAAGAAGGAGTTAGTTACCCGGTTTCTGGTTCAGGCCATGCATAGAGTCAGGCCATCGAAACGTGATATTGAAAATTACCGCCAAATTTAAAAATTCTAGCACATGTATATTTCATCGCCAATGAGCAATGACTGATACCAATGCAATGGTGCAGATATATTAGTCATTGGAGATGAAAAATATAATGTCAAAAGTACCGAAACTCAGTCCTAGTTTGTACAGCGATACAGCTAGAATTTAAAATTTCGCGGTCATTTTCAGTATCACGTTTCGATGGCCAGACTCTATTAAATTTGTCTGTCATACCTATAGTCCTCTACTGTATAAAATGCTTTATAAAAAAAAAAAAAATATTGAGCGATATAAAGGTTACAAATTACTTAAATGTATGTATCGGTAGTTATTACTTATTAATTACGTAAAACGTTTGTCGTTAGGTACTACACTGCTGATTAATATTTAATGAGCGAGAGTAAGCGTCTTCTGCTCCCCGTACTAGTTTATAAACTGTATCACGGTTTTGACATTAGAGATTTTTTAAATAATTTTTGACAGATGGAAAGGCTAATAACTAGAAAGCTGTGGTATGAGTTATGGACTTCCGGTTCGTGTCCCAAAATGGCCGCATGCGTTTAAGTTTAGTTTTTCATTATTTATTCATTTTAGTTGTTCAATGTGTAGTATTGATAGCGTATTGTGCAGTGATCTAACGTATGAGTGAATAGCTAATGAAGAATTCAACTTGAAGCGTTCATAGCCCTTCCTGGGTCAAGGCCCTATAGTCCGCGTGGTTTTTTGTAAATCGCTATCACTTTACAAAAAGCACGATTTTTTCAACTCACCGTACAACGTGGTATCAATCCTCTATCTAGTCGCCTAGTGCGATTGGCAACGAGACATTGGCAGTAATGGTCGCTTAACTGTGACCGGTTGCCATTTTTAAAAAAATAGAATAGAATAGTATGAGTTATGTGTACCTTACCTATGCACAACGCCGACAAAGCGATAAAGTAAAAACTACAAAATGAACTTTTTTTCGGGTACCTCTCGTACACCTAAAGTGGGGGGTGAATGTTTAGGGTTCCGTAGTCAACTAGGAACCCTTATAGTTTCGCCATGTCCGTCTGTCTGTCTGTCCGTCCGCGGCTTAGCTCCATCTTAGCTCCGTGGTCATTAGTACTAGAAAGTTGAAATCTGGTATGAGTAAAACTAAAAAAGGTAAAATAAAAACTAAAATAAATAATAATTTTCGGTTACCTCCGTACACCTAAAGTGGGAGTGTCGTTCCAACACTAGTGTGTGGGGTGTTGTTGAATAGGTCTTTTAAAAATAACAGGGGTCTTGAATCATCATTTTTTGATAGTCAGCAGTTTTGTGAATATTCGCTCCAGAAATCCAAAAAATAGCGTCCCCCCACCTCTAACTTTTCAACCACGGGTCAAAAAATTATGAAAAAATTCATAAAAATGAGGCCTTTAAGCACTTTCAATGAAAACTATCCATACTCTAATCCATACTATCCATACTAATATTATAAATGCGAAAGTGTGTCGGTCTGTCTGTTACCTCTTCACGCTTAAACCGCTGAATCGATTTTGATGAAATTTGGCAGGGAGATAATTAAGATCCGAGGAAGGACATAGGATAGTTTTCATCCTGGAAATTATCCCTAAAAAGATTGAAAAGTGAGTTTCTTTAAAATGACATAAGTAGTAACTATGGTGTGTTGGAACGAAAATAAAAATCACCACCACTTTAGGTGTACAGGAGGTACCCGAAAAAGCTTTTTTTTTTCATTCATTCATTTCAGCCTATTGCAGTCCACTGCTGGACGTACGAGTAAGCCTCCCCCAGGGTTCGCCACATGGCCCAAAGAAAAAGCTTTATTTAGTTTTTATTTTATCGTTTTGTCGGCGTGAGACATACACATACTCAATACTCAATACTTTATTGCACATAATGGTTTTACAAAACAGGTGGTAAAGTTGCAAATTTGAGATCACATCATGTACCCTGAAGTAGGGCGCAGCAATTTATGTTATGAGATACTATTTATGGGTATACAATTTGACATAAAAGTAAGAATAATAAAAAACTTATTCTAGGGACGTGGTATACAAATTAATAAAATGCGATATGAAAATGTATGTACAATTATTAAGATTAGTATATATTATACATTTTTTAATTTATAGATATTATGTTGGTTGCGCATACTTTAAAACAATTTACAATATAAATTGACTAAGTACAGTGCATGTTAAATTTTATTCACAAATATTCATAATATTAAATCTTGCATTCATTCGATATGAGCATAATTATCATTATCATTCAAGGTTATGTCCGTGTATATATTTATGTGCATGTCTATTTGAATTGTTATGTTGTGTTAGTTCTAATTAGGTGTTCATTTTAATTTTATAACGTCACAAATTATCGTTTAAGTATTCCATTTATCCCGTGATAAACGCAACCATCATAGGCCCGCTGTAGTGTGTAATATGATTTTTTTGTTAGCAATTGCTTTAAGTTGTTTATAAAGATTGAATCTTTCGTTTCATCTTTTATATTATTAGGTAGCTTATTGTAGATTTTAACTGACATTGCAAGAGGTCCGGATGAGTGAAGCTTGATTCGCGATGGTGGTAACATTAATTTGTTTTTAAAACGTAACGTTTTACATACATCCCCTCTTTTGGTGTAGAATTCGGGAAATTTTCGGACAAACTTACATATCTCTAAAATGTATATGCATGGGATAGTCAGTATTTTATGTTCGATGAAGTGGTTTTTACAGCTATCGGTTGGTTTTATATTTACAATTATTCGAATATTTTTTTTCTGCAGGGTAAAAAGGCATGACGCATCTGTGCTATTCCCCCAAAAATTACTCCATAATTAAACCAGTTGAAGGCGTACGCATAATAAGTTGTTAGTGCCGTTTTTAGATCTGTGTTTTTTTTGATTTCACGGATTGCATATACAAATTTTGAAACTTTGCTTTTAATGTGTAAAATGTGTGGTTTCCAACAGATATGTTTATCTATTACGATGCCGAGAAGTGTAAATGTATCAACGACTTCTAGTTGAATGTCGTTATAGCTACAAGATATATTAATAGGCTCTTTTTGGTACGGATGGAATGCCATGATTTTAGTTTTTAAGAAATTTATCTCAAGGTTGTGGTCACTTAACCAATCATTTACATTATTTAGCGTGTTATTTATTTTGTCGTTTAAGTTGATATTATTGTGGCACGATGTAAGTATGGATATATCGTCAGCAAACAACACACATGGCTCTTTCATTACTTTTGGTAGGTCGTTGATGTAAATAAGAAACAGGAGGCATCCGATGACACTCCCTTGTGGGATCGAAGCGTTAATCGTTTTTATGTCCGACTGTACATGTTTTATCTCACCTGTTTTGAAATTAAAGTGTTCTAGCTCAACATATTGCTGTCTATTTTTTAAATACGAAGTAAGCCATTTATGGGCCAATCCACGTATCCCTATCCCTTGAAGTTTGGTAAGAATAAGTATATTATATTGGACTTTATCGTACGCTTTTGTCATGTCTAACAATATACCAATGGCGTATTGCTTATCATTAATTATATTAAGAATTTCTTGAATATATTTATATACCGCTAGTATGGTTGATCGTTTTTTGCGGAAGCCGTTTTGGGATTCGTCAAATATCTCATACTTTTCACAAAAATTGTATATGCGATTACACATGACTTTCTCAAATACTTTTGATACTGTTGGTAGTAGAGCAATCGGTCGGTAATTGTTAGGGTCTGTTTTTGCATTTTTCTTATGGATTGGTCTAACCACCGATATTTTCAGTAGGTTTGGAAATACTCCTTCGTCAAATGATTGATTTATTAAAATACACAGAGGTAAAGTGAGTTGATCTGCGCATTGCCTTAGTAAAAAGGGAGGTATTTCGTCTGTGCCGTAACTGTTTTGTTTTTTAAGGTTTTTATAGTGGTATTTATTTCACGCTCATTTACAGGGGCAAGGAACATGGTATTTTCGGTAGGTTGCATCACGGGTCGCCCGGACACTGCGGTTCCTTGTACATTTTCACCAATGCTCGCAAAGAAGTTGTTGAAGGTGTTGTAATATATGTGGTAATTTGGTCGACCAGGGACGTTGATGGGAGACAAAGTATATGCCGAGCTCTAGATAGTAGTGAATGTTTAATTACTTAAAACATTAGCTTATATACATTTTTACAATAATGTTAACGCTTATCCAAGCAATATGCATTAGGCTACAGTTATACTGCATGCTATACTAAATGTAGACATTAGCTACATACTACAGCTTCCCCGTAAGATCCCTTCACCCCCGGGGTGCTGGAGAAAAGGAAAAACAAATAATGCATGTTACTTGTTTACAATTCGAAATGAAGATGGGGACCACTGTGTAAACTACTTATAATTAAGTTTATACACTTTACAAAAATTTATCAAAAATTAGTTGATCACCCCATAAAAAAAAATATCGTCATGTCCCAGTGTCACTCTTTCAAAAGAAATATTTTATAGTTAAAGTTAAAATTATTTTTATTAAAATTCCTGTCTGTTTCAACAAAATAATCAGTATTATTATGAAATAATCTCTCTCAAAATAAAAAAAAATATAAAAATTTGCCATTAAAGTTGTGTATTAATCACATATAAGGTACTGGTATTACGGTATCGGTACATTTACCCTATAAAATATCTAATGCCGTACCAATGGAGTCTCCGCTCCAAAAATAATTAACGGGAATGGCTACCCAGGGCATGGTCACCCTATATAATATCCTCAATGGGCTACGCGTCCACGCGCACCCTTTACTCAAAACATGGGCATGGTCACCCAAATGGCATATCAGGCTACATGTATTATGTGCCTGTAAGTCGGAGTCGCAAATACATTAAGGCTTAATAAGCCTCCAACTGTTTTCACGGAGGGCACGGTAGTCCAGAACACCATGAGCAAACAAGAAGGACTAGCGCCCAAACTTTATACTTAATCAATATGTACCGTACCTTACCAAGTACTGAGAGAGTAAAAAAAAAATTAAATTAAAATTTCGTATTGAAATACTTTATAAAAGAAATATCTACGCAAATATAACTCAATTAACTGTCACTAAATTATTAGGTGATCAATCCAATAACTACGTATAGTATAATTGTTCAATAAAATTTCTAAGTGTGAATATCAAATTACATTCACCAATAATTAAAAGTTTACTTGTAGACAGCGAACACGCGTGATCTACTTAAAATTTTTGCTTACGCGCGGACTTCGCGGCGGCGTATGCATTTCCGTGCGTGCGGTAATTGCGCAATGTGTAAGTTGTTTACGACATTTGCATCTAAAAATTATTAGCGACGATTATTATAATGATTTTAAGTGATGATATCTGGTTTCAAATAATAATAATTAGAAATGCTAAGTGACACGGGTAGCAATTTCATGTACGAAAGTTATCTAACAATTTATGTAAATATGTAAAAGAAAAAAGATTTTGAATGAATTGGGCGTTAACCCGTATAGCTAATTAATTTTTATATAATAAAAAAAAAGGATCATAAAAAATCTTATTCTAAGTTCTTAGATGCGATTTCCTTTTGACGCCTCTGAGGGCCAAGTTTAACTAAATATTCTCTTATATATTCCAACTTAGTATATAAATCTTGCAAATAAGTAGACATAATAAAATTAAATCTTGCGTGAATTTAAAACAATTATAACCGAAAACATAAGTTATACAATAAAATATTCACTTACTTAATTCAACGCTTACGTAGGAGTAATGCCTAACGATATTGAGGTCATCACGTGTCGTCACGTTGCGCGATGCATGGCGGGACGTTGATGCGCTGGCGGCTGGCGGGCACGTGGAGCACGATGCCGTTGCTGATGCGCGATGACGGGCCGGGCTAACCCTGGACACCTCTTGAGATGGGCCGGGATTTCCCTGGACACCTCTTGATTTGCGAGCCGGGATAACCCTGGACAACGCTCTTCTTTTCTTGAGACTTGTTTCTTCTTATGGCTTCTTTCATAATTGTTTTCTTCTTTTTTCAAGTTAATTCAAATCTTCATTCTTGAGACTGCATCGTCAGTTTGGTGGTTCCTCTTGTTTCTTGTGGTGTCCCGGACGGTGTGGTGTCCCGGACGGTGTGGTGTCCCGGACGGTGTGGTGTCCCGGACGGTGCGGTGTCCTGCCGCACCGTCCGGTGCGAGGTTCTGAGGTTCTGGCTGGTTCAGAAGTTCGTCTTCGGAACGTTAGTGCAGGATCGCCATGTAATATATGTGGTAATTTGGTCAACCAAGGGACGTTGATGGGAGACAAAGTATATGCCGAGCTCTAGATAGTAGTGAACGTTTAATTACTTAAAACATTAGCTTATCGACGGCAAAAAGCGAGAACGTAGTAACCACCACTTGGTCAAAAAATTTTTTTTTGCATATTCGGAATCAGCGAATTTTTCTGCGTCGACTGGTCTGGGTCCCATGGCTCTACGACGCTTAGAAAAAACTGGACTACGTTGCAAAACGAATGTATTTTTTTGACGATGCCCACATCTAATTGCTGTAAACACCCAAATAGTAGCAATTTTCTAAACGAGTACATTTACGCTAATTTTGTTCTTTCATAAATCAAAGGGTGTGCCGGTTACAGCGTTGCCGAAATTTTGTTCCGTGGCGGTTGCAGCATTTATGCATGTAGTGAAAAAATTACGAACCATGCTTACTGCAATTATCCTAAAATAAATTATCTATGATTGACGCTTACTACATTTCATTCGAAAATGAATTAACAGCAAGCTACAGTAACGACATTTGAAACACAACGTGAAGTGGATAGTGCTTGAAGATATAGCAATAAAAATGTGCGCTCGCGGCGATGTGGCTCGTGAATACGACCTATGATTTAGTCTATCGGCGATCGCCGGAGCGAGTGGGTGTGCGTAGTCTGCGTACTCTGTGTGTCCGTGAAGTGTTCTCGATAAGAACGTGCCCTGCTAAAGTATTATTGGAGCAGTAAGTACACTTATTTTTGTTGGGTTTATTTGGTTATAAACTAAGTAAAGCAAATGCGTATTTTTTTACTTTTATTTGTACTTTCCGCGATTATTGGACGTGGAAATAAAACTATTGAAATATGTAACGCGGGATAATAAAATTGATTAAATCCATTTGAATAGTTTTATTTCAAAAAAGTGTAGTAAAGTTTTCTTTCCCCCTGTGGTCTCAAAATTTGGGTTGTAAAAAATGTTCAAGTGTATGGGCCAGCAACCTGTCACTGCAATAGCACATTTTTGATCTTTTAGTCCACAATTGTTAGAAATGTCTCTGACACTCAAGTTTCATGTGATCTGCCTACCACTTTTGGGAATGCAGGCGTGAGAACATGTCTGTAATTCTGTATGTATGTGTTCACAAATAAAGAAAAATGTGCCAGTATGGCAGTGAAATTACTCAAAGTTGTTTTTAGGGTTCCGTACCTCAAAAGGTTTCGTGTCTGTGTATGTCCGTTTTACACAGCCGAATTGCTCCGAAGTTGCTAAACCTGGCACGAACTAGTAAATGAAAAATAAAGTTTCGCAAACTGAATCACGTGACGTATCAAATATAAGGGTTCTTCGACAGGTTTATTTGTTGTTTTTTATTTCATTTAAAGCTTAAGTTTTTATTTATTCAATTATTACTGTTAAATCGGTATCTTGAAGTTGTAAGAAAATAAAATTACCTCTGAAACAATTGGGTTAAAATATTTGCAAAATATACAAGAAATATATATAATATTATATTTACCTGACTATAATTTAACGTGTTGTAGTATTATTTCCATCTCATTCGAACACAAACATACGCACTTTACCACCTGTAATTCCAAGAGGCGTAGGCAGTACACATTTATTATTATCGTTAATAGATGTACAAAACGTCATAATGCAGTATCAAGTTGCTAGCCGATAGCCCGCAATAAACCTAACCCTAATCACATAGTAGGACTTCTACGACATCTACGGCACGAAAGGGGAGTGGTGAGATTCTTAAGCCGGCAAGGCAAATTCATTCATATTAAGCAAATAGTAAAAACGATAGTTAACAAAAGCGATATTAATTTACCATATTTTTTACCTCACAACCACAACCTCTTCACCTGAACGTGTTGGTGTAAAATTGGGGTATCTAGGCTCATCGTAAGCTCGGAAGTATTAATTATTATTATTTCATGCAGATGTCGAAACGTCGGCGAGAGTGGAAGGAGTCTCTTAAGCAAAGAAATGATGACTTGGATAAAAAGAAAAAAAAAATTGAGATTTTAGAAGAAAAAACATACAAAGTTGTAAATGGGCAAATGGTCCTTGTGGATAGCACCAAAAGCAGAAATTCTAAGAGTAATACTGAAAACAGTTATAATAATAACAATATCATAACGAATTTCAAAAACAAAAATCAAATGTCTCCTAGCCAGTTACATAAAAAAGTTTCCGTAAGCAATTTAACCCCTACTTACAGAAATCCAAACAGGTTTTTAACGGAAACTAAAAAAGTCATGAGTAACATATCGGCAACTTCTGAGGAACAGGACCAGGACTCAACAGAAAAAAAACACATTTACGAAGAACTAAATGAAACTGCAAGTTCAAGTAGTTACTTGCATTTGAGTGCTAGTCCAAAGAAATGCGTAGATGGAGATAAATGGGTTATTACAAAAACAGAAGGATTAACAGTTACAAATGACCAGGACCAACAAAACTCAAATTCGATCAGTTTAAATACAATTGATAATACACCAGAAAATCACAGCTATGAAAAAAATAATTCATTTAATGCAGAGGTTTCACGTGAAAATGACAGTAGAGATTCCGATGGAGATAAATTGAATGGCCATACAAGTACTAAGAATTCCAGGAGGCAACTAATTTTCTTGAATAATGCGAAAGGTAGTATTACAGCAATGCCATTGTTTATGTTTTTTTTTAATAATTGAACTAGCAATGAAAATTTTAAATTAACTATTTTTTTTCAGACGACAGCTTACTTAAGGACGGTACAGAAAGTAATGTTTCTGAAAGTAGTATAGTGGAAGAAACAAGTTTGAAAGATATTCATGATAACTGTTCACTTGTTCAATTAACGGATATGGATTTAATTACTGATCTGGACACTGAAAACGAAATGACATTATCCACTTTTGAACAAGCTGGGGCTTCTTTAATGGCGAAGACAATCACAAGTACTTATTTTATATCGACATACTTCTGACCTTTCAATACAATAATTTTGATTGAATTTAGAGCGGTGATGATTATTGCATTTTATTGCAGATTCCTGCGGTACATCATTTGAAGTGACCATACAAGCTGAGGTATATAGCGAGCCAGTTCCGCGAAAGCATAAAGAAAATGATGAAAATACTTGCAACAAAATCACCGTACAACCCGATAAACTCGATGAAATAACAGTTTTAACAAATGAAGACATTATTTCTATTGGTAAGTGGATAAATGCACTACATTACGTTATTTTAATGATGACATGTTATTCTTATGATTAAAGTTGCTTAATTTTGGTAATAATGTTTGTTATAGGTGTTGTCGCGGAACAGTGTACTAAAAGCAACAAAAAGGAGAGCAGAGAAATAAATTTAAGAAATCGATCCGGGTTACGCAAAAAGAATATGACCGTGCTGTGTGATAAATCCTATCTAGATTTTATGACTGAAGAAGATCGGGACCAACTTTTGTTGGACGAAGCATTTCCATCAGAAGCTTCTGATCAGGAAAATTACAGTGAAGAAGTATCTGACTCTGAATCGACTACTGATGAACAAGGTAATTTTACTACAAGTTTCCTAGTTATTACTCGTTCTGAAATACTTTAATACATTTTTAATATTTGTTACTAGAGATCTAAATTTTTATTTTTTATAACTTAACATTTTTTTATAACAAATAATTTAAATTGAGAATTAAATGAACCCATAAAGGTTTTTATTTTCATATTGAAATTCTTTAATTTTGTTGATAGAGACGCGGCTTAAAAAGAAAAATAAAAAAAGTAAGAAGACCAAACCTAAAGTTCAATGCAGCTCGCAAAATGATCATGATATTTCAGCCTTTAAGAAAAAATCTAAAGCTGCACTTCAAAAAGAAAATTTAAGCAACAAGAATAAAGGTGACTGTTACGTAAATAGCAAAGGAGAAAATGTTGAAGCTAAGTTTATGAAACCTAATCCGTGCATAGGAAAACAATGCGGAAATGACTGTGGGAGTATTTCGGAAGAAAAAAGACAAACTTTGTTTTCGTATTTTATGGGCTTAAACTGTCATCAAAGAAGAAAAGACTGGATAGCACAATGTGCAATCAAATCGTATATTAAGAGATCAAGGACGAAGAACTCTCCTACAAGACATAATAGTTACCAGTACTTTATAAATGAAGAAGAAGGAAGAAGGAGAGTATGCCAAAAGTTTCTCATAAATACGTTAGATATAACTCAACGATTTATTTTGTACACATTGGATACTATGGTTGGTGGTTTTGCGAAAACTGATCAGCGGGGTAATAATGGTGGTTACAACAAAACTAAAGAAGCAGTACGTGATTATGCTCAGAAATTTATTGAATCATTACCAAAGCTGCCATCTCATTACTGTCGAGGTGAGTCGAAACGTTTGTACTTTCCAGCTGAATTCAAGAACATAACCAATTTGCATCGTATTTACAGAAACAACTGCCAACAATCCAATGTTAAAGCCATGTCATTTCAGGTGTTTAGGAACTGGTTCCATGAATTATTTAACATTGGGTTTCATATTCCAAAAAAGGATAAATGTACTTTATGCGCCAAAAAAGAAAATGAAAAAGACACGCACGATGAACAGGAGACAGAAAAGGAGAAAGACGTAAATAAGGAAGCAGACAGCTTAAAAAACAAAAATGATCTGAAAGCTGAAAAAGAAAAAGAAAAATTGATGAAGCATATCCAAGAAAAAGATGCGTCATACAACAGATTTAAATACCATCAAAATATAAATAAAACCGACAAAAGTACAATTTGTGCAAGTTTTGATATGCAAAAGGTGCTAAATACCCCGCATGGCGAATCGATGAATTTGTACTATAGTCGTAAACTCGCAATATACAATTTTACAATATATGAAAGTTCGACTAGAAAAGCATACTGCAAAGTTTGGTCTGAAGCCGATGCTAAGCGAGGTGCTGATGAGATTAGTTCATGCTTGTACGAATACATCAAAGATGTGGATGCACGTGGTTATGTTAAAACTTTGCTGTTGTACTGTGACTCTTGCTACGGGCAAAATAAAAATAAAACTGTTTTGAGCATGATAAGATATGCATTGTCTAAATGTGAAAACTTAACCACTATTCAAATCAACTATTTGATTCCGGGCCATACATATATGCCAGTAGATAGTGTTCATGCCACAATTGAGAAGAAAATTAAAAAAACAATTGTGTGGGCACCATCACAGTGGCCAACTATTATGGAAGTTTCGCGTCAAGATCCCGAACCGTACATTGTATCAGTATTAAATGGGAAAGATTTCATCGGATTTTCTGATGTGCTTGAGTCCACATTTGACAAAAATCACAAAATAGCAGTTTCTAAACTAAATACTGCTACATTTAAAAAAGAAAAACCCGATGTTATAAGCATTAAACAGTCTATGCTGCCGGACGCAGAAGCTAGAGATGTTCTGTTGCTGCCACTGACAGATTGTATGCGACCAAAAGAAAATTTATACCCAACATCCTTGGGGATATCCTCTGCAAAACATAAGGACTTAAGAAAACTCGTCGATAAAGGTATAATTCCCGCAAGATTTGCCTCAGAATATAAAACTTTCAAAATAAATACGAAAGTTAAAGATCAATTGGTAGAAACTGATGAAGAAGATACGATTGATGATGCAGGCGACGAATAATCAGTAAGAATATTTATGCCACGCATGGGCGTAGAGTAACGTTTACCGCCCGTTATGTGCGTACGGAAAAAGTAGCTTTCTGGCCAAATGTAGCCATAAAAGACTGTACACAACACGGGAGGTAACAAAGTAAGCCCTTGATCGCATGGGTCTCGCTTGCAGCTCAAGTCACAAACATAATATGCGATCTCGGTCTGTCTTTGTTTTACCGCCGTAGTTGTATAATATACTATTTAAATACTGTCATTTTTTCAAACTATCTATGAGTAGTTGTTGAGTGTATGAAAAAACTTTGTGAAATTATAACGGTCTAATCTGATGAAAAAGTATTTTTGATCGTATTTTTGCACTCTTTAAGCGTTAATTTAGAAAGGAGATTGATGTTTTTATGAAGAATAATTCCATGGGAATGCAATCGTTAAGTTCCAATTTTAATTTGAAGTGAGATTATGCCTAAGAAAAATTACTTTTTTAGTTTTTAAGACTCGTGATCGTATTTTTGCACTCTTTAAGCGTGTATTTAGAAAGGAGATTGATGTTTTTATGAAGAATAATTCCATGGGAATGCAATCGTTAAGTTCCAATTTTAATTTGAAGTGAGATTATGCCTAAGAAAAATTACTTTTTTAGTTTTTAAAACTCGTGATCGTTTTTTTGCACTCTTTAAGCGTTAATTTAGAAAGGAGATTGATGTTTTTATGAAGAATAATTCCATGGGAATGCAATCGTTAAGTTCCAATTTTAATTTGAAGTGAGATTATGCCTAAGAAAAATTACTTTTTTAGTTTTTAAAACTCGTGATCGTTTTTTTGCACTCTTTAAGCGTTAATTTAGAAAGGAGATTGATGTTTTTATGAAGAATAATTCCATGGGAATGCAATCGTTAAGTTCCAATTTTAATTTGAAGTGAGATTATGCCTAAGAAAAATTACTTTTTTAGTTTTTAAAACTTATTATATACGGTACCATTATAAAGGTAAAGTTTACTTATTTATGCTTATTATTTTTCAGTCACTATTGCACTAATTTTCATTACTTTAGAGGGGCGATTTTTGAGTTAATTATGACAAACATTTTGAGGAGTGTTATTATAAAACAATACATTTTAGAGTGGAATTTTTAGTATTTTTTTAAGAACAGTTATTTTAATTATGTTATTATGAAAACGAATTCCATTGGAATGCAATTTTTAGGTTCCTATTTTAATTTCAATTGATATTCTGCCTAAGAAAAATGACTCCGAGTTTTTATTTAAATAAATAATAACAATTTTAATTTGTACGGTACCATAGTAATATAACGTCTAGTTATTTAAGTTAAATATTAATGGTTCAGTGAGATTAGTTCAAAGAAATATTTTTATAATTGCTGTGATAGTTGTGTTCAAACAATTGTTTAAGAATTATGTTGAAAACTTATATAATAAGTAATACTTACATTCAAAACATCTTTTATAGTTAGTGGGTTTAATAGGTAGTGAGTTTTATATCGATAAAAGTTACTTAAAAGAAAATTTAATGCCAAAACTGAAGATAAAATGTAGAGAGTTTTAAAGTTTTCACGGGAATATTAAACCTCATTACCTATAATAATTATTTAGTTTTAGCGGATAACAATATTATAGTCTGATTAACCCTAAGAATATTTATGTTTGTTTTTAGCACGATAAGTACAAGGTTGTGATTTTATAATATGAGAGATTTTATTAGCCTTTTGAAATGTTATAAGCAACGGAGGTTTTAAGTAACTTTCATAAAGTTTTTATACAGAGAAATTGAGACTAGATAGTATTTGATATGTTAAGACGGTAATCGTTGCTTCTGAGCTTTTAATTTGTAAGAAAACTGCATTTAAAATTTGGAAACATTTTAAAAAAGTATGTTGATAAAAGTTGATTGATACTTAAGTCGTTTTATTTTCACAGTTTCTTTTTGCCGGTGGACACTTACCACATTTCAGTTAGTCCTATAAAGAACGTAATGACATTTACGTCTAAATTATTGAATCTTAAAATAAATATGGATCTGGTTACAGCATTTATGCTTTATGGAAATAATACTCGTTTCACCATTTTAGTACATTTACTTCGTTCGTTTACAGCGTTTTCGCGTAACGAAAAAAAGAGTTCAATTGTCGTAACCGCCACTAAGTCGTAAACCAGTCTTTTTTGTTAAATATTAAATATGCTAGTTGAAAGAAAACCATAAGTTATGAATTAGATCCAAATATCATTTTCGTTCATAAATGAAAGAGTTATGATTTTTTTTCTCGAAATCGAAAAGTTTTTTGGCTCTGGTGTAAAGTTTGCATTTTGGCGGTTACTACGTTCTCGCTTTTTGCCGTCGTTATATACATTTTTACAATAAGGTTAACGCTTATCCAAGCAATATGCATTAGGCTACAGTTATACTGCATGCTATACTAAATGTAGACATTAGCTACATACTACAGTGTTAGCTATGTTTTTTGGCTCACTTGTTAATTTGTTATTTATATTTAGTGTTATGTTGCATTTGGTGGTCTTAGACTTTTTATTAATTCTCTCGTTTATAATACTCCACATAGTTTTTATTTTATTGCTCGATTTTTTTATTTTGTTAATATATTGTAGTTTTTGCGCTGTATTAATAACTGATTTTAAGATTTTTTCATATTTTTTGTAGTGGTTATGTATTGCTTTACTTTTTGTTTTTAAAGTTAATATTTTCAATAGCCTTTTATTTTTACATGAAGTTTTTATTCCTTTTGTTAACCAGTATTTCTTGTGTTTTGTCTTTAATTTTATTTTTTGTTTGGGTATAGTTTTTGATTTAGAATATTTAATAATGTTGTGTTAAATGCGCTATAATTTTCATTTGTATTATTTTGTGAAGTAATAATGGATGACCAATCCGTAG
Source organism: Apotomis capreana (assembly GCA_947623375.1). NCBI lineage: Eukaryota > Metazoa > Arthropoda > Insecta > Lepidoptera > Tortricidae > Apotomis > Apotomis capreana. Next base: position 22,791,912 of record OX392499.1, read on the forward strand.
TATTTAAAAGTAATTTAAAGCGCTCTATATTTGCTGGGCTAAATATTCTCTTTTATGTGTGCCAGGTAGGCTGTTCTTGCAGTGGTTCAGACAATTGCATATTCGAAATAGTCCCGCGATGGTCTGAAAACCCTAGTTCTTCTACAGTTGTATTGAAGTTTGTATTATTAAAGTTAGTGAATATTAGGTCTAGACATGTCGATGTTGTTTGTGTAACGTGAGTGGCTGTTTTAATGTGTTGAGTGAGTTTAAATTCTGACATGAAATCAAGAAAGTTACGTGTTTTCAAGTCTTTACATAGAATATTTATATTAAAATCTCCTCCTAATATAATGTTATATTAACTAAATTTTTTATTTATATAGTAAAGTATCTGTTTTAATTGATTATAGAATAAAATTTCCTCTCGTCTATTCCAATACATAACAATGAGTAAGTAACATATTTTCTGTAGGTAGTTCAATCGCGCACACCTCTAACACGTATTCAATTGACATTTTCGAGATGTCACTGTATATGATCTTGCGTGAGGATTAGGACGCCACCTCCTCCTCTTAACTTACGACAGAATGAGGCTGAAACTTCGTAGTCACTAAATTGTATCAAGTCCAGTTTGTCATGAGATAGCCATGATTCTGAAATGCATATAGCTTGGTAGATTTAATTTCGATTAATAAAAGCTTCTAGTAAGTGTCTTTTGTTCCATATACTTTGTAAATTTTGAAATAGGATTCTAAATGATAACTTATTATTTTCGAAAGGTGCCAGCATCATAGTTTGTACTTTTGTTTGGGTCACGGGCTTCATTGCTCGCGCGTGGTGATGGTGATATAATTCGGTTATCTGTAGTATCCAGGGTGTACTCATACCAAATTTCAGCTTTCTAGTACTAATTACCACGGAGCTAAGCCGCGGACGGACAGACAGACAGACGGACATGGCGAAACTATAGGAGTTACTACGGTTTATACGGTACCCTAATAAAAACGAGTCATGTTAAATATTTTGCGTGTTGTTTATTTCAATGAAATTGGAGGTCAAATCGCTTGATATCGTTTTTAGGGTTCCGTAGTCAACTAGGAATAGTTTCGCCATGTTCGTCTGTCCATCTGTCCGTCTGTCCATCTGTCCGTCTGTCCGTCTGTCCGTCTTTCCGTCTGTCCGTCTGTCCGTCTGTCCGTCTGTCCGTCTGTCCATCTGTCCGTCTGTCCGTCTGTCCGTCTGTCCGTCTGTCCGTCTGTCCGTCTGTCCGTCTGTCCGTCTGTCCGTCTGTCCGTCTGTCCGTCTGTCCATCCGTCAGCTGCAATTTGGTATGAGTGTGCAAGTTTTGCTCGGTCATCAGCGATGCGATGAACGGCCACCAGTGGAGGCAGATCACAAAAACTAGGTGTAGAGCATCCATATCCACCGATGACCACGATCCTCAGTCGTGAGGGAGCGACCACAGAGAGAGATGTGCATGTATCACGCCGACAAAACGGTAAAATAAAACCTAAAGAAAGTTTATTTTTTCGTGCAGGTACCTACCTCTCGAAGTGTGTGGGGTGTCGTTAATAAGGCCTTATAAAAATAATAGGGGTCTCCAAACATTATTTTTTGATAAAGTCAGCAGTTTTGTAAATATTCGCTTCGAAAATAAAAAAATAGCGTCCCTCCCCATCTTACAACCACGGGTCAAAAAATTATGGGAAAATTCATGAAAATGAGGCCATAAAAGTACTTTCAATGAAAACTATATTGAACAAAATCGATCGAGCCGTTTTTGAGTCATCGAAAATTTTCTTAATTTTATTTAAAAGGACGTAAGTTAACTTCCAGAAGGTAATAAAGTAATTACAGGTACTTTGGCGCTTACAACCTTTTTATAGAGCTTGAAATCTTTCTCGTAACTTAAATCTATTATTTATTATCTATTGTGAAGGATGAGCAACTACGGAACCATACACTGAGCGTGGCCCGACATGCTCTTGGCCTGTTTTGTTGTAATGGTAAAATTTGTGTTTTTTTTGTTTTCCACTCCCATATCCCTTCAATTTTTTGTAAAAAACTGAATCGACAAAAATTGTATGTAATTAATGACCCTACTCACAAAATTCTATGAGTATCCGTTGAGACTCGGTGTTCGGAGGACTGATCGAATCAGAAACACGGAAATATTCTCCAAAACTGGTATAGTAACTAAAACTCAATCTCAAACTCAAACTTTTTATTGCACACATATTACAATTAACATCATAATATGCACCATACAAGGCAAGGGCACAGCGATCAACTTAATTAACTTAATTCTAATACATAACTATACTATTTAGTCTAACTGCTTTCTTTTTTGCTTAATTTATGTAAAAAATAAAATATATATACAAGATGTTCCCCGCATTGCTATATAATAATAATAACATTGGTATTCACTTCATTGAACATCAGCATCTAAAAATTCTTGTAGTGAATAGTAACTTTTGTCTAATAGGAATTTTTCTAGTGCTTGTTTAAATAATTGACATTTTTTTATGCTTTTTATTTCAAATGGTATCCTGTTATATATTTTAACACACATCATGTATGGTCCTGTATTAAATATTTGCAAGTTAAAGCACTTTGTAGTAGGTAGAGCTAAATTGTGTTTACTACTCAGATTCAACTGTTTTGAGTGGTGCTGACGAAATTGCAGACCTCGTGAATATAGGTACAGTACATGGATGTTAGCGTTAAAATGCCCAGCTTTTTAAAATAAGGTCTACAACTTTGCATACTTCTAATGTTAGCCAGAATTCTGATGGCTTTCTTTTGTATAATGAACAAATCATTGGTATCGGTACTATTGCCCCAATTGCCCCATAGCAATATACTCGTACCATATCTTAATAAAGAGTGTGCGTATGCATAATATGCAGGTTTAGCAGTTCTTAGGTCCGTTGTTTTTTTTTAGTTCATAAAGGGCATATAGGAATCTGGATAATTTACTTGTGACTTTATGGATATGTTCCTTCTAATTTATATGAGTGTCGATGTTTAGCCCCAGTAGCGAAAAGGTGTCTACAATTTCTAGTTTATTGTTCTCAAATGAAAAGTTAATATTTAAAGGTTGTTTTTGATGTGGCCGGAATAATTCTAGATTATGGTCCGTAAGCCAAGATATTAATTTTAGTAACGGATTGATCGAGTAACATATTGTGGTGTTGATCTTACTTGAGATATTAAATATTCCGGACTGTATAATTATTATATTGTGGTTTTGTATTTCCAAATATTGCACTCAGTTTTTGAGATATGACTCAAACCATTTTTGTACAGTTCCTCTTACTCTAATACCGTATAATTTCTTCAATGGAATTTCATAAGAGACTCTATCATAATGCTTATTACTCATGTCGAGTAAGTAATATGCCTACAGCATAGTGCCTATTGTTTATTATTTCCAGTACTTGATTGATATATTTGTAGACTGCTAGGGTTGTGGAGTGTTTTTTCCGGAAACAATTTTGACTTTCGTTAAAAATTGAGTAGGTACTTTTCACAAAATGCATAGAGACGTTTTGACATGGCTGATTCTATTATTTTTGAAAAGGTTGGTAGAAGTGCTATAGACCGATAATTGTTGCAGTCAGTTTTTTTACCCTTTTTATAAATAGGTTTTATTATAGACAATTTAAGACAATCGGGTACTACGCCCTCAGAGAAAGATTGGTTTATTAGTCGTTAAAGGTTGAGCCAACTCATCAGCGCATTTTTTTATAAGAGCGCATCATTTTTTTAGTAGATGTGGGAGTGAAGATTGCAAAACAGAGAATGGCTGAACCACACTGGCATTAGACTCGAGTGGAGAAAAGAAGGGGATGCCTTTGCCCAGCAGTGGGACACCTAAACGGGCTATTAAAAAAAATCGGTTGAAAAATACGAATTCTAGGCGACAATAGCCGGAAATCCGAGGATCCAGACATCCGGTTAGGTATACGAAATATTTTTACACCAAGCTGAAACGGAAACGCTTCGCTCGCTCGTTCAATGAATATTTTAGGAGTATAGATACCTAGTTAAGATTGGAGTAATAATATTTATTTGCTTTTGTATGCCCGAAATATGCAAGCTGTTGGACCTTACCTATATACGATATATGATGTAATCTAATGTAAACGATCTTGGCAACCAATTAATCTTTATATTTAGGTAACCAAAAAAAACTTTAATTTTTTTCGTGAATTTATTCCAATAAAAATAATGAATAAATCATTCGTCATTTAAAAGCAGTCGAATGAAATTATTCGCGAATGAAATCATCCGCGTATAAATTATTCGCAAATGAAAAAAGCGCGAATTATTTATTTATTCGAATGAATATTCGAATAAAAACTTATTCTCTGACTACAATATAAATAGTAACCGGAACAAAAATTGCTATGTGGTAAAGCTAAATATCACAAAATTTCCAGTCGAACCCTTGCTTTGAGAAATTAGGACAAGATTTAGTATTAATATATATATTATGATTAATCTAATATAAATATTTATTACACATTCATTTTACATGGCAAATTAAGATAAAACAGATAATGCAACATATAATACTAAAGAAATTAAAATACTAAATTTAGACATCACATAACATACATCACAACACACTTTTTTATACTTGCGTAATTTAATCTGTCAATTATAATTTCACAGACAAAATCACAATAACGCACTTTTAGTTTTTAATCCTGTACCAAAATTCATTACTCTATGGTACCCGCTACAGAACTTTAATTTTCATAAGACATCTTTCTACTCAAGTCTCATAATTTCAAAAAGAGAACGTCGGCATATTTGATTTAAAAAAAAAGCACGCTACTGTTCACTGATGGGTTGAAATTACTTGTCAAAAAAATTATCCAATCACGAGGCACCCGCCATTACCATCGCGATCGTGTTTTTTTTAATAGGTCAGTTTTCGTTGAACGAAAAATGTTGCATCAAAAATAAAAATTCATAGTGGGGAATGACGAATCAAATCAAATCAAATAATTTATTTGTAAACATAGGTTTGTGGATGTTACATTGCACTTAATATGTAGACCGTGTATCACTATGTTTCGCCATAAGGCATACAAATATTTTGAGTCAAGATGGAGCATGCATTTTCACGAAAATAAAATTAATCATGTAATTTAAAACTAAAATTAAATTAAACATTCAAAAATTAAAAAGTCTATTAATGAAATTAAAATTGAAAATAGTCATAATGAAATAAAAAATAAAATTGATAAAATGAGATTAAAATTAAAAATATAATTGAAAATATAAGTTCAAATTATGGTAGTGTCCGCTAAATATTCGGATACTGAGTAGTATGCTTTTTGTACTAAAAATGTATACAGGCTTTTTTTAAATTCTATTATGTCTTGGATCATCAATATATGTTTGGGCAATTTATTATATTTTTTTGGAGCCATTCCAAAAATGCTTTTAGAAAGCAAAGCGGTTTTAAAAGGCCCTGAGTATATTTTGCCCCGCCTTCGAGCACTGTTAAAGACAGAAAATTGACATAAATTGGATTTTACGTAAATTGATACTTCATGTATATAGATGCATGGCAGCGTTAGGATATTTAGTTTTATAAATTGAGGTCGACAGGATTCTGTTGGCGGAATTCCACATACAGAACGTACACACTTCTTCTGTCCTTTGAAAACAAATTCTCGGTCTGTAGAGTTGCCCCAAAATATGATACCGTATCTTAACGTCGAAGTTACATATGCATGATAGGCGGTTAGTACAGTAGGTTGATTAACAATTTTCCTAAGATTATATAATGCATATGAGAATTTATTAAGCTTTTTACATATAATGTCGATCTGATCTTTCCATGTCAACTTATTATCTAGACTTAATCCTAAAAATTTTGTTACGTCAGTTTCATCAATATTATGTTCTTTATATGTCACATTAAGATTACGCGGTCGGTCAGATCTTTGTTTAAAACTCATAACTTTAGTTTTTGACAAATTTATACATAGGTTATTATTGTTTAGCCAATCGATTATTGATTCCAACGATTGGTTTATTAATTAAGTGAATAAAGGATTTTGACCTTACAAACGGTCCGGTAGTTTTGAATTTTTGATATGTTGTATAGGATGGTTAGTCAGTCTTAAAATGCAAAATGCACAATTCCCCCCCCCTCCGCGCCCACCGCCATATTGAAAAAACCGGCACTCTCTTCATATTTTTGCTCATATCTTCCTTTAGGAGCATTTTAGCTAGAAGAAAGCTTCGACAATGTTATAGAGAGTTAAATTTACTACATTTTCCATTTTATATTTTGTTTCTAGGACAGATAGTTACGGAGATATGCACATTTAAAAAAACTTAAGAAATTGCAATTTCCAACTCAAAAACAAACTTCTGGATTATATCTTCGTTTAGGAGCATTTTAGCTAGAACAGTGCTTGGGCAATTTTGTAGAGAATTAAATTTACTATAATTGACATTTCAAATTTTGTTGCTAGGACAGATAATTACGGAGATATGTAAAAAATAAAGTCACATTTTCCGAAAATGTATGTAAAAATGGACATGAGTTTTATAAGCAATTATATTTCCTACATGTTTTCATTTGTCCTAGACTAGTCCCTAACTGAATGACAGCGTTCTAAACCAAGAATTTTGAGATATTTTCGGAAAATTCTGTTTTTCCTGTTTTTTAAATGTGCATTTCTCCGTTACTAACCGTCCTTGAAACAAAATTTGAAATGTAAATTATAGTAAATTTAATTCTCTACAACATTGCCCAAGCTATGTTGTAGCTAAAATGCTCCTAAACGAAGATATAATCCAGAAGTTTGTTTTTCAGTAGGAAATTGCGATTTTTTACGTTTTTTTAAATGTGGATATCTCCGTAACTATCTGTCCTAGGAAAAAAAATATAGAATAGAGAATGTAGTAAATTTAACTCTCTATAATATTGTCGAAACTTTCTTCTAGTTAAAATGCTCCTAAAGGAAGATATGAGCAAAAATATGAAGAAAGTGCCGGTTTTTTCAATATGGCGGCGGGCGCGGAGGGGGGGGAATTGTGCATTTTGCATTTTAAGCACTGACTAACCATCCTAGACAACATATCAAAAATTCAAAACTACCGGACCGTTTGTAAGGTCACACATAGTACTTTAGTCTCTATTCACCGTATTATATATTAGTTTGCAGTGTGTGCGAGTCATACGATTAAAGTAAAAAATATTTTTCACTTCTCATGCTCTAAAAGTTCAACTTTATGCTGTGCACAGGCGACATAAAATCGCTTTTTATGCTCTAGAGCATAAAGTAAAATCGTCGTCGAAGACCAAGGCGATCGGTCCTACAGCCACACGAACAACTTAAAACTTAAACCCGTTCCAGACCTTCCGATCCTAATTATCGGATGAAATCGGATAAGGAGTAGTGTAATTGTTAGGATCTATTACACTACACTACACATTATCCGATTTCATCCGATAATTAGGATCGGATCGGAAGGTCTGGAACGGGTTTTAGCTGGCATAATAATAACAATGATAAAAGTCGCTTAGTAAACAAATAAAAATAAAAAAAACTTTATAGAATAAACTCTTTATTTTGTTTCGTTTCATTAGTATTGTAAGACCAAGGCAAAGATACCAACAGCCAAAGTACACGATAAAACTTCTTGAAAAAAATTGTAATTTTAATTTACTATCATTTATTACTTTTTAAATTTATTTCTTTCTCATTGCTCTAATGGAACTTTAAATTTTAATTAAATTTGTTTTTAAGTATAGTATTTACTATTTACATGATGCAGTTTCATTTCCTCGCAATCGAAGTGAAAAGTAGAGTGTGCAACTCGTCCATAAAACGCATTTTACACTCGACTTTATATTCATCCTCGCTCGCAAGCTCGCTCGGATGGATAAACGTCTCGTGTAAAATGGTGCGTTTTATGCACTTGTTGTACAATCTACTATTTTCACTTCTCTTGCTCTAAAAGTTCGACTTTATGCTCTGCGTAGGCGACATAAAGTCGCTTTTTATGCTCTAGAGCATAAAGTAAAATCGTCGTCTAAGACCAAGGCAATCGGTCCAACAGCCACACGATAAAAGTTCCTTAATAAACAGATAAAAAAAAAACCATAAAACTTCATACAATAAAACCCGTTCCAGACCTTCCGATCCGATCCGATTTATCGGAAGATATCGGATAATGTGTAGTGTATTAGATCCTAACAATTGCACTACACATTATCCGATTTATTCCGATAAATCGGATCGGATCGGAAGGTCTGGAAAGGGTTTTAACTTTATTTTTCTCAAACATGCAATGAAATATCGTCGTAACGTGCGTTAGAACAGGCTTCGAAGTGTCAAGTTTCGGGCGGAACAATTCGAGAGAACTGTAAAGGAATTTCATACAAAATTGAAGGCCTAAGCCGGGAAGTAATTTGTTTTTAATTTTAATGTAAACATGGCGTCTGTGTGTATGAACAGCTGATATATATTTTTTTCTAGTAGCTACCCATTCAGCCATCGGACCAACAATATCCGTGTTAATGCCTAGTACCTACACACGAACTGAAAATACCGTCAATACGTAGTCACCAGAGACCATAGACAATATTAAAAATCCTCTGCCTTTATTTTACTTATTATAGAAACTAAGATTCTTATTATCAGGTTGTGTATAATGGCCCTAATATTCGCACACTATACACGTGGACTTATTAAAGAAAAAAAATATAGAGGGATTGGAGGGAAAATTAAAAATACTTTTTTTAAACATGGCGTCTGTGTTCATGAACTGGTTAAACAGGTGAATTATGTTTTTTTGAGTGGTGTATTTTTTTATTTCATTGCATATGTTTGAGAAAAGCACTATACATGCCTTAGCCGTGAAAAGAGCTTGCCGGCTTCGTATCACTAGACGGCCTCCCTTACGGTCGGCCGTCTATACCTACTCAGCCGGCAAGCCCTTATTTCCCGGCGTCTGCAGTAATGTACTATTATTTCGTTTCGTTAGTATTCTAAGACCAAGGCAAAGATACCAACAGCCAAAGTACACAATAAAACTTCTTGAAATAAACTTGTTACTTTTATTTACTATCATTTATTACTTTTTAAACTATTACTTTAAATATTTCTCATTGCTCTAATGTAACTTTAAATTTTAATTTAATTAGTTTTTAAGTATACCTAATAAATATTTACATGATACAGTTTCATTTCCTCGCAATCGAAGTGAAAAGTAGAGTGTGCAACTCGTCCATAAAACGCATTTTACACTCTACTTTATATTCATCCTCGCTCGCAAGCTCGCTCGGATGGATAAACATCTCGTGTAAAATGGCGCGTTTTATGCACTTGTCGTACAATCTACTATTCTGTGTTTTGCTCGTATAAAAAGTATTTTATCTACGCACATATCATTAGTGCTCCAAAATGCGTTCAGAAACCGTAGGAAATGACCAGCATTACTACAACCAATTTTACTATGAGAACTTTCTTATCTGTGGCAGTAGGTAAAATTTGTACTGTAATGTTATAACGCTATCAATTTTTGTAAGGTTATGAGTTTAAATTTGGAACAGCTGTCAAAACTGAAGTAGGTCTCTATTCTAGTATCCATAGATATTAATATTGTTATCGATACGAAACGTCAATTCAGTATGTTTTTTTATAAAAACCGCACGACATTTGATCTCGAGTGACATGAGAACATGGATACATTCGTTTGTAGGTATATGATTTAGAAAAAAAAAACATTCGTCTTGACGGAGGTCCGAATTGCCGCCATTATTGTTGTCATTTGTTTGTTGGTTCTTTGCTGTTACGAAAGTAGAATTGAGAAAAGTTTATTGTAATTCACATTTTAGTTGAAAATATTGTTTCAATGTAAATGTAAATTACAACTATTACAATAAATAATCTGTTTATGTATTTGTTCAGATTTATTTCTTACTGCATTAGTATATGTCGTTTTTAGATATTTTACAGGTAGCACTAGTGGTGCCGGTCATTTCCTTATGGCTTCTGAACCCATCTTAGAGTACTTATGATATGTGTGTAGATAAAGTAGTGTATACAACTGTACATAATTAGGCCTTAAAACACTCGTGTGATCCTATTATGAAACTCGCTGACGCTCGTTTCATAAAACCACACTCGTGTTTTAATGCCTCTCATTATGTATCAGTTGCATAAACTACTAGTATGCAATAGTTACACAATTAGGTCTTAAAATCTCGTACCTACCTTACTTAGGCCACTCGGCGAGCCTCGTGACCTAAATGCGGTACTCAATTTTAAGAACCTTCATTGTATTTTCTTCGGTTTCCGCGACTGTCACACATTTAAATAAAACAATTATATCGCGTATATTAAAATAATAATAATAATTAATATACGCGATATAATCCGTTTAAATTGTTTTATTTAAACCTTCATTGTGTGTACCTTCGTTGTTATTTTATTTATTAATCGGCACCATAGGTATTTTTAATCATATCGGCTAATTTCTCTCCAATCATCATTGTAGGCGCATTAGTATTACCACTAGTAATTAAAGGCATGATACTAGCATCGCCTATCCTTAACCTTTTAACACCCCAGACTTTCAACTCGGCGTCTACCACGCTGCTACCATTGTGACCCATCTGACAAGTTCCCACCAGATGCCATGCCGATGTAACGGTATTTAGAATATGGCACTTCCAGTAGTCGAGGGTATTAAATATTGTGTCAATGCATTGAGGAATCTTTAGTTTTGCTACTGAAGAATTTACACTTTTCAAGTAATCAGTTTCAGTCACGTTGATGTAGTCCATTACGCTTCTCGCATGAAAATCCAAGTCTGTATCGACTGAATAATAGCGTGTATAAATTTCTGGAGTAGCCTCGGGATCTTTGCTCCTCAACCTGACTTCTCCTCTGGATTGCGGGTGCAGCAAAGACACCAATGTGAAAAGAGTCTCCTGTTTTTGACCAATTTCCGCAACTGCTGTGCATATTGTATCATCTAGTTCATATATAAAAGAACAAACCATAGTCGAGAGCAAAGTAGCTGCTGGGAGAGGGAATACAATAGTTTCATAATCTGGGATACAAGAGTCACCCACTAGACTCTGAAATCCCATTATAGAAGGTGTAGGAAATTGGTTAAGATTTCCCAATAATCGAAGGTTATGTAAAGCAGACCACATATCTTTTTTACCAGTAAGGATTACAATTGTCGTAGGGTGATCTTGTAAGTTACGACCAACTAATGGAGAATCTAGTAACACTTCAATGCCTTTATCTTTTAAATCATTTTCTGGTCCTATTCCTGACAGCATCAGCAGTTGAGGGGTTTTAATGGCACCGGCTGATAAAACCACTTCTTTACTTGCAAAAATATTAATGACGTCATAACTAGGTAATCTAACTTTTACACCGATTGCTGTCATCGTCTTGTTATCGAAAAGTATTCTAGTGCATAAAGAGTTTTTGAGGACGAATAAATTCTTAGAGTGTCTGGCGCTCCTAAGAAAAGTATTTGCCGTACTTTGGCGTAAGTTATGCCAGAACGTGTACTGGGGGAGCGAATATCCAATTTGTTCAAATCCATTTGTATCCATAAGGAATTGATATTTGCTTGTAAATGATTCTAGATATTTGTAAGTAAACTCATTCCAAGTGAGCTGTGTGATACCTACTGGGCCATCTGCTGCATGCAGTTTAGGGAATTTTTTAAGGAGCTCTGGAGTTTTCATACCTTCGCTCTTTTTAAAATAGTATGTCACGTTAGGATAATCCCATCCCGTGGCTCCCACATCTACCCAGTTATTGTAGTCCGCAAAGCTTCCTCGCACGTAGTACATGTAGTTGGCGCTACTGGACCCTCCGAGCATTTTGCCTTGTGTTAAGCGGATGTTTCTTGTCCTGTGAGCCTGGCTGGAGTACCCATCATCTGTTGTGTAGAAGTTCCAGTCAGCGTCGGTGTAGGCTACGAATGGTGTTAATCCGGGAGTCTGAAATAGGACATGCAAAATGTATCTAGGATAAGTACAGTAATCAAAAATGGTTTAAAATTACCACGGAGTATATGGAGATGGCATTCAGCGCAGTTTGTTCTAGCACCGCTGTAGCCGACTTTTACACGCACACAATTATATTCGTTTAAAAATAAGGTTTTACAACAAACAGAAGTGAGTTGACATTGGCTGAGCTAATGTGTGCGTATTACGTGGTCATACACTACTACGATCAATGTATCGAGAATTTTAGTCCTTATATGCATATCAGACAATGTCTTTATTTTTATTATAACTTAAATAGAAATAAAATAAAAGGCAAATGAGACTTTATGATTCAGTACGACAAAGCCTCAAATTGACAAGAAATTGATTTCGACTTCCGTCAATTCAGTAGTGTCACTTTTGATATTAACGCTGGCTAAATATCGCAAGATTTTATGTTACAATTTTAAAACATTTAAAATTGAACCCTATCCTTGTAACACGGGGTCTAATTTTAACGACCCAGAAAATGTAATGTAAGCTCTGCCAGCGGTATGCATCTAATGATTCTAAAGGTTAAAGGCGTGATCAAATCAAAATAGTCGATATCGATAAAATAATAATATGTATAGGCTTATAATATGTATAATGCATTTTGAAAATATTTATTTTGTATGGTCGTAAACGTCGTAAATTAAATTATCAGACCTTTTAATTTCTGGCGACGAAATCAAATGGAAGCGTCCATCTCAATCTTCCTATCGTTCAGAATGTTTACTTTACATGTAGTGATATATGAATAATAAAAACATCACCTTACAACATTTGGAACAGGTAGTAGGTAAATTATAAACGGAGTAGATTTATTTATTTCATCGTATAAAATGTAAACAAAATAATTAAGGGACAATCGTACACAACTCGACCTGGCCTTACACTAACCAATAGTAGACGACGATATAAAAATATATATAGATAACATCCATGACCCAGGAACAAATATTCGAGGTCATTACACAAATATTTGCCCTTGCCGAGATTCGAACCCAGGACCGCCGGCTCAGTAGGCACCGAGGGTTCCGTACAAACTTTCACTTATCCCATCTTAATTGGCCTGGTTGAGTTAAGTTTGTATCTGAAATGTATGGCGCCGCATACAAACGAGGTGCAAATACTTATGAAAATTATGTAATAATTAATGTAATTTAATCTGCAAATTCTGAGTTTTAGTAATTATTTTTGACATAAGTAACAAATTGAAATATGTAACAATTAAGTATTTGAATATTGTTTTATTTTGTTTGCATGCCTATTTGTTAGAACATAAGCAACACTGTATATACCTGTATCACCTAATTTATTACTATGTTCTTGCAATAAACGAATTTGAATTTGAATCAAACTTAACGCAACCAAGGTCTCCAAATATGATTTACCTATTTATTTATTTAATTAATCTTTATTGCACAAAAGAAAACGTATCGTACAAAAGGTGGACTTGATGTTTGAAAAGGACTATATTTTTTAAGATTTTTATTAGTATTTGTAGTAAGTATGTGGTGATTTCAGATTTTTATAAGTATTTGTAGTACTTTCATAGCTCTAGGTCATCGGAAAGTACTCTATCACTTTGATTCCCTTGAGTGACGAAATGTGCGTTTTTGGCGACATAAACGGCTGTACCTTTTTTTCACGTTAACGTAGAAGCTTGATTTTCTTTTCACAGCTTTAAGGGACCCTAGACCTGAGTATATATACATAAAGTGTTAATTTCAACTCGATACCTCCACGCGTTCTCGAGATAAAGGGTCTTGCTTGACAGACAGACAGACAGACGGACGGACGGAAAACAAAGTGATCCCATAAGATTTCCGTTTTTTCCGATAGAGGTATGGAACCCTAAAAAACAAAGTGATAAAGTGTAAATTATATAATTAAAATGGACAAGTTAGTATGAAACACGAGCGGCTCACATTAAAACCTCCATACAGAATATCGACAATTTATGGTTTAGACTTGTTCCCCCGCACTAAATTGTCAGACGGACGTATACATTGCGTGCTCCTAAAGATGTTGCGTGAATAGTTGCCATGTCAAGCTAGTCATGTATAATTGTCATAATGCACTGCAATATTTTACGAAATATTACAAAACTAGAGACCCGTTGCGGCGTCGAACCGCCGCTAGAATATGGAAATCCGGTAGTGTTACAGAAAATAACTACTTTATCGATAAGAAGTTTTTGGGGAATGAAGAATAAATTAATACTGTAAAAAAACACATTAAAATTATGTTTTAAAAACGTTAAAACATGCCAGGCTAGAGGCAGGCCTGATAGCCAACTGCCAGCTTCATCGTGACAATTTATTCAACTCTTTTGTAAAAATAACTTGTGCATGACATGTGATCTGCTGATCTGTTTCACAAATAAAATGCATATTATTCGATTTATGGAAAAATATATTCATGACAATAGTCCCATATCTTAAAAATATAATTGACATATTTTCATAGGGCCGAACATAAGATTGGTAGAATTTTAATTTGTTGTTCTTTCTTCAGGACATAAATTTATCGATTTGATCGATTTCTATCAAATTCCAGAAATAGCACATGAATCGAAACGACAGATTTGAGGAAACAGGAAATCATGGAGTGCGTAACTGTTTATGTATTCATTTATAATCGTAAATATTTCACAATATTAATAATAAAAAATGTTACAAAAACTCAATTGTATGAAATAGAGAGTAAAAAACGTTTATAGATACACGAAAAACCACTATTATCAATGCTTGTTTTTTTTTATGAAATTCATTAGATCGTGCAAGTTTTCTTAATATGGGTGCTGCCATGTCATCATCATCAATCATTTATTCAATAACAATTACACATTGTGTTTGAAATTCTTACGCTAGTTATACTTAATCAAACCCTACTTACTAATCTAAATAAATTACTGACCAACAATACTCCACCATAAAAAAAAGAATGTGTCAAATATGTGTAATAAGAAAAAACAATATATAAAACAGCTAAACATGTTTGAAAAAAGAATAATTCAAACTTTCGTGTCTTTCCTCTCATTGAAATT
The DNA here is from genome assembly GCA_947623375.1 of Apotomis capreana. Lineage (NCBI taxonomy): Eukaryota > Metazoa > Arthropoda > Insecta > Lepidoptera > Tortricidae > Apotomis > Apotomis capreana. Next base: position 22,806,989 of record OX392499.1, read on the forward strand.
GTGTCTGACAGAAGAGTGAGGGAGATGCTAAAGACTCTCAAGCCTATAATATAAACCTAATTTTAGGGTTCCTTACCATATTCGGTAAAAACGGAAACCTTATAAAATCAATTTGTTTTGTTGACCGCAGAATTTGTCAATTTTTATTTTGAATGAGAATAAGAATGATCAGCCAGACGTCATTAATTCAAATATGATTTATTCTTGAGCGCGTCGATTTTTTGAAATTTGCATCATATGTAGGTTATTTCTCCATCAAGTTTCGCATGTTAGCGTAACATGTTAATTATTCCACATTGCCAACTCGTCCACAATGTCAGCTCGTCTATATTCTTATCTGGGTCACAATGCCAACTTGTCCATACACCCAACACGTCTACATTGCCAACTCGTTCATACACCCAACTCATCTGCATTGCAAACTCGTCTATATTACCAATTCGTCTCCATTGGCAACTCGTCCATATTCCCAATTCGTCCATAATGCCACCTCGTCCATATTACCAACTCGTCCACAATTCCAACGCGTCCATATTGCTTACTCGTCCACAATGCCAACTCGTCCACAAATACAACTCGTCCACATTCTCAACTCGTACACAATGCCAAATCGTTCATATTGCCCACTCGCCCATACACCCAACTCATCTACATTGCCAACTCGTTCATATTACCAACTCGTCTTTATTGCCAACTCATCTATATTCCCAACTCGTCCACAATGCCAACTCATCCATATTGCTAACTCGTCCACATTTCCAACTCGTCCATACACCCAACTCGTCTACAATACCAACTCGTCCTTATTATTAACTCATCTTTATTGCCAATCTCGTCCATATTATTAACTCGTCCGTATTAGCAACTCGTCTTCATTGCCAACTCGTTTATATTCCCAACTCATCCACAATGCCAACGCGTCCATATTACTTGCTCGTCCACAATGCCAACTCGTCCACAAATACAACTCGTCCACATTTCCAACTCGTCCATATTCCCACCTCGTCCACAATTCCAAGTCGTCCACATTGCCAACTCATCCACATTTCTAACTCGTCCATATTCCCAACTCGATGATACACCCAACTCGTCTACAATACAAACTCGTCCTTATTATCAGCTCGTCTTTATTGCCAACTCGTCCATATTCCCAACTTGTTCATTTTGCCAACTCATCCACATTTCCAACTCGTCCATATTCTTAACTTGTCCACGTTGACAACTCGTCCGTATTACCAAGTCGTCTTCATTGCCCACTCGTCCGTGTTCCCAACTTGTTCATGCCAACTCATCCACATTCCCAACTCGTCCATATTCACAACTCGTCCATAATACCAACTTGTCCGTATTACCAACTCGTCTTCATTGCCAACTCGTCCATAATACGAACTCGTCCACATTGCCCCCTTGTCCATGTTCTCAACTTGTCAATTTTACCAACTCATTCATATTGCCAACTCATCCACATTTCCAACTCGTCCATATTCCCAACTCGACGATACACCCAACTTGTCTACAATACCAACTTGTCCTTATTATCAGCTCGTCTTTATTACCAAATCTTCCATATCACCAACTCGTCCGTATTACCAAGTCGTCTTCATTGCCAACTTATCCGTATTACCAACTCGTCTTCACTGCCAACTCGTCCATAATGCGAACTCGTCCATAGTGCCCACTTGTCCATTTTCCCAACTTGTCAATTTTACCAACTCATCCACATTGCCAATTCATCCCCATTTCCAACTCGTCCATATTCCCAACTCGACGATACACCCAACTCGTCTACAATACCAACTTGTCCTTTTTATCAGCTCGTCTTTATTGCGAAATCTTCCATATCTACAACTCGTCCGTATTACCAAGTCGTCTTCATTGCCAACTCGTCCATATTCTCAACTCGTCCACATTGCCCACTCGTCCGTGTTCCCAACTTGTTTATTTTGCCAACTCATCCACATTTCCAACTCGTCCACATTGCCCACTCGTCCGTATTCCCAACTTGTTTACTTTGCCCACTCATCCACATTCCCAACTCGTTCATATTCCCAACTCGTCCATATTCCCAACTCGTCCACATTTCCAACTCGTCCATTTTACCAACTCATCCATATTACCAATGAAGATACATTCCCAACTTATCTACATTGTCAAGTCGTCCATATTCTCAACTCGGCCACATTTCCCATCCCGTCGACATGCAAGCGGAAGGACTAAGTTTCTTCTTGTAAAATACCATTTAATTTACCATAACTCATGCCATTTTCCTTGGAATTATTTTTTTGATGGACTTATATATTCATATTTATAATAATCTACCATAAATTTACATATTTGAATGACGTTTAAATTAGTTTTACTATTTTTTTTCTGCTTTGATTTAGATTTAGTAAAACTCGCCTATAGAAATAATCTATTCTTGAATGACGGTCAGTTTTTCTAGTCTTTCGAGCACCAGTCCAACTCACGCTTGACCGGCTTTTTTTTCCACATTTTTAACAGGTATGCGAAATAAGTTTCCATATCAACATTTAAAAAAAAAAAACAACCTGGCAATTTAGAGCATTGACATAATAGCCCCCAATAAAAAAGACATTAAAAGTTGTCAGAATATGGCTACTGTCATTCATTGTCAACAAACTGTAAAATTATTTTTGCATATTTGTACATGTTTTAAGTGTTGCGGATATTATGTTGCCGACTCAAAAATAATATTTCATCATGCTGAACAACTTACTACAGGTTTGTGAGCAAATCATGCTTATTATTATTTGGTCATCTTATGTCAAAATAGGGATCACAGGTCACGTGGTCAAAGTCACGTGGTTAGCGCACAGTAGTTTTTTCAAATCCATTTTTCAGTACCTTTTCAGGAAAAAATTAAAATTCCAAGAGTTTTATGCACCTCTCCAGCATGAGACGAATCTAATGACATATCATTTATCAAAATCGGACCATAACTGTAGATCTGATGGGATGTACAAAAATCGGCCTCGCGTAATATATATATAGATACCGAATTTTATTACTTTCCAGTGAAATTAAACGGTATCAAGTATCTTTTTGAGTATGCAGATCTCGCCTGTGACGATTAATTATAATGCCACAATTCGGCATATTTCTAATTTTTTAGCACATAATTACTCAAGCACGTTCGTACGGTAACTAAGTGACTGTTGACATCACGTTGACATATCTTTGGGTATTTGGGCCTAAGCTCGCCGGTTACGCGTGCCCCGCCCAATACCCAGTCTATAGTATTCTTATGGTCTGTGGTTTTTTTATTTATTTTTAAATATAAGTAATACATATAGCGGAGTGATCGAGGAGGTCTTATTTGCATGCATCTTGTTTAAACTATCCACTAACTCCTAACCGTTAAGGAGTTATACTTCCCATCATCAGCTCAGCATAGGGATATGATGACTATCAGACACAAAATCCATTAACAACTTTATATAATACCGTGAAATACGCCAACTTTGCCTCCACAGGGAACTTTGCCCAAAACGCTACTTAAAAAAAGAAACGTTACTGTAGACAATTTCAACATGATTCTGGCAACACTACTATTTTTAGTGGAAAATAGATTATATCTGTGGTATCACTGGGAATCACATTTGCGCGCAACTTCATTCCGTAACGTGTTAGGACTAGTTGAATAAGGTGCGTGATTTGGCGGGCCAATTCTAGGTGAAGTTCTGGTGTATTTTTTACAGAATGGGGAAGCCTCAGGTGAATGTATCTTATTGCTTGTTATAAAATAAGAACTGTAGATCATTTTTATTGTAGTTTGTACTAAAAATACTTATTAAAACCGGAGTTATGATGGTGGGCAATGTTATCTAGTAACTTGCTAACCTATGAATGCCAACATTGCCCAGACTAAAAAAAGGGTTAGGGTTGTCACCTTGTCGTAATTTTACCTGACTGCGTAAATAAAGGAGGGTTATGTATTTAAGGTAAGGTAAATTATATTTCTATTAAGCCGTTGTACTGTTAGCAGTAGCTGCATGTCATGTCATGTCACGTCCATAAAACAAAAAAAAACATAGAATATTCAATTATGACTATTGTTTTTTAGATTATTCTAACGCGAAGTAACAAAATAACCGCCTAACTATTAGTATCCAATATTAAGCATACATTTTTCATTTTGATAATGGTACTGGTAAAGATGGTTTACTCAACTAAAAGTGACAACCCTGACAATTTCAAACTGCTTGATTCGGCTTGTATGGAGTAAAACAAAATACCTATGTAACATTGCCCACCCATATTGCACACGTGTTTGTACAGTTAAGACCAAGATATTTACGTGGAACGCCATTATTACCCCAGATTTTATACTGATCCTTATCTTAACGTTGTAGGGGCTATAGTTACGAAAATAATCGATTTGGGCAATGTTTGAAAAAGTTTAGATAACTTTACCCGAGGTGAAAATTGGTAAAAAAATTGATTAAATGTAGATTTAAAAATTGTTTCTCGTAATAAACGCATGCATATGAATACGATGGGTGCGTTAGATAAAAAAAAACTTCATCCCGTCATAGAAAAAATTAGAGAAATTCGGGTTTTTACGAAAAAAGCGGGCAAAGTTGGCATGTTTCACGGTACATGAGGGAGGCAAAAAACGCGAGTGTCATGGGTTACGATGTGAGCGTAGCGAACATCGTAAGAAAGATGCCACGAGCGTTTTTTCACCTACTTATACAACGTTGCATACAATACTTTTCTATGACTCGACATTTTAATAAATAAAATGCAAATAAACAACAAAGAAAATAATTACATGTTCCCGCTCGGAAAAACAAAATTAAGAAAAAAATATTTTTTTTTTATTGACGTCCATCTGTCAAAAAATATGAACTTATACCTAAAGGTATACGTTCACTATACTATACATGGATCCATGCACAGAGGATAAAACTATTTTTTTAAGTTGGCAGTAATGCATGGGCAGTAGAGTAGGTATAGACTTTTACAGACTTTCATAATTTATGTCTTTATATTAGAGTTAGTAACATGTTAGTAACTATATAAATGACAGAAAAAAGTACTGGAGTAGAAAAACATTGTTATTGCTTATAAAACTTGAGTTGCCCCCAATTTCGCTGGGATCTCATCATCAGATCCCGACAGGGTGACAATGGGACCACCTTTTTCAAATAAAATAAAAATTTAAAATTTAAAGATATCGGTGAACATACATAAAAAAATACGTACAGTGAAACATAGAACCTCCTCCTTTTTGGAAGTCGATTAAAAAGGGACTCAACTATTGAAATCAATGTGACAAACATTGTAAACTCAATTGATAGGAAAATATCTGACTTCTACTTGATCACTTCGAAAAAATTTATTTTACAATGCATGTGCTCGAAAAGAGCGTATTCCAGGCATTCAAACTGTGCGGAAAGTACTACTTTTCCGCACTAGTGCTTTTTACTTTTCATTTTTTTTTTAATTTATAGCCGTATCTGACAGCCTGACACAAAGAGGTTTTATTATTTACAAAAAGTTTGATAAATAAGTCAAATACCGATTATTATCACGTATAAAAGTACAATAAAACCAATATTTTATTAATTAATTCATTTAACACGTCATTAATTACATTAGATATAAAATTTGATTAATAAACGAACTTTAAATCATTATTCATTAAATAAATTTGGCTGAATGTACACACGCTTGTGCCATTTTTAGGGTTCCGTAGCCAAATGGCAAAAAACGGAACCCTTATAGATTCGTCATGTCTGTCTGTCTGTCTGTCTGTCTGTCCGTCTGTCCGTCTGTCCGTCCGTATGTCACAGCCATTTTTTTCCGAAACTATAAGAGCTATACTGTTGAAACTTGGTAGGTAGATGTATTCTGTGAACCGCATTAAGATTTTGATGCAAAAATAAAAAAATAATAGTAAATATTGGGGGCTCCCCATACTTAGAACTGAAACTCAAAAAATTTTTTTTCATCAAACACATACGTGTGGTGTATCTATGGATAGGTCTTTAAAAATGATATCGAGGTTTCTAAAATTTTTTTTTTCTAAACTGAATAGTTTGCGTGACAGACGCTTCCAAAGTGGAAAAAAGTTGGTCCCCCCCCCTCTAACTTCTAAAATAAGATTATGAAAAATCTAAAAAAAACATATGATGTACATTACTATAAAAACTACCAACGAAAATTGTTTTGAACGAGATCTAGTAAGTAGTTTTTTTTTATATATTTTAATACCTAACTTTGCACCTAATTTATATGGGGCGCTATACATACCAGGTGCAAACTTAACTTAACCACTTAGGGATGGAAAGTGTTTGTACGGAACCCTCGGTGCGCGAGTCCGACTCGCACTTGGCCGGTTTTTTTTTACATAAGACGAATATTAAAAAAATACTTTTGCACATGCGCAGTAGTAGATATGTCGAGCGCGGTTTACAAATAATTCCGCCATTTTTATTGATGTCTAGTTTATTTTGAAGTTGTTTTGTGCAAATGTGCTGAAATAATGGCGAGATAAAGGGACGAATCATGAATTTAAACCCGTAAAATGTTATTGAAGAAGTAAAAAATGTGAACGACGGCTTCTTGTTGGATAAATCAAATCAAAATACTTTTTTTTTCGATGTAAACAGTCTTTGTGAGTATTAAAGTATTTTCTATTTTCTCGTACATGCATAGTAAAGTTTTGTACGGAACTCGTGTGTAAGATGATTTCCGACTCGTGTTTGTTTAATCACTCGCTCGTGCCTCGCTCGTGACTAAAAATCACACTCGTCTGAAATCACCTACCTTCCACACTTGTATCGTAAATAACTATTTTATAAAATGTAAAGTCGTAAAGTAAAGTAAAGTATCTCGACAGAGGCGCATATCATATGTAAAGTGAAGTTCCTACCACTGTTTGGATTGGTGGGTCGCCACCGGCTTCAACGAGTAACACCCTCCATTCCTGGACCTCTGCCAGCCTCGTGGCGATCACGGCTCCTGCAGACCCGGCGCCCACCACGATGAAGTCGAACGTGTCAGTTCCTACCAAAATAATTAAATTTAGACCAAGGCGGGCGTTCCCACGACCGTAGTATTTATTAGTACCTTATTGTACCGGCGATCTAGGCAGTGGAATAAGAATAAGTATAATTAAATAATAATGATGACGGCTGACACATGATGTCACAAATGTAGGCTCCCGTGAATTTTTAATATTTTTTACATTTTTGGAATTGTTTATTGCGGATTTTGAGTTGTTTACAATGAAAACCTATTAAACACCATGGAAAACCATAAGGGAAGTGAAAAATGTGTAGTTTTCAATAGAAATCGTCCGCGATACAAGTTGACAACTATGTGTCAAGCAAAATAAACAAGACTTCCAAGAAAAAATACTGATGATCACAAGGAGCCAGGCAAGAAGAAACACAGCCGCGCACACACAGAACGCACGTCCAACACCCCCGCCCGTCTCGTCGTCCTCCTCGCCATCGTCGTCGGGTGATGATTTCGCCACAGCGCCCGACACCAGCGAGTCGAGCGACGACGTGCGCGGGCCGCCGCCCCCGCCGCCGCGACCACCTGCGCGACGTGGACGGCCACCGCTGCCGGCATGCTTGGGGCCTACGGGGCAACCTGCTCCGACCACGGCTCCCGCTACCGGTGGTGTAGTGCGTCGCATGCGATGGACGCAAGTAATGAACGAAAACTGCATGCGCGCCTACTACGGGGCTACAGAGGGGGGAATCATGATCCGACCATCGCCGTATCTGCGCAGCGGCTATCCGATCAAGTGCGTTTCATCCAGCGGCGCAAGCTGCTGGACGACGCGACACTTGATCGATTGCGCCTGGAAGTACTGGCCACTCGCGCGGCTTCCACGCCGGCTCGGGATACGTCTGCTACGTCACCGGTTCCGGCGCCAGCGCCCAACCTGGTGCCGGGGGTGCCGCTGACGGATCCCGAAGCCGATGGGGAAGACGGTGCGAGCAGCGTAAGTACCCAGGCCAATGAGCAGCTGAGGAGGGCTTTGGAGGAGGCGATTGTGCGATATCGATCCACACCTGAGTCTAGGCCGCGATTACCACGCTTGCCAATGCACAAACGTAACCTAGCGCTGATGGGAGCCCTGGACGCTTTGCTAGACCCGTACCTTCGGGCTAGCGAAGATTTAGCTGATACCCACTCGATCATGTACTGTGGGGCCATCGCGGCGTGCCGCGTTGCTCGTGTCAGATTCCCGGACACTGACCGAGCACCGCGGACCGCCGGGGGTGTTCCTGCCTGGCAAGTACGGATCGAGCGGCGTATCAGCTCGTTTAGGACTCTCATTGCCAAGCTAATCTGTTTTAGGGGGGGCAACAACCGCCCCCGTGTGATGCGCTACGTGACACAAGCCTTCGCGGGGACTGGCACCAGGCCCTGCGATTACATGGCATGTGTCACGGAGCGCATCGACTACCTAAAGCAGAAAGTTTATGCATGGGCAAGCCGTATTCGTCGCTACAGAGAGCGTGTGGATCGATTCCAGCAAAATCGCCTCTTCCAAAGTGACCAAAGGAAGGTATACCGAAAGTGGGAGGGAACCGATCAATGTGTGACCGACGGGCAACTGCCGGATCCTACTGCCATGATTAATTTCTGGCGTAGTATCTGGTCGGTTCCAGTCGAGCACACCGAGGGCGAATGGATGAATGTTGTCAGACGTGAGTGTGAGCCGATCGAAGACATGGGGGCTGTGATCATCAGCCCCGATGATGTGAGTTGTGCGGTCCGTACGGCCCAGAACTGGAAAAGTCCCGGGCCGGACGGATTGCACAACTTTTGGATCAAGTGGTTTCGATCCTCACACGCACGCCTGGCAACACAATTTCAAGACGCCCTCGAGCTTGGTTCCCTGCCATCTTTCATGACTACTGGTGCTACCTTCCTGCTCTATAAGTCCGGTAGTACCACGGAAGCGAAAAACTATAGACCCATCACGTGCTTGCCCACTTTATACAAGCTCCTTACGTCCATTCTGAGAACAAAAATTAACACGCACATTGTTGCGAATAACGTTTTGGCCTTTTCTCAGAATGGATGTAGGGTTGGGTCCCGTGGTACTAAGGAGCTCCTCCTCATTGACACGACCATTTGCCAACAAGTCCGGCGGAACAGGGGGTCTCTCTCAGCCACCTGGATTGACTATAAGAAGGCCTATGATTCGGTGCCTCATTCATGGCTGGAGAGGATCTTAGAGCTGTATAAAATCGATACAGCTCTAAGATCCCTCTTAAGCGCGTGTATGAGGCAGTGGACTACAGTCCTTCGTCAACCAGGTGGCGTAGATGGCCCCCCTGGCCCGCAGGACTTGATAAGGATTGAGAGAGGTATTTTCCAGGGTGACAGTTTGAGTCCTCTGTGGTTCTGCCTAGCTCTGAATCCGCTCAGCACGCTGCTGAAGGATTCAGGACTAGGTTGCCGGCTTCGAAGAGGAGGTGAGGTCATTTCTCATCTGCTGTACATGGATGATCTTAAGCTGTATGCACCAAAACGCCAGGATCTGGTGGAACTACTGGAAGTAACAGAAACCTTCAGTAGTGCCATCAAAATGGAGTTTGGTGTAGACAAGTGTGCGGTCATGCATGTACAGCGGGGGAAAGTCGTAAATTCTGCGAACTTACAGCTTTCTGAGACAATGTCCCTCAGGTCTATCTCCGAAGTTGAAACCTACAAGTACCTTGGTATGTCACAGTCATTGGGTATTGCGGACGGAGACATTAGACAGGCGTTGAAGGAGCGTTTCTTTTGTCGTTTGACAAAAGCACTTAACAGTCTTTTGTCCGGTGGCAATAAGGCGCGCGCCTTCAACGCTTGGGTGATGCCTCTACTCACTTACTCCTTTGGCATACTAAGGTGGACTCAGACTGAGCTGGACGCCCTGGATACGAGGGTCCGTCAGCTGCTCACTACACATCGCATGAGGCACCCACGCTCGTCAGTTATGAGAATGTACATCCCGCGTAAGTGTGGGGGCCGTGGCTTTTTAAACGCCAAGGACCTCCATAACCGCGAGGTGTGCAGTCTTAGGGAGTATTTCCTAAACAACGAGTGTGGGATTCATCGCGATGTAGTAGCAGTTGACAAAGGCCTCACCTCTCTCTCCTTAGCGAACGAGAACTGGCGCAGACCAAAGGTGCTTAGCACCGATGACCGCAGGGCTGTATGGAAGAGCAAGGAGCTACACGGGCGGTTCTACAAGGCCCTTACGGGGCCCGATGTAGATCTGCTCGCGTCGGTGAACTGGCTACGCTTCGGGGATCTCTTCGGGGAAACCGAAGGTTTTGTCTGTGCAATTGCGGACGAAGTAATGATGACGAACAATTACCGGAGATATATCCTGAAGGACGGTACGGTCGACATTTGTCGGGCATGCCGCCGTCCCGGTGAGTCACTCAGGCATATAATCTCCGGTTGTTCTCATCTTGCTAACGGCGAGTACTTGCACAGACATAACCAAGTAGCCAGGATCATTCACCAGCAACTTGCTCTTCGATACGGTCTTGTGGGGTCTGAGGTGCCGTACTATAAGTACGCACCGATGCCAGTTCTCGAAAATGGTCGTGCCACGCTCTATTGGGATCGATCTATCATCACGGACAGGACTATTGTAGCCAATAAGCCTGATATCGTGTTGGTAGATCGATCTAAGCGCCAGGCAGTGCTCGTCGACATCACCATCCCGCATGACGAGAACCTCGTGAAGGCCGAGAAGGACAAACTCAGCAGGTACCTTGACTTGGCTCACGAGGTGACCGTCATGTGGGATGTTGACTCGACGATCATTGTCCCGATAGTCGTTTCGGCGAACGGTCTTATAGCGAAGAGTCTCGACAAACATCTTAAGAGACTCTCGCTAGATGGCTGGATCAAGGGCCAGATACAGAAGGCGGTACTCCTGGACACGGCGCGCATTGTCAGGAGGTTCCTCTCTCTGCAGCCCTAACCACCGGTAGCCTGGGCCCTGCCCCGCTGCCGGCGGCACCCTAGGTTAGGTTTTTTATAATGTGTTTATATATTTTGTAATTTCTTTATTGTATTTTACTTTTGATATAACTTTATTGTAAAAAACCTAACTTAAGATTTTAAATTAATAAAGGAGTATAATTATACAATGATTATAAACGTACGATTTTTTTCTGGAAAAATAGTAAACTGTCGCCATTAACGAGTCCCCTCTTTAGCCTCTACGGCGCCCTGGCTGCGCTCTCGAAAAAAGGCGCATTAGCGGTGCTTCTGTTTGCTTTTCCTCGGAAACTAAACTTAGATAATATTATAATTACCCTAACTCGATTACCTAGGGCATCGAAATAAAGCACTATCTCTCATTCACCCAGGACTGACGGTCAGACAAAACAATTAAAATTAAATAACCGCATTAAAATATTAATACGTACGGCCGTCTACTTGCTAATGAAATAATTCGAACATTTATATTTTCTCTATGCTATAAGGGCAATATACAAATTTTATCCGCTAGGGCAAAATTGGACGGTTTCGCGGCGTTTTTGTAAGCAAAGTAACTCTTCTTTATTTTTATCTTCTGCTTGAAAGTGCTACTACTACTAATGGTACCTACTAATTGTGCACCAGAAGTAGTTTATTAATTAATAGGAAAGTAACTCTGTAAGTAGGTACAGACGAGAGATATTCTTTTTCATTTACGATGATATAAAATAAGCTTTGAAGTGGAATCCTGGACGAAATAATTTTGAAGTGTCATTTTGTCCTTGACCGTTTCGCTATTTTTTAAATTACTTCAAAAAATTGGGCAAGTGCGAGTCCGACTCGTGCATGAAGGGTTCCGTACCATAATCTATAACAAGTTTGTTGTATGGGAGCCCCCTTTAAATATTTATTTTATTTTATTTTTAATATTTGTTGTTATAGCAGCAATAGAAATACACCATCTGTGAAAATTGTCTAGCTGTCTAGCTATCACCGTTCTTGAGATACAGCCTGGTGACAGACGGACGGACGGACGGACGGACGGACAGCGAAGTCTCAGTAATAGGGCCCCGTTTTTACCCTTTGGGTACGGAACCCTAAAAAAGGAATAGGTTCTATGTTTGACTGTATATATTTTTTATGTATGTCCACCGATATCTTCGCCAATTGAAAGTCGATTTTTTATTTGAAAGAGTTCTTCTGATATGGTCCCATTGAAACCATGTCAGGATCTGATGATGGGATCCCAGGGAAATCGAGTGCAACCCTCAAATGTTATACCTAAGCACTAGCAATGTTTTTCATGTATTTTATAAAGTTATTCAGGATACAACTTCTCAATGGTTAGGAGTTAGGCGATAACTCTTTAATCTATATATATAAAAGAAGAAGTCCTGACTGACTCATCAACGTACAGCCGAAACTACTAATGTTATAGAGTTGATTTTTGCACAGTTGGTTACTTTTATAACGTGGGCTAGAGATAAGAAGCGATTTTGAAAAATTCAATCCCTAAGGGTGTTATAAAGGGGTGCAAAGTTTGTATGGGGGAAACTTTTTTTTTTGAGCTAGAGACTTGAAACTTTGTAAAAAAGTATTAAAATAAAATCAAAGAAAACTAATTTCAGCGTTTTTGAAAATTCACCCCCTAAGGTGGTAAAAAATGGGTTAAAAGTTTGTATGGAGATTAAGTATTTTGTTGAGCGCGGGACTTGAATTTTTGTTTAAAGGTACACTATTAAAATACAAGAAAAGTAATTTCAGCGTTTTCAAAAATACGTCCTTTAAAAGGGTTAAAAAGGGGTTAAAAGTTTGTATGGGGGGAACTTTTTTTTTCAGCTAAAGACTTGAAACTTTGTAGAAAGATTACTTATTAAAAAACACAAAAAGTACTTTCAGCGTTTTAGAAAATTCCATCCCTTAAGGGGTTAAATAGGGGTGGAATGTTTATATGGGAGAAACTTTATTTATTGAAGTAGAGAGTTGAAACTTTGTAGAACGCTTACTTAATCAAATACAAAAAAGTGATTTCAGCGTTTTGAAAAATTCTGCCCCTAAGGGGGTGAATTAACTAAGAATAAAATTCCTTACCTACCTATTTTAATATCTTTGTCATCATCAAAAATCTACGCGGACGAAGTCGCGGGCGGCCGCTAGTTTATTATAAACAACCTCACGTTTTCTTAGTAATCGAACAAAAATACTCGTATTCTATAATCAAATAGTAATAATTGAGTGGTTTGGCACTGACTTCGCGATAGTACCTCTACATAATTACTTTTTCTCTTCAACGATGAATTGACGGAAATTTTCACGAATTAGTGACCACGCAACACAAGAAACGGTAAGTATAGGTACTAGTGTCCGACCGAAGTTTCGGTTTCGGCCAGTTTCGGTCTAAAAATCATGTTTCGGCCAAAGGTTCGGTTTCGGCCAAAGAACAGCCGAACCTTTCGGCCGCGCCGAAACTTATTACATATACATAAAGTCGCGTCGAATGACGGACGGCGGGTGCGCTCGCTGGCTCAGTATTACAGTTAACGTAACATTTTTACTATTTAGAGTAGTTTAGTTTAGACCCAGTGTCGCTGCTAGGGTTAATAATGTCACTTTTTGGGAAAATTGTTCTTATAGACAGAAAGATCAATACGATCAAAAAATATTGCGCGCATACGTAGTCCATATTGTTATATTAGGATTGCCGGTCCAACGTCTTAAGACGATCGACGATCTATGAATCTATATAGCAATTTAATAAACTGTGGTGTTATTTTACCCACATTAAAAACGGTACGTTTAAGCCTTTTCTTTCAACCTAACTCAATGCTCGTCAAGCGCGAATTAACTCGTTATTTCTATAATTAATATTTACCTAGCTTGTAAAGTTCTCATGTAAGCGAAACGGTGTTTTTTATGAGAAATAAATGTATTTCAACCGGGAAATAAATTTTAAAAAATAGTTTGTTACTTTTCTAATGCGCTTGCGGTCAAGTCACTAAAATAAAATAAGTTTTTGTTCCAAATTCAAAGAAAACTTGAGGACGATTAGAAGAAGCGCACCTTTAAAAAAAATTAATAGTTCTCTGAAGCTATTGATCATAAAAATCTTCCTGAACATAAAAAAGTGTTAGCCGTGTTTGTACTGTTGCATATCGTCTTTACTTCATGTTCTTAGCAGATTTCAACGTTGACATATAATCTCACGATATTCTTTTTTTGTTATAATGTGTGTACCTACCTATATAAGTTTCTAGAAATTCATTAGTAGAAACTTTACTTAAGGCTAAATTTCTTGTAAGTTATTACTTATTACGTCTAACAAGTTTTTGTTTTAATATTTAATATCCCACGAAGGGTGAAATCCCTATTTAAATAATGCTCAAGAATTAACGCATTTCTTTTAATAATAATGGGAGGCGACGACCCCATCGCCCGCTGGTATTACCAGCGCAGTCAGTCACCGCAGGGCAGCTTATGGCGAGCTGTTGGGGGGTAGCGACCCCACGTACCTGAGTGCTCCTGGGGGATCCTGACGGGGGTTGATGGGTCGGGACCTCCGCCTCTGTCTTGCCTTAACCGGCCGGCTAGAGTGGAGTCGCGAGAGTTGCGGCTCGGGGGCGGATGTGGAAACGTAAGGGGTTAGTTGTCTTCGGTTTAAAGCCCAGTATTACACTTCTTCGCCCTTAGCCGTCCGCACCGGTGTTGCCCATAGGCCACTCTATGTGTCGCTATTTATGGGGGCCAATCTAGCGGGAGGCGAGTCATCGTCTACCAGTTCCATTTTTGCTGTGAGACAATTTTCCTGGTAGACGTCAAACAATAGCCCAGTAGTTATATAGTCCATCTCATCTCATATACAATAGCCTAGTATCATGTTTAGACTCCATAAAACCACAATAGTTCTTGCATCTAGCGGGTGCTGTCTCTGTGTGCGTCCCATGACACAGGCAGGGGGAGCATCCGCATGGTGTACCCCTTACATTTCATTAAATTGTCGAAAGGGCCTCTACATGTTGGCTTCGGCTCCGTGCACGCCTCCCAAAGGTCCGGGACACCATTGTCCCGTGAATGGGTGCGACATACAAATAATAATAAAGATAGTACCCATAATTATATCCTCAACCGGTATCATACCTAAAACCCTACACACTGCCCTGAAAATAATAGATCTTCACCCAAAAACGTATATCCCACTACAAAAATCAATAGTACTTGTTCGATAGTACGCCGGTTCCTAAACCCAACTTCACTCACACAGCTTAGTGTTCCGGAAACTACGACTATTCCCCCTACCCCACACACACAAAACACATTACAAACATCCCACAGAACACAGGCAGATATACACCAGACACAAAATATATAAAATCAACACCGTAAGCACACCACGCCTATACACAAGGACCAGATTACTTGGTTAAACCCGTACCTGGCCCTATAAAAAAACCCGACGTAAAGTCGAGATGGAAAAAAATCCACAAACATAATAATAATAAGCATTTATTTT
The DNA here is from genome assembly GCA_947623375.1 of Apotomis capreana. Classification (NCBI taxonomy): domain Eukaryota; kingdom Metazoa; phylum Arthropoda; class Insecta; order Lepidoptera; family Tortricidae; genus Apotomis; species Apotomis capreana. The sequence goes on from OX392499.1 coordinate 22,822,479, forward strand.
CAGGCAAAAACCCCATAGTTGCATACTTACATACAATTTAAAATAAAATGTAAAAGACTGAGAAATAAAAATAAAAACAAAAATTAAACTTACAAACTAAAACATAGAAATAAAACAGTTACAATTTAAAAATAAAATTGCAACTGCCCATTCCCAGACCGGTGCAATTTTGGCCAATGCTTGTTGAACTCATCGGTGTAGTCATTACCAATGAGACACAAAATTTCGTTTTTAGAGGCCCGAAGCCTCTCCCTGAAAGCGGCTGACCTCTCTCTTAAGATGGCGAAGAAGTCAGGGACTCTCGCGTCCGCGAACATGCCTTTCGCGCTGCAGAAGGGTGGTAGTTTCCGCAGGATACGAAAGGCATTGTTATATTGTACTCTTAGCGCGCTGAACGAGTATTACGTGTACTTTGTTCACAGCTGACACGTATAAAAACATTGACAGTAGGCTTTGAAAAGCGTTATTTTGACGTCACTCGAACAGCGCCCAAAGCGCCGAGCTAACATATTACATCGCATTAAATTTTAAATTCGATTTTGTTGCGCTACCTGAATCAGACTCCCAGACATTAAGCTTAAGTTTGGCACAGCGGCCTTTTGGGCAAGTGCGTTCTAAGTGCGTGCATAAAAATCAAAATTTTGGAAATATGAAACACCCTAATCACTACATTACAAAAGCGAAACCTAGAACCCTGTAATATTAAGCCAGCGAGATGTTTCATTATGCATATATCGGTGAAAAAAAAAGGCACACTGATATTTTATCCAACAATTGAATCGCGTTTATAAAAGGTTCGGTTGCGGTTTCAGCCGAAACTATAATCCAAGCCGAACCTTCGGGATCGGTTTCGGTTTCGGCAAAAAATCATGTTTCGGTCGGTCACTAATAGGTACCTACGCCACAATGGGGTTTATTGACTATACTAGTAAGTTATTTATTGATTGATTCGTTGAAAAAAATTGAAATGTCCCTATAGTTGCTGTTAACCCCGATGAAGTTTATACATCAGCTGACGTTACTTACCGGTGATTCGAGTGTCAGGAGGATATTCAATCATCCAGTTCCTGATAGGTATCCAGGTTAGGCCCGCCAACCCAAACTGCAAGAGCCACATTACCGGCCTCATCATTTTGACCTCCGTTACCGCCACATATCTGTCGAACCATTGCCACCAAGCCACCATCCTGAGTCACCTGTAAACAATAAGTTTTTGCCAATAATCATTTTGTATGAATTTTGTAAGAAACCGGCTTCAATGAAAATAAACTTTATATTAGGTACACCTTTGTGATCGCCGTCATCATTTCATCAATATCACGTAATCACAAGTGATGAATTCCGAGAGTTACTAAAAGCACCTAGTTTATGCAACTTTTACATGAAGAGGGGCCTTAAAACACACACACAATAATAAGATCACAAGAGTGTTTTAAGGTCTAGTTATGTACAGTTTGCATACACTGCTTTATCTACACCAACGGTTCTCAAAGTTTGCTCATACTTATGCAGATCAATAGGAGAGACCAAAATAATGTCAACCTGACAGCCCTTATTATACACTATACAGCCTGCCCCTGAGTATGGGGCTTTAATTGTAACGTTCGATTTTACCAAGTTATGTAATTTTGTTTTGTGACATTAAAAAAATATATAATTTATTAGACCTCAAAGTTTAATCGTTAAGTCAGTGTATCGTAAGATTCGTAAGTTGTCTAGTAAATTGCGATTATTCATTTGGCATTTGACGTGTCTTAAGGTTTAATACCAGTATGCTGTCTCTCTCTGCTCTTGTTGCACAATTAACTGTCGCCGACTATTTGTAATTTGTGAATTTAAACCTCATGTCTTAAATTTTAAATAAGTAAATAAACGGTTTTATTTCCAATAATCTAATTACTATTCGACTGTGTAGGTACATCGAACCGGTGACCTCTGTCTTGTTAGGCGAATAGTGCAATCACGTAGTCGCGATGGACCGATCACTGAAATAATGAATAAGTTAACGTAACATTTTTTTATTAACAATTAACAAATATCACTAATGCTAAAAATAAATAGTCTATATTACGTGGGTGTTGACCTTTTAAGACATGAGGTTTAAATTAACTACAAGTACAATATTTAAATTTTTAAACGTCGGCGTCGCCAGACAGGGACACGAGAGGCAACCAATTTAGTACAATATTTTCAACTAATAGGTAATCCAATCGTCAACCACAATAATACTTACTTAATGTAATCACCTACTCACTGATAGACTTGGTAAAAGGCAAGACGAAACTGACACTCCTTGTGTATTCACAAAATATTTAAAGAATACGTAGGTACGTACAGTGATTAACTAGATTTAGTGACAACATTTCCTCTATCCGGGCATTATACTTTACATTAATTGTTTGTAAACTGTCAAACTGGTAGAGAGAGTTGGAAAAGTAGTTTATGCCTGGAAAGTATGTAGCGGTACATAAGTTTACAATGTTGGCAATAACTACCGTGTGAATAAAAAACCGGCCAAGTGCGAGTCGGACTCGCGCACCGAGGGTTCCGTACAAACACTTTCCATCCTTAAGGCGACTCCGTACGTGGGATGGTGATTTTTAAAGTCCTAAGGCTCGTAATCTAGCCAACGGAAAAATCTGAAAAAAATATATGTTATTTTTGACTATTTCTTCTAAAAAATTATAGTTGGATTTTTTTTTAAAGCAATAATTACTATGGAAAAAATAATGTTGAAATAGGGTCGTTTTCAATTTTCAATTCCCTAAGGCTTCCAAACTACAAATGATATTTACACGGCTCTTTCGCAAGAACATTGACAATTCATTGATCTTTAATCGTATTGTTTAAAAGTTAGTAAAATGTAAATTCGGTCTAATAAAGCATCAAAAAAACTGATTTTCCGCGAGCGCGGCCGTGCCCGGGCTGCAAGCTCAGTGTAAATCTAACCGTCGAAGGGGAAGGCTGTGTCACTTGCTCTCGCGATCCATCTAGTTACGGAAAATTGTTATAGTACCGGATCCCGCGGAGGTTCGATCTGTCTTCGTGCGTTTGAAGTGTATTTTAAGAGAGTGTAGTTCGTTTTTTCACACGACTACGCTATGCGACATAACAAAAAGCACTCATTTTCATAAAGAATTAAATTCAACTGTTTTTTTTCGTATTTAGGTATCTATTAATTTTAAGTACTTATAAAAAAAAATGTCATTGCTTAGCATTCCCGGACACATTTGGATACTTAGATATTCTCAGTCATGGGCCCACACCAAACAGGATTCCCAGAAAATAACACTTTTGGTGTGGGTTTTAGGGCCCTTCTCTGTGTAATATTAGAGTACCTTAGGTATTTCGGTTAGTAAAAAAATCTGATAATACAGATATTTAAGTATGATAACGTCTAATGATCTTTATTAATTCAACCCTAAGAGATATGAATATCGTAATGCAGAACAAGTATTGTTCGTTTGAATACCATTGTAATATTCGGTAAAACGCTAATTTACGAATACGAATATTTATTGTAAGTATTCACATTCGTTGCGTCACTAGTACAGTACATGACATATGATATAAAAATACATTATCAAAAATTACAATAATTTTCTACTTCAAGAAGGCAAGTGACAATTTTGGCATGAGGGCTTATTTATGTAAATATAGTCAGAATACATATTTGCATCAATAAATTTCCCACTTCATATTTAAATCTAAATGAGCGTTAGTAATTATTGACATATCCGCCGGGCCTAGCTAGACATACCTAGCCTGGCCATAAGTTCTGTTCCAATTGTTTACCGTATAAAATAAAAACCTGATTTTTATTACATATCGTTTAAAAGCCATATATTAATGATCGGATTACAGTTGAATTAATGAAAAAATATATAACTTTATTTAGACTCATCGTAATGCCCAGACTTGATTTTTGACTAATGCTCAGAATTTTTCTCTCTAAGTTTGCCAGAGGGCAATGAAACGATCTTGGATCAAGTTAATCGTCGCGGAAGGAACGCCAAACCCAAATAGCTTACGTAACTCAGACAACCGCTAAACTAAAGTAGGGCTGACACGTTTGCCGCATGTCAACCGATCTGCAGATCAAGAAATCTACACCCAGTCACCCACCCAATAAAATTCGGAACTTCTAAGTTAACGTAAAAAAAAGATACAGCTCTTTATGCCGCAAAAAACGTATGGCAAGGAAAATTATCCAAGAGACACGGAGCTAACTTTACAGGAGATCTAAAAAACTACAAACTTTTAAAAAAAATAAAAAGTTATTAAATATTCTGTGGACCTACTTTTTAAATGAAGCATTTTATAATTATAAACAACATCATGTTTTTTACATGTCGCTTTTGTTATTTTGTCTATTAATGGAATTATTTAAAATTTAGCATCGCTTACGCAAAATGGCCGTCAAAATAGAATTAGGTAAAATTATCTAAACGACACGTTTCCCGAGAAATTAGTCAGGTAAAATAATCTATATATATATTACGCGAGGCCGATTTTTGTACATCCCATCAGATCTACAGTTATGGTCCGATTTTGATAAATGATATGTCATTAGATTCGTCCCATGCTGGAGATGTGCATAAAACTCTTGGATTTTTAATTTTTTCCCGAAAAAGTACTGAAAAATGGATTTGAAAAAACTACTGTGCGCTAACCACGTGACATTGACCACGTGACCTGTGATCCCTATTTTGACTTAAGATGACCAAATAATAATAAGCATGATTTGCTCACAAACCTGTAGTAAGTTGTTCAGTATGATGAAATATTATTTTTGAGTCGGCAACATAATATCCGCAACACTTAAAACATGTACGAATATGCAAAAATAATTTTACAGTTTGTTGACAATGAATGACAGTAATCATATTCTGACAACTTTTAATGTATTTTTTATTGGGGGCTATAATGTCAATGATCTAAATTGCCAGGTTGTTTTTCTTTTTAAAATGTTGATATGGAAACTTTTTTCGCATGTTAAAAATGTGGAGGAAAAAGCCGGTTAAGTGCGAGTTGGACTGGTGCTCGCAAGACCAGAAAAACTGACCGTCATTCAAGAATAGATTATTTTTATAAGCGAGTTTTACAATAAATCAAAGCAGAAAAAATGTAGTAAGTACAACTAAACGTCATTCAAATAAGTAAATTTATGATAGATTATTTTAAATATGATTATATAAGTCCATCAAAAAAGAAACCAAAGCAAATAGCATGAGTTATGGTAAATTAAATAGTATTTTACTAGAAAAAACTAAGTCCTTCCGCTTGAATGTCGACGGGATGGGAAATGTGGTCGAGTTGAGAATATGGACGAGTTGACAATGTAGCTAAGTTGGGAATTTATCTACATTGGTAATATGGATGAGTTGGTAAAATGGACGAGTTGGAAATGAGGTCGAGTTGAGAATATGGACGACTTGACAAAGTAGCTTAGTTGGGAATGTATCTACATTGGCAATATGGATGAGTTGGTAAAATGGACGAGTTGGAAATGTGGTCGAGTTGAGAATATGGACGAGTTGGCAATGAAGACGACTTGGTAATACGGACAAGTTGGTGATATGGAAGATTTGGCAATAAAGACGAGCTGATAATAAGGACAAGTTGGTATTGTAGACGAGTTGGGTGTATCGTCGAGTTGGGAATATGGACGAGTTGGAAATGTGGATGAGTTGGCAATGTGGATGAGTTGGTAAAATTGACAAGTTGGGAACATGGAAAAGTGGGCAGTTTTTTTTTATGTCATAGGGTGAAAACGAGCAAACGAATCGCCTGATGGAAACCGATTACCGTCGCCCATAGACACCTGCACACCTGTGGACGAGTTCGCATTATGGACGAGTTGGCAATGAAGACGAGTTGGTAATACGGACAAGTTGGTAATATGGACGAGTTGTCAATGTGAATGAGTTGGGAATATGGAAGAGTTGGGAATGTGGATGAGTTGGCAAAATGAACAAGTTGGGAACACGGACGAGTGGGCAATGAAGACGACTTGGTAATACGGACGAGTTGAGAATATGGACGAGTTGGGAATGTGGATGAGTTGGCAAAATGAACAAGTTGGGAATATGGACGAGTTGGCAATAAAGACGGGCTGATAATAAGGACGAGTTTCTATAGACGAGTTGGGTGTATCGTCGAGTTGGGAATATGGACGAGTTGGAAATGTGGACGACTTGGAATTGTGGACGAGTTGGGCCTATGGACAAGTTGGAAATGTGGACCAGTTGTATTTGTGGACGAGTTAGCAATATGGACGAGTTGGCATTGTTGATGAGTTGGAAATGAATGCGAGTTGGCAATGTAGATGAGTTGGGTGTATGGACGAGTTGGTAATGTGGACGACTTGGCATTGTGGACGAGGTGGGAATACGGATGAGTTGGAAATGTGGACGAGTTGGCATTGTGGACGAGCTATTATAAATGAATACATAAACAGTTACGCACTACATGATTTCCTTTTTAAAACCTGCGTAGTGAGTGCCCAAATCTGTCGTTTCGATTCATGTGCTTTTTCTGGAAATTGATAGAAATCGATCAAATCGATAAATTCTTCTTTCCTGAAGAAAGAACAACAAATTAAAATTCTACCAATCTTCGGTCCTATGAAAATATGTCAATATTTTTTTCAAGATATGGGATTATTTTTATGAATTAAATTTTTCCATAAAAAATAATATACATTTTATTTGTGGAACAGATCAGCAGATCACATGTCATTAATGCACAAGTTATTTTTACAAAAGAGTTGAAAAAGTTGTCACGATGAAACTGGCAGTTGGCTATCAGGCCTAGCTCTAGCCTGGCATGTTTCAACGTTTTTAAAACATTATTTTAACGTGTTTTTTTACAGTATTTATTCTTCGTTCGCCAAAAACTTCTTTTCGATAAAGTAGTTATTTTCTGTAACACTACCGGATTTCCATATTCTAGCGGCGGTTCGACGCCGCAACGGGCCTCTAGTATAATCTATTACACAACAATCAACACAGTTAACAATATATATGTGCATGCTCATTTTATAGTCAGGTAAATATATAAAATGTGCATAAATCAGCATGAAATAAATCAAGAAAAATTATCTAATCGCCTTTGTAGGAAATATTTCAGACATGAAAAGCTATTTATCGTACAATAAAACCTCACGATTAATGTTTTAATTAGTGGAAAATATTTATTTTCAAACATTAAAATTAATGAAGTGATATTTAAAGTTCTCTAAGATAAAAACTTATGGTCCAACTACGCAAATACAAAAAAAAACTGCTTTAGAAATGTTAAAGATTTATTCATCAGATATCACGTGAAATTTCAATTTTATCAATTTTTATGTGTGATCTGCTGAAAGATTTCCAGTAGTTCTAGACCAATGTATGGTAGCAAACGATAGCTATGACTAATGAGAACAGCACAAGAGTTCTCAAGACTGCAGTCACTCGGTACTCATTAAGGAACTTTAAATCACGTACTACGTGAAATTTCAAGCTTTACAATTGCAATGAGATAATATCCTATCCTAACAAGAATAACAAAACTACCTACAACTCTGTGTGGTATAAGTGACGACTGTTTGAGTGAGATGGCGTTTGGGTCCATCAAGCGAGTCCAAAGTAATGCCTTAGCGCCACAGACACATATTTACACCGCAGATGGGCCTAACGGCCTTTATAAATATATTGAATTACTACTAAATGTGTGATATTTTATAAAACAGAACCGGTAAAGTTGTCTAGCTACCAATTTAACGAAAATATTTGTTTTTTAGTACATTCTATGCGACAAATACGACTCAATTGTCATTCAAGCAATTCAAGATAAGCGACAGTAGTCGATCAAAGTCATATCAGGTAAAAAAGGATAAGCGACAATGGTTTCATAGTATCAAAGCAGGTAAATTTGGATAAACGCCAATAGTTAAGATACGACAATCAGGTAATTTAATCCAACTACGTTATTTTCTTTTTATAGAATCTTATATCGATTCTGTTTAATAATGTGGAAATACCACATTTTTACTTTTTGGCTAATGCGCATAAGCATTTTAAACACACATGACACAGAGGGCGCTCCAGTTGCGAAGAATTATGGAATCAAAGATTTAGTATGATTGACGTAACGATATGATAGCTCAGTTGGTAGAGCACTACGCCGGAAACTTAGGGTCGCAGGTTCGAGTCCTGCTTACATTGCAGTGGATCACATTCAATTTTTCTTTCATAATTTACCTTTATGTTAATTTTATCATAAAGACATAGGTAAAATGCCTCAAACGACATTAAATATATTTTACGATCAGGTAAAAACAGTTAACCAACAAGTGCAAGGTTAGTTGCAATAAAGAAAATTATCCAAGTTATTGATCTGTTTCGACAAATAAGTAAAAAAGCTCTAAGGTTCATTATTATGCAAAAAACTTTTTATGTAACGTCCATTTTGCTAAAAAAACCTCAAAAATCAAGTCGTTTAGTAGAAAAAAAAGTAGAGATTCTCTAAATCACCGACGGGATAAGCGAGCCAAAAGTCGTCAGACAGATGTATACGAGACCCAACCCATTCGATGCAGAAAAATCTGCCGATCCCAACAGTGTGTATAACTCAATATCCCCAAAAATGTCGCTTAGATAAGTTCTCCTTTCCAGCATCGGCATAATTTGACACTCAAGTAAATTAACATTTATAGGGTATCCATTGACCTTGAACATTGAAATTAGCCAAAAAATTCATCTAGTAAAATATCGTCAATATCAACAAGTATAGGGGAAAATCTGAGAACATTACTAATGTAGTCATAAAAAACTATCACTGTTTATAAGTAGGTAAAGGACGTAAATCCGTTTTCCAACGGTAAAGTTGAGTTTGTCGCTCTATTATTTATAGTTTATCTTTTCATTAGAGCAGCATGACCCGGGGGATAAAGCTGTGCCTCCACTACTATGTTAAAATATCGGTTCATCCGCTGGGTCACGATATGATTTATTTATAAAAAAAACGATATTTTTTATTTCTGCATGATTTTACACGTATAATCAAGAATCTTGTCGGCATTTTAACTATTTTTGGTAGGTACCTACACATACAAAGAAAACTAATAGTAGATTGTACGACAAGTGCATAAAACGCACCATTTTACACGAGACGTTTATCCATCCGAGCGAGCTTGCGAGCGAGGATGAATATAAAGTCGAGTGTAAAATGCGTTTTATGAACGAGTTGCACACTCTACTTTTCACTTCGATTGCGAGGAAATGAAACTGTATCATGTAAATATTAGGTATACTTGAAAATTTAAGGTTACACTAATGTAACTTTAAATTTTAATTAATTGCTCTAAAGCAATGAGAAATATTAGTTTAAAAAGTAATAATTGATAGTAAATAAAAGTTACAAGTTTATTTCAAGAAGTTTTATTGTGTACTTTGGCTGTTGGCATCCTTGCCTTGGTCTTAGAATACTAACGAAACGAAATAAAATAAAGAGTTAAAACCCGTTCCAGACCTTCCGATCCGATCGGATTTATCGTAAGAAATCGGATAATGTGTAGTGCAATGGTTAGGATCGAATACACTACACATTATCCGATTTCTTCCGATAAATCGGATCTGATCGGAAGGTCTGGAACGGGTTTTATTCTATGAAGTTTTTTTTTAAATCTGTTTATTAAGTAACTTTTATCGTCTGGCTGTTGAACCGATCGCCTTGGTCTTCGACGACGATTTTACTTTATGCTCTAGAGCATAAAAAGCGACTTTATGTCGCCTACGCACAGCATAAAGTTGAACTTTTAGAGCAAGAGAAGTGAAAAAAGTATTTTTCGATGCGAGACTTCCAAATGGCCAATTTCACTTATTTTTTTGGAAAATAGCTTTAACGTATTTTATTTTTAATATTCTACTGTAGTGGGTAAATAGATATTTAGTCTATCTATCTATCAGCCACAGACGTCCACTGCTGAACATAGGCCTCCCCCATCACTCGCCACAAAATGCGATCCTGTGCAGACCGCATCGAATGATTCCCCGCTACCCTCACGAGGTCATCCGTCCATCTAGTCGGGGGCCGACCCACGCTGCGCTTTCCTATACGTGGTTGCCACTCTAGGACTTTGCTAATATTTAGTAATCCGCAATAATTATATCATTGTTTAAATGATTTATTTTACTTCGAGATTTTTCAATGCCTTTAAATATTATAAGGTTTGTTGATCTTCAACTCTCGCTCGGACTATGCGAGTGTATGAAGCTGCTTGGACGCCACTCAACGAGATTATGAACGAAGTAATGTTCCGGGGGCGCACGGTCGGCGGGGGGAATAACGTTAGGCTCCGCCCAGATCCTCAAGGACGTTGGGATTAGGAGTCGCCTTAAGTGGTTATGTTAAGTTTGCACCTGGTATGTATAGCGCCCCATATAAATTAGGTGCAAAGTTAGGTATTAAAAAAAAACTACTTACTAGATCTCGTTCAAAACAATTTTCGTTGGTAGTTTTTATAGTAATGTACATCATATGTTTTTTTTAGATTTTTCATTTTCTTATTTTAGACGTTAGAGGCGGGGGGGGACCAACTTTTTTCCACTTTGGAAGCGTCTGTCACGCAAACTATTCGGTTTAGAAAAAAAATATTTTAGAAACCTCGATATCATTTTTGAAGACCTATCCATAGATACCCCCCCCCCACACGTATGTGTTTGATAAAAAAAAAATTTTGAGTTTCAGTTCTAAGTATGGGGAGTCCCCAATATTTATTTTTATTTTTGCATCAAAATCTTAATGCGGTTCACAGAATACATCTACCTACCAAGTTTCAACAGTAGTAGACGGACAGACAGACGGACAGACGGACAGACAGACATGACGAATCTATAAGGGTTCCGTTTTTTGCCATTTGGCTACGGAACCCTAAAAACCGGCCAAGAGCCACGCTCAGTGTAGGGTTCCGTAGTTGCCCATCCTTCACAATAGACAATAAAATCAAATTTAAATTACGAGAAAGATTTCAAGCTCTATAAAAAGTCGTAAACGCCAAAGCAACTGTAATTACTTATTACCCTCTGGAATTTTTCGATTATACGCACCAGATTGAGCGAAATGTTTTAATGCAGTATGGCATTTAACTAATATGTGTAACGTTCGAAGTATAAGAGCACCAAGCGGGCCGTAAATCAAGGTTTTACATGCTAGAAACCCAGACGGTAAGTCGTAAATTACGTCCTAGGGCAGTAAGTAATTTTTTTTAATTGAAAATCTTGGCGTTTTGTAATATGATTTAGAGCAAAAAGTTTTTATTAAAAAGTTCTGTGGATAGTCTACAGGAACGGCCTCTGATTGGCCGACGACGGTCTGATTTGCAAACACACCGGCAGAAATCAGAAAAAATATGTACCTACTACATGGTGTTACTCTGATTTATGGTGAATTTAATCGCGTTGTTTATCTTTTCGTCAATGTATTTCTGTAAAATTAAATGAATTGACTATATAATTGATGCTATCGAATCAAATAAAAGAATTTCTAAGGAAATTATTATTAACGCGGCAACAATGGGGCAACAGACAAATCTAAAGAAATACGAAGTCTTAACTGGATTTTATTGAAGATGAATATTTAACAACGAAGGTAACTCGAGAATACTTAGCTACATAATATGATTAAGTAATATTGTATACTAGCGGCCGCCCGCGACTTCGTCCGCGTAGATTTTTGATGATGACAAAGATATTAAAATAGGTAAGTGAATTTTATTCTTAGTTAAAATGGTCTAGACAATGCAATTGTTAAAGAATTTTTGAAGATTTTCCAATTAGATTTCGGGAATTGTTTGCAGGATGCTTAATATTTATTCCGTCAGTTACCGCTTTTAATCTTTGGCAAAAATGACTACAATTTGGAGTTAGAAAATGGGGATCTTAGTTATTATGAGTGAGATTTAAAAAAAAAAATGTTAAATATCGTAAGGCTGTTAAAACAATCTTAAACTCAGCACTGGAAATCGAGAGATGGAGGCAGTTTAATGAAGAGTATCTCTTTCAATAATAATAAATAATAAACTTTATTTCATAACAATAATAAATAATGACCTCTTTTCATAAGAAGGCAGCACTGGTATTTGTACACGCCGGCCTGCCTATTAAACGAAAAGAGTGGTGTGGCGGAGTTCCCGAGGCTGGCCAAAATGTTTCTAAATGGTCTAGCAGGTACCCCAGTTATTAAAAAGGCTAGTGTTTAAAGAAAATGTTGAAATGTGACCATTAAAAACTAAATGCACATAAGCGAATTTAATGATGCCATAACTATTTTGGTCTACAGGCTAGTAGTATTGTTTGAAGAGTGATTCAATATATTCTGGTGCTATAGTTCTCTATATCTCTCAAGAATCTAAATAAAGTAAGAATAGGTATATAAAGTATAAATTATTCATGTGCTGATAGACAACTTACTAAATATAGGAACACATAAAGTTTGGAACACAATAAATAAGAGACAGCACTAAGAAAATATTGTTGACAGTCAACCATAGAAAAGGGGGTGCAAGTTCGTTTTAAAAAAAGGACTTAGTCACTGGGTAGTAGACAGGAAATAAAAAATATATAAACTGATAACGTTAGCGTAACACTTCTTTATAAACAACATTAGCGGTGTTCCCCATACAAACTTTGCACCCCTTTTTAACCCCCTTAGAGGTGAAATTTTCCAAAACGCTGAAATCACTTTTTTTGTATTTGATTAAGTAAGCTATCTACAAAGTTTCAAGTCTCTAGTTCAAAAAATAAAGTTTCTCCCATATAAACATTGCACCCCTTTTTAACCCCCTGTTATATTCCGGGATAGTTCAGGATAACGGGAAGCACTACGGGAGGGCACACAGAAACACGGCGTATATGTTCGGTTGTTTATTCCAGACTGTCAAAGCACCCACCCAATGACAAGTATAAACTTAGGTCTACCTACATTTACATACATTACACTCCTCCTCACTTAGTTAATACCAGCTTAGTCTACTCTTAACTATTTATTCTAACATTACATCTCCACGGATGGCACCTACCTATTTCTTAATCTAAGTTGCTTTATCCTATATAATACACAATTCATCGTAACACCTATTATTGTACATTAACATCTATAAACGGGTTTATCCTGGGTTCTACATTGACGTAGTGGACGAGAACGTTTGGGTACACGGGCGGTTGGCGACGACTGCGCAGAATCCGTCACCTCGGGTACTTCTTTTGCTGGTGTCGAAAAGAGTTCCTCATCCACCTCTTCCTCCCCCACACCGCGCACCGGCGGCGTCACCCCCCGCAGTGGCGGGGAGGCCGCCATCGACTGCTCTGAAGCACCATTTCCTCGGTCCAAACTAGGTGGACGAGAGACCGTCTCCGTATTGCTCGCGGACCCTGGCTTAGCACCCATTAAACAACCGATGGAATTCCTAGTCCTACGTCTTAATTGGTCGATATGTCTATGAATTTCGTTACCCGCCCCGTCTGTTACCTTATAGTCTGTATTTCCTAACGATTTAATGATCTGTCCTGGAAGCCATTTTTCACCCCTTAAAAATTGCCGGTACCAAACGTCTTCTCCTACCCCTAACCTTCTAACAGCCCCCCCGGCTGCCTTAGCTTGACGTTGTTGACTTTTTAACACTTTAGACCCTCTGTCTGGTTTTACTAGATCTAACCGCGTTCGCAACCGACGGCCCATAAGCAACATTGCCGGACTTTCTCCTGTTGAACAGTGCTCGGTATTTCTGTAGTATAATAAAAAAGTATTTATTGCACCTAGAATATCTTTCTTTTCAAAAACTGCTTTTTTAATGACGTTTTTGATAATTTTGACCGAATTTTCAGCCGCGCCATTCGACGAGGGGTGGTATGGAGCCGAAAACAAGTGTTCAACCCCATCGGTTGCTAGAAAACGCTCGAATTCCTGGCTCGTAAATGGCGGGCCGTTGTCACTGACAACCTGTTTAGGTACTCCCCACCTAGCCCATAACTCGCGTAATTTATCAATAGTGGAACTAGCGGCTGTGCTCGGTACCTGGAACGTTTCTACCCATTTCGACATAGCATCAACAACTACTAAATATATTTTCCCGTAGATTGGGCCCAGGAAATCTACATGTACGCGGGTCCATGGACGCCCAGGCCAGGGCCACGCACGCGGCGTGTGCTGCGCGGGCGCCTCGGCCAGCGCGTTGCACACCCCACACGCGCGGCACTCACCCTCCACCGCTTCATCGATCCCGGGCCACCACACATAACTCCGCGCCAAACTTTTCGTTTTTACTATTCCCATGTGTGGTTCGTGTAAAATCTTTAAAATTTTATAACGGCAACTCTCCGGTACCACTACCCTATGCCCCCACATCACACAACCCAGTTCCTCATATAATTCTGATTTCCTGTTGAAATAGGGTTTTAAATTGTCAATATCACATTTACCCGGCCAACCGTCACGAATATAATTCAATACCCTAGCTAACATGGGGTCTGCCATAGTTTGTCTTTTTATCTGATTATAATCTAATAGTAGGGCATCTTGTGCAAAATGTAAATATGTTTGCTCAGGTATAACTTCATATGACTCGTTTGCTGCCTCAATACTATTCGGTAACCTAGATAGACTATCCGCGCAGTTATTGTTTGTACTCACATATTCAATGTCATAGTCATACGCCGCCAAAATAACGGCCCATCGTTGCATACGACTAGCTGTCATGGTAGGTATGCCTGTGCTGGGTCCGAAAATGGAAACCAAGGGCTTGTGGTCAGTGCGTATCGTAAATTTACGGCCATATAAATATTGGTGAAACTTCTTTACGCAAAAAATTATTGCCAACGCCTCGCGATGAATTTGGGAGTAATTAGCTTCCGCGCTAATTAAGGTACGAGATGCGTACGCGACCGGCCGCTCTCCCCCCGGTCCCACCTGCGTCAGCACCACCCCCACCCCCCGCGGACTAGCATCGCATGTCGCTATGAGTCGCTTAGCCGGGTCGTAGTGTGCTAACACCTGCGCACTCGAGAGTAATCGCTTGACTTCATCAAATGCTCGGTCCGACTCTGAGTTCCAAAACCATTCGACCCCTTTTCGTAACAAGCTATGCAAGGGAGACAATACTGTACTTAAATTTTTAATGAATCTACCAAAAAAATTTACAGTACCCAAAAACGATCTTAATTCGGATATGTTTTGAGGCTGACCCATTTTTAATATTGCATTCATTTTCGACATATCCGGTTTAATTCCGTCCCTAGATACCACATAGCCAAGATAAGTGACCTCCTGTGCTAAGAACACACACTTACTCTTCTTTAACTTGAGTCCGTTGGCCACTAAGCGTTGAAACACCATTTCTAGGGCTTGCAGATGTTCCTGTTTAGTTTTTCGGCCAATTATAACATCGTCTAAAAACACCTCAACATTCGGTATGTTTCCTACTAGATTAATCATTATCCGCTGGAATATACCTACGCTAGAGGATAAACCATATACCAGCCTGTTGTACATAAATAATCCCCGATGTGTGTTTACCACTGTATACTTTTTAGATTCGTCCAGTTCTATCTGATTATAAGCCTGTGAAAGGTCTATTTTGCTAAAATACCTACTGCCGTTCAGATTTACTAAAACATCTTCTATCTTAGGAAGTGGGTAACGATCGACCAATAAAGACGGGTTTAAAGTACCTTTATAATCCGCACAGATTCGAAGTGAGCCATCGGGTTTGTTAATGGGTACCAACGGAGACGCCCAGTCAGAGCAGTCGACGGGCTCGATGACGCCGGAGCGCAGCATGGCATCCAGCTCGGCGTCGACGCGCTCGCGCAGCGCATACGGCAGCGGTCGCGCGCGGTGGAACACGGGCACGGCGCCCTCGCGCACGCGCAGCGTCGCCTTACCGCCCGTGAACCGACCCAGTCCGCCGCCAAACAACTCCTTATGCCTGTCGATTAGAACACCCAGTTCATCATTTAATTGTTTGTTTTCCTCGTTTAACACGAAATTACAATTAAATTTGGGCACCTCTATTTTTAACCGACTTCAAAAAAGGAGGAGGTTCTCAATTCGAACTAATTTTTTTTTTTTTTTTTTTTTTTTTTTTTTCTATGTATGTTACTCGATATCTCCGAGAATCGTGAACCGATTTTCAATTTTTTTTTTTTAATCGAAGGGGTATAACTCCGAGTTGGTCCCGTTGGCACTAAGTCGGGATCTGATGATGGAATCTTGGAGAAATCGAGGGAACTCTTCAAATGTTATAGGGACATGTACGGCGCTTTCGGTAATTTATTGATAAAGTCAAGAATTTACATTCAGTAAATAGGATTTGGGTTAAGGAAACTGATGAACACACATACGAATCACTAAAAAGCAAAAAAAAAAAAAATTTTTAACAAAAAAAAGAACCGACTTCAGTAAAACTAAAAAGCCAACAATAACCCGTTCAAGTACAGATTACATTTGACTCACCCTTCGAAGTCGGTGGCAAACCTCGCGTAAACTATAAAATATAAATATAAGAACTGAGTGGTTTGGGATCGACTCCGAAGGGTGAGTCAAATGTAATCTGTACTTGAACGGGTTATTGTTGGCTTTTTAGTTTTACTGAAGTCGGTTCTTTTTTTTGTTAAAAATTTTTTTTAATTCCGTAAGCCACTGTCTTCCCAGTAGGGAAGTCGTACCTCCGTCGATTATAAACAATTCCAGTTGTCTACTACGACCGTTATAAGTGACCATCGGTTTTATTATGCCTAAGGGTTTGACCTTTGACCCGTCGTAGAATTTTAAAACAGTGTTATGTTTTTCAATAGGTAATTGTTCAAAGTACTTATCGTAAGTAGCCTTACTAATACATGAAATGGCAGTACCCGTATCGATTTCCATTTTAATGCTACTATTTTCTACTTGTACACATAAACTTACAGGTTGGTAATCATTTAAACATAGATGATGCAGCTCCTCCTCGATGTCCCCGCCGTACTCCTCGCTTTGTCCGCGATCGGCCTCACCGAAGTAAAGGGCGGCACGCGCCGGACCCGCCGCCGCCGGTCGCGCGCGTCCGCGCCGCGCTGGTGCCGGCGCCCGGCAACCGCTGCCCCCTGCCCCCCAGTCTGGACAAACGCGCC
This sequence comes from Apotomis capreana, assembly GCA_947623375.1. Lineage (NCBI taxonomy): Eukaryota > Metazoa > Arthropoda > Insecta > Lepidoptera > Tortricidae > Apotomis > Apotomis capreana. The sequence continues at coordinate 22,839,629 of OX392499.1, forward strand.
GCAAGTGGCCCGTCTGCTGGCACCGACTACACACATAGTCTCGGAAACGACAGGTTGCACTATTATGGTTTCGCGCTCCACAAGCGTCGCACGACATGTCGTTTCCCCCGTTCGCCGCGCGGAACTGTCCCCGTGGTTGACCTTCGAGCGATCGCCCGCGCCCGTTTATTCCCGGTCGCCCGCGACTCGCTGGCCTGATGGCGTGTACTGCTCCTGAACTGGTTCCACTCGAACTCGACTCCGATTTCTGTTCTACCGTTGCGGCATCCCTTTCTGCCGCCTCTAAGGATGTTGCGAGCCTAATGGCCTGCGTGAAGGTCACGGTGTCCTCTTCCGCAAACAAACGTTGCCGTATCACATCACTGTATATACCACAAATAAATTGATCTCGGAGATCTTCACTAAGGTGGTCACCGAACTTGCAATTTTTAGAAAGTCGTTTCAACTCCGCTACGTACGTTGCTATGTTCTCGCCGACGTTCTGCCGCCTTTGTCTAAAACGATATCTTTCCGCCAATGCGGACGGTGCCGGTTGGAGATGTTGACGCATTAATTCGTCCACCCGCGTTATTGTGAGCTCCGCCGGTTTAGTTGGGCTTGCTAAGTTCTCCAATAACTCGTATGCCTCATCTCCCATCGTAGCTATCAGTATAGGTAGCTCCATTTCTAGTTCAACCTCGTTAACTTTGAAATACATATTTAAACGGTCATAATACGACGACCACACCCCGCTCTTTACATTAAATTCTTGCAGCGTTCCAATCGGCATTGTTACGAATTCCTTAAACCGCACGGCGTACACACGTAGGAACACTATCTCGTCGCCACTGTTATATTCCGGGATAGTTCAGGATAACGGGAAGCACTACGGGAGGGCACACAGAAACACGGCGTATATGTTCGGTTGTTTATTCCAGACTGTCAAAGCACCCACCCAATGACAAGTATAAACTTAGGTCTACCTACATTTACATACATTACACCCCCTTAGGGGTGAAATTTTCTAAAACGCTGAAAGTACTTTTTGTGTTTTTGAATAAGTAATCATTCTACAAAGTTTCAAGTCTCTAACTCCAAAAAAAAAGTTTACCCCATACAAACTTTGCACCCCTATTTAACCCTCTTAGGGGAGGTATTTCCAAAAATCCCTTCTTATCCTTAGCCCACGTTATAAAAGTAACCTACTGTGCAAAAATCAACTCTCTAACATTGGTAGTTTCGGCTGTGCGTTGATGAGTCAGTCAGGACTTCTTCTTTTATATATATAGATGAAGTGTATATGTAAATTTTATTTTTATTTATTTTTTATTTTTATTTATTTATTACAATTTAACACTGACAGTTAAACCTTACGTGCTAATTGTTACAAATTTAATTACATTATTTATGTGAACTAATTATTTCTACAATACTACAATACTAATTATGTCAACTTAGATACTATTATTCAGTTAATAACAAAATATATACGTATTATTATAATTATAGCCATGTCTCCTTACGCTATACGAAAACAACTAGGTACTTAACTTAAATACGAGGCTATGCTGTCTACCTAAATTGAGCTCGGGGTCACTCTTGCCTCTAGAAAACGACATGATGCGGTTAAAAATCTAGATTCTAGGGTGAAGAAAATGTCGAGTTGGCTGTCACTATCAAGAATAGAATTCAGGAGTGATAGGGCTTGGTGCAAGGGGGACGAAGCGAGCGCACGAGTCCTGGCCAGGGGGATGGCGAAAAAGCCGCGGCGGCGGTCACGTCTGAGCAGGGTGGGAACACGAGGGACCCGTATACGCATTTGCGAAAGAAGTTGCGGACTTTCTACATGACCTCGGATAAGTTGGAAGAAATATTTAATTAAATAAATATTCCTCCGAGCCTCCAGGGACGTGTACTCTACCATACCCAGTAGGAAGAGAGACGGGTACATGAAGGGGTAGAAACCGTACATTATCCTATACAGGAATCGCACAAACGATTTCTGGACCCTCTCCAAGAGTAGCGTGTACCGCTGCTCATGGGGATTCCATATGGCGGCATTAGTCTCGAGCCTGCTCCGGACATATGCATTGTACAGGACACTAATAGCGTGTCGGCTAGTGAACAATTTGGCCTGGCGAATAACAAATCCCAGACATCTCCTAGCTTCATTACAAGTCCTGGTTATGTGCTGGTTGAACGAAAGTTGCGAGTCAAAGTACGTGCCAAGGTCTTTAACTTCACTTACACGCTTTAATGGTTCGTCCAGCAGCAAGTACGTGGAGTCTATAGGGCGGCGTGAACGTGTATACGTCATTACCGAGCATTTATCCTTGTTAAGGGAGAGACTATTATTAAGGGCCCACACACCAACATAAAAACTTATGGTCCAACTACGCAAATACAAAAAAAAACTGCTTTAGAAATGTTAAAGATTTATTCATCAGATATCACGTGAAATTTCAATTTTATCAATTTTTATGTGTGATCTGCTGAAAGATTTCCAGTAGTTCTAGACCAATGTATGGTAGCAAACGATAGCTATGACTAATGAGAACAGCACAAGAGTTCTCAAGACTGCAGTCACTCGGTACTCATTAAGGAACTTTAAATCACGTACTACGTGAAATTTCAAGCTTTACAATTGCAATGAGATAATATCCTATCCTAACAAGAATAACAAAACTACCTACAACTCTGTGTGGTATAAGTGACGACTGTTTGAGTGAGATGGCGTTTGGGTCCATCAAGCGAGTCCAAAGTAATGCCTTAGCGCCACAGACACATATTTACACCGCAGATGGGCCTAACGGCCTTTATAAATATATTGAATTACTACTAAATGTGTGATATTTTATAAAACAGAACCGGTAAAGTTGTCTAGCTACCAATTTAACGAAAATATTTGTTTTTTAGTACATTCTATGCGACAAATACGACTCAATTGTCATTCAAGCAATTCAAGATAAGCGACAGTAGTCGATCAAAGTCATATCAGGTAAAAAAGGATAAGCGACAATGGTTTCATAGTATCAAAGCAGGTAAATTTGGATAAACGCCAATAGTTAAGATACGACAATCAGGTAATTTAATCCAACTACGTTATTTTCTTTTTATAGAATCTTATATCGATTCTGTTTAATAATGTGGAAATACCACATTTTTACTTTTTGGCTAATGCGCATAAGCATTTTAAACACACATGACACAGAGGGCGCTCCAGTAGCGAAGAATTATGGAATCAAAGATTTAGTATGATTGACGTAACGATATGATAGCTCAGTTGGTAGAGCACTACGCCGGAAACTTAGGGTCGCAGGTTCGAGTCCTGCTTACATTGCAGTGGATCACATTCAATTTTTCTTTCATAATTTACCTTTATGTTAATTTTATCATAAAGACATAGGTAAAATGCCTCAAACGACATTAAATATATTTTACGATCAGGTAAAAACAGTTAACCAACAAGTGCAAGGTTAGTTGCAATAAAGAAAATTATCCAAGTTATTGATCTGTTTCGACAAATAAGTAAAAAAGCTCTAAGGTTCATTATTATGCAAAAAACTTTTTATGTAACGTCCATTTTGCTAAAAAAACCTCAAAAATCAAGTCGTTTAGTAGAAAAAAAAGTAGAGATTCTCTAAATCACCGACGGGATAAGCGAGCCAAAAGTCGTCAGACAGATGTATACGAGACCCAACCCATTCGATGCAGAAAAATCTGCCGATCCCAACAGTGTGTATAACTCAATATCCCCAAAAATGTCGCTTAGATAAGTTCTCCTTTCCAGCATCGGCATAATTTGACACTCAAGTAAATTAACATTTATAGGGTATCCATTGACCTTGAACATTGAAATTAGCCAAAAAATTCATCTAGTAAAATATCGTCAATATCAACAAGTATAGGGGAAAATCTGAGAACATTACTAATGTAGTCATAAAAAACTATCACTGTTTATAAGTAGGTAAAGGACGTAAATCCGTTTTCCAACGGTAAAGTTGAGTTTGTCGCTCTATTATTTATAGTTTATCTTTTCATTAGAGCAGCATGACCCGGGGGATAAAGCTGTGCCTCCACTACTATGTTAAAATATCGGTTCATCCGCTGGGTCACGATATGATTTATTTATAAAAAAAACGATATTTTTTATTTCTGCATGATTTTACACGTATAATCAAGAATCTTGTCGGCATTTTAACTATTTTTGGTAGGTACCTACACATACAAAGAAAACTAATAGTAGATTGTACGACAAGTGCATAAAACGCACCATTTTACACGAGACGTTTATCCATCCGAGCGAGCTTGCGAGCGAGGATGAATATAAAGTCGAGTGTAAAATGCGTTTTATGAACGAGTTGCACACTCTACTTTTCACTTCGATTGCGAGGAAATGAAACTGTATCATGTAAATATTAGGTATACTTGAAAATTTAAGGTTACACTAATGTAACTTTAAATTTTAATTAATTGCTCTAAAGCAATGAGAAATATTAGTTTAAAAAGTAATAATTGATAGTAAATAAAAGTTACAAGTTTATTTCAAGAAGTTTTATTGTGTACTTTGGCTGTTGGCATCCTTGCCTTGGTCTTAGAATACTAACGAAACGAAATAAAATAAAGAGTTAAAACCCGTTCCAGACCTTCCGATCCGATCGGATTTATCGTAAGAAATCGGATAATGTGTAGTGCAATGGTTAGGATCGAATACACTACACATTATCCGATTTCTTCCGATAAATCGGATCTGATCGGAAGGTCTGGAACGGGTTTTATTCTATGAAGTTTTTTTTTAAATCTGTTTATTAAGTAACTTTTATCGTCTGGCTGTTGAACCGATCGCCTTGGTCTTCGACGACGATTTTACTTTATGCTCTAGAGCATAAAAAGCGACTTTATGTCGCCTACGCACAGCATAAAGTTGAACTTTTAGAGCAAGAGAAGTGAAAAAAGTATTTTTCGATGCGAGACTTCCAAATGGCCAATTTCACTTATTTTTTTGGAAAATAGCTTTAACGTATTTTATTTTTAATATTCTACTGTAGTGGGTAAATAGATATTTAGTCTATCTATCTATCAGCCACAGACGTCCACTGCTGAACATAGGCCTCCCCCATCACTCGCCACAAAATGCGATCCTGTGCAGACCGCATCGAATGATTCCCCGCTACCCTCACGAGGTCATCCGTCCATCTAGTCGGGGGCCGACCCACGCTGCGCTTTCCTATACGTGGTTGCCACTCTAGGACTTTGCTAATATTTAGTAATCCGCAATAATTATATCATTGTTTAAATGATTTATTTTACTTCGAGATTTTTCAATGCCTTTAAATATTATAAGGTTTGTTGATCTTCAACTCTCGCTCGGACTATGCGAGTGTATGAAGCTGCTTGGACGCCACTCAACGAGATTATGAACGAAGTAATGTTCCGGGGGCGCACGGTCGGCGGGGGGAATAACGTTAGGCTCCGCCCAGATCCTCAAGGACGTTGGGATTAGGAGTCGCCTTAAGTGGTTATGTTAAGTTTGCACCTGGTATGTATAGCGCCCCATATAAATTAGGTGCAAAGTTAGGTATTAAAAAAAAACTACTTACTAGATCTCGTTCAAAACAATTTTCGTTGGTAGTTTTTATAGTAATGTACATCATATGTTTTTTTTAGATTTTTAATTTTCTTATTTTAGACGTTAGAGGCGGGGGGGGACCAACTTTTTTCCACTTTGGAAGCGTCTGTCACGCAAACTATTCGGTTTAGAAAAAAAATATTTTAGAAACCTCGATATCATTTTTGAAGACCTATCCATAGATACCCCCCCCCCACACGTATGTGTTTGATAAAAAAAAAATTTTGAGTTTCAGTTCTAAGTATGGGGAGTCCCCAATATTTATTTTTATTTTTGCATCAAAATCTTAATGCGGTTCACAGAATACATCTACCTACCAAGTTTCAACAGTAGTAGACGGACAGACAGACGGACAGACGGACAGACAGACATGACGAATCTATAAGGGTTCCGTTTTTTGCCATTTGGCTACGGAACCCTAAAAACCGGCCAAGAGCCACGCTCAGTGTAGGGTTCCGTAGTTGCCCATCCTTCACAATAGACAATAAAATCAAATTTAAATTACGAGAAAGATTTCAAGCTCTATAAAAAGTCGTAAACGCCAAAGCAACTGTAATTACTTATTACCCTCTGGAATTTTTCGATTATACGCACCAGATTGAGCGAAATGTTTTAATGCAGTATGGCATTTAACTAATATGTGTAACGTTCGAAGTATAAGAGCACCAAGCGGGCCGTAAATCAAGGTTTTACATGCTAGAAACCCAGACGGTAAGTCGTAAATTACGTCCTAGGGCAGTAAGTAATTTTTTTTAATTGAAAATCTTGGCGTTTTGTAATATGATTTAGAGCAAAAAGTTTTTATTAAAAAGTTCTGTGGATAGTCTACAGGAACGGCCTCTGATTGGCCGACGACGGTCTGATTTGCAAACACACCGGCAGAAATCAGAAAAAATATGTACCTACTACATGGTGTTACTCTGATTTATGGTGAATTTAATCGCGTTGTTTATCTTTTCGTCAATGTATTTCTGTAAAATTAAATGAATTGACTATATAATTGATGCTATCGAATCAAATAAAAGAATTTCTAAGGAAATTATTATTAACGCGGCAACAATGGGGCAACAGACAAATCTAAAGAAATACGAAGTCTTAACTGGATTTTATTGAAGATGAATATTTAACAACGAAGGTAACTCGAGAATACTTAGCTACATAATATGATTAAGTAATATTGTATACTAGCGGCCGCCCGCGACTTCGTCCGCGTAGATTTTTGATGATGACAAAGATATTAAAATAGGTAAGTGAATTTTATTCTTAGTTAAAATGGTCTAGACAATGCAATTGTTAAAGAATTTTTGAAGATTTTCCAATTAGATTTCGGGAATTGTTTGCAGGATGCTTAATATTTATTCCGTCAGTTACCGCTTTTAATCTTTGGCAAAAATGACTACAATTTGGAGTTAGAAAATGGGGATCTTAGTTATTATGAGTGAGATTTAAAAAAAAAAATGTTAAATATCGTAAGGCTGTTAAAACAATCTTAAACTCAGCACTGGAAATCGAGAGATGGAGGCAGTTTAATGAAGAGTATCTCTTTCAATAATAATAAATAATAAACTTTATTTCATAACAATAATAAATAATGACCTCTTTTCATAAGAAGGCAGCACTGGTATTTGTACACGCCGGCCTGCCTATTAAACGAAAAGAGTGGTGTGGCGGAGTTCCCGAGGCTGGCCAAAATGTTTCTAAATGGTCTAGCAGGTACCCCAGTTATTAAAAAGGCTAGTGTTTAAAGAAAATGTTGAAATGTGACCATTAAAAACTAAATGCACATAAGCGAATTTAATGATGCCATAACTATTTTGGTCTACAGGCTAGTAGTATTGTTTGAAGAGTGATTCAATATATTCTGGTGCTATAGTTCTCTATATCTCTCAAGAATCTAAATAAAGTAAGAATAGGTATATAAAGTATAAATTATTCATGTGCTGATAGACAACTTACTAAATATAGGAACACATAAAGTTTGGAACACAATAAATAAGAGACAGCACTAAGAAAATATTGTTGACAGTCAACCATAGAAAAGGGGGTGCAAGTTCGTTTTAAAAAAAGGACTTAGTCACTGGGTAGTAGACAGGAAATAAAAAATATATAAACTGATAACGTTAGCGTAACACTTCTTTATAAACAACATTAGCGGTGTTCCCCATACAAACTTTGCACCCCTTTTTAACCCCCTTAGAGGTGAAATTTTCCAAAACGCTGAAATCACTTTTTTTGTATTTGATTAAGTAAGCTATCTACAAAGTTTCAAGTCTCTAGTTCAAAAAATAAAGTTTCTCCCATATAAACATTGCACCCCTTTTTAACCCCCTGTTATATTCCGGGATAGTTCAGGATAACGGGAAGCACTACGGGAGGGCACACAGAAACACGGCGTATATGTTCGGTTGTTTATTCCAGACTGTCAAAGCACCCACCCAATGACAAGTATAAACTTAGGTCTACCTACATTTACATACATTACACTCCTCCTCACTTAGTTAATACCAGCTTAGTCTACTCTTAACTATTTATTCTAACATTACATCTCCACGGATGGCACCTACCTATTTCTTAATCTAAGTTGCTTTATCCTATATAATACACAATTCATCGTAACACCTATTATTGTACATTAACATCTATAAACGGGTTTATCCTGGGTTCTACATTGACGTAGTGGACGAGAACGTTTGGGTACACGGGCGGTTGGCGACGACTGCGCAGAATCCGTCACCTCGGGTACTTCTTTTGCTGGTGTCGAAAAGAGTTCCTCATCCACCTCTTCCTCCCCCACACCGCGCACCGGCGGCGTCACCCCCCGCAGTGGCGGGGAGGCCGCCATCGACTGCTCTGAAGCACCATTTCCTCGGTCCAAACTAGGTGGACGAGAGACCGTCTCCGTATTGCTCGCGGACCCTGGCTTAGCACCCATTAAACAACCGATGGAATTCCTAGTCCTACGTCTTAATTGGTCGATATGTCTATGAATTTCGTTACCCGCCCCGTCTGTTACCTTATAGTCTGTATTTCCTAACGATTTAATGATCTGTCCTGGAAGCCATTTTTCACCCCTTAAAAATTGCCGGTACCAAACGTCTTCTCCTACCCCTAACCTTCTAACAGCCCCCCCGGCTGCCTTAGCTTGACGTTGTTGACTTTTTAACACTTTAGACCCTCTGTCTGGTTTTACTAGATCTAACCGCGTTCGCAACCGACGGCCCATAAGCAACATTGCCGGACTTTCTCCTGTTGAACAGTGCTCGGTATTTCTGTAGTATAATAAAAAAGTATTTATTGCACCTAGAATATCTTTCTTTTCAAAAACTGCTTTTTTAATGACGTTTTTGATAATTTTGACCGAATTTTCAGCCGCGCCATTCGACGAGGGGTGGTATGGAGCCGAAAACAAGTGTTCAACCCCATCGGTTGCTAGAAAACGCTCGAATTCCTGGCTCGTAAATGGCGGGCCGTTGTCACTGACAACCTGTTTAGGTACTCCCCACCTAGCCCATAACTCGCGTAATTTATCAATAGTGGAACTAGCGGCTGTGCTCGGTACCTGGAACGTTTCTACCCATTTCGACATAGCATCAACAACTACTAAATATATTTTCCCGTAGATTGGGCCCAGGAAATCTACATGTACGCGGGTCCATGGACGCCCAGGCCAGGGCCACGCACGCGGCGTGTGCTGCGCGGGCGCCTCGGCCAGCGCGTTGCACACCCCACACGCGCGGCACTCACCCTCCACCGCTTCATCGATCCCGGGCCACCACACATAACTCCGCGCCAAACTTTTCGTTTTTACTATTCCCATGTGTGGTTCGTGTAAAATCTTTAAAATTTTATAACGGCAACTCTCCGGTACCACTACCCTATGCCCCCACATCACACAACCCAGTTCCTCATATAATTCTGATTTCCTGTTGAAATAGGGTTTTAAATTGTCAATATCACATTTACCCGGCCAACCGTCACGAATATAATTCAATACCCTAGCTAACATGGGGTCTGCCATAGTTTGTCTTTTTATCTGATTATAATCTAATAGTAGGGCATCTTGTGCAAAATGTAAATATGTTTGCTCAGGTATAACTTCATATGACTCGTTTGCTGCCTCAATACTATTCGGTAACCTAGATAGACTATCCGCGCAGTTATTGTTTGTACTCACATATTCAATGTCATAGTCATACGCCGCCAAAATAACGGCCCATCGTTGCATACGACTAGCTGTCATGGTAGGTATGCCTGTGCTGGGTCCGAAAATAGAAACCAAGGGCTTGTGGTCAGTGCGTATCGTAAATTTACGGCCATATAAATATTGGTGAAACTTCTTTACGCAAAAAATTATTGCCAACGCCTCGCGATGAATTTGGGAGTAATTAGCTTCCGCGCTATTTAAGGTACGAGATGCGTACGCGACCGGCCGCTCTCCCCCCGGTCCCACCTGCGTCAGCACCACCCCCACCCCCCGCGGACTAGCATCGCATGTCGCTATGAGTCGCTTAGCCGGGTCGTAGTGTGCTAACACCTGCGCACTCGAGAGTAATCGCTTGACTTCATCAAATGCTCGGTCCGACTCTGAGTTCCAAAACCATTCGACCCCTTTTCGTAACAAGCTATGCAAGGGAGACAATACTGTACTTAAATTTTTAATGAATCTACCAAAAAAATTTACAGTACCCAAAAACGATCTTAATTCGGATATGTTTTGAGGCTGACTCATTTTTAATATTGCATTTATTTTCGACATATCCGGTTTAATTCCGTCCCTAGATACCACATAGCCAAGATAAGTGACCTCCTGTGCTAAGAACACACACTTACTCTTCTTTAACTTGAGTCCGTTGGCCACTAAGCGTTGAAACACCATTTCTAGGGCTTGCAGATGTTCCTGTTTTGTTTTTCCGCCAATTATAACATCGTCTAAAAACACCTCAACATTCGGTATGTTTCCTACTAGATTAATCATTATCCGCTGGAATATACCTACGCTAGAGGATAAACCATATACCAGCCTGTTGTACATAAATAATCCCCGATGTGTGTTTACCACTGTATACTTTTTAGATTCGTCCAGTTCTATCTGATTATAAGCCTGTGAAAGGTCTATTTTGCTAAAATACCTACTGCCGTTCAGATTTACTAAAACATCTTCTATCTTAGGAAGTGGGTAACGATCGACCAATAAAGACGGGTTTAAAGTACCTTTATAATCCGCACAGATTCGAAGTGAGCCATCGGGTTTGTTAATGGGTACCAACGGAGACGCCCAGTCAGAGCAGTCGACGGGCTCGATGACGCCGGAGCGCAGCATGGCATCCAGCTCGGCGTCGACGCGCTCGCGCAGCGCATACGGCAGCGGTCGCGCGCGGTGGAACACGGGCACGGCGCCCTCGCGCACGCGCAGCGTCGCCTTACCGCCCGTGAACCGACCCAGTCCGCCGCCAAACAACTCCTTATGCCTGTCGATTAGAACACCCAGTTCATCATTTAATTGTTTGTTTTCCTCGTTTAACACGAAATTACAATTAAATTTGGGCACCTCTATTTTTAATTCCGTAAGCCACTGTCTTCCCAGTAGGGAAGTCGTACCTCCGTCGATTATAAACAATTCCAGTTGTCTACTACGACCGTTATAAGTGACCATCGGTTTTATTATGCCTAAGGGTTTGACCTTTGACCCGTCGTAGAATTTTAAAACAGTGTTATGTTTATCAATAGGTAATTGTTCAAAGTACTTATCGTAAGTAGCCTTACTAATACATGAAATGGCAGTACCCGTATCGATTTCCATTTTAATGCTACTATTTTCTACTTGTACACATAAACTTACAGGTTGGTAATCATTTAAACATAGATGATGCAGCTCCTCCTCGATGTCCCCGCCGTACTCCTCGCTTTGTCCGCGATCGGCCTCACCGAAGTAAAGGGCGGCACGCGCCGGACCCGCCGCCGCCGGTCGCGCGCGCCCGCGCCGCGCTGGTGCCGGCGCCCGGCAACCACTGCCCCCTGCCCCCCAGTCTGGACAAACGCGCCGCAAGTGGCCCGTCTGCTGGCACCGACTACACACATAGTCTCGGAAACGACAGGTTGCACTATTATGGTTTCGCGCTCCACAAGCGTCGCACGACATGTCGTTTCCCCCGTTCGCCGCGCGGAACTGCCCCCGTGGTTGACCTTCGAGCGATCGCCCGAGCCCGTTTATTCCCGGTCGCCCGCGACTCGCTGGCCTGATGGCGTGTACTGCTCCTGAACTGGTTCCACTCGAACTCGACTCCGATTTCTGTTCTACCGTTGCGGCATCCCTTTCTGCCGCCTCTAAGGATCTCGCAACCCTAATGGCCTGCGTGAAGGTCACGGTGTCCTCTTCCGCAAACAAACGTTGCCGTATCACATCACTGTATATACCACAAATAAATTGATCTCGGAGATCTTCACTAAGGTGGTCACCGAACTTGCAATTTTTAGAAAGTCGTTTCAACTCCGCTACGTACGTTGCTATGTTCTCGCCGACGTTCTGCCGCCTTTGTCTAAAACGATATCTTTCCGCCAATGCGGACGGTGCCGGTTGGAGATGTTGACGCATTAATTCGTCCACCCGCGTTATTGTGAGCTCCGCCGGTTTAGTTGGGCTTGCTAAGTTCTCCAATAACTCGTATGCCTCATCTCCCATCGTAGCTATCAGTATAGGTAGCTCCATTTCTAGTTCAACCTCGTTAACTTTGAAATACATATTTAAACGGTCATAATACGACGACCACACCCCGCTCTTTACATTAAATTCTTGCAGCGTTCCAATCGGCATTGTTACGAATTCCTTAAACCGCACGGCGTACACACGTAGGAACACTATCTCGTCGCCACTGTTATATTCCGGGATAGTTCAGGATAACGGGAAGCACTACGGGAGGGCACACAGAAACACGGCGTATATGTTCGGTTGTTTATTCCAGACTGTCAAAGCACCCACCCAATGACAAGTATAAACTTAGGTCTACCTACATTTACATACATTACACCCCCTTAGGGGTGAAATTTTCTAAAACGCTGAAAGTACTTTTTGTGTTTTTGAATAAGTAATCATTCTACAAAGTTTCAAGTCTCTAACTCCAAAAAAAAAGTTTACCCCATACAAACTTTGCACCCCTATTTAACCCTCTTAGGGGAGGTATTTCCAAAAATCCCTTCTTATCCTTAGCCCACGTTATAAAAGTAACCTACTGTGCAAAAATCAACTCTCTAACATTGGTAGTTTCGGCTGTGCGTTGATGAGTCAGTCAGGACTTCTTCTTTTATATATATAGATGAAGTGTATATGTAAATTTTATTTTTATTTATTTTTTATTTTTATTTATTTATTACAATTTAACACTGACAGTTAAACCTTACGTGCTAATTGTTACAAATTTAATTACATTATTTATGTGAACTAATTATTTCTACAATACTACAATACTAATTATGTCAACTTAGATACTATTATTCAGTTAATAACAAAATATATACGTATTATTATAATTATAGCCATGTCTCCTTACGCTATACGAAAACAACTAGGTACTTAACTTAAATACGAGGCTATGCTGTCTACCTAAATTGAGCTCGGAGTCACTCTTGCCTCTAGAAAACGACATGATGCGGTTAAAAATCTAGATTCTAGGGTGAAGAAAATGTCGAGTTGGCTGTCACTATCAAGAATAGAATTCAGGAGTGATAGGGCTTGGTGCAAGGGGGACGAAGCGAGCGCACGAGTCCTGGCCAGGGGGATGGCGAAAAAGCCGCGGCGGCGGTCACGTCTGAGCAGGGTGGGAACACGAGGGACCCGTATACGCATTTGCGAAAGAAGTTGCGGACTTTCTACATGACCTCGGATAAGTTGGAAGAAATATTTAATTAAATAAATATTCCTCCGAGCCTCCAGGGACGTGTACTCTACCATACCCAGTAGGAAGAGAGACGGGTACATGAAGGGGTAGAAACCGTACATTATCCTATACAGGAATCGCACAAACGATTTCTGGACCCTCTCCAAGAGTAGCGTGTACCGCTGCTCATGGGGATTCCATATGGCGGCATTAGTCTCGAGCCTGCTCCGGACATATGCATTGTACAGGACACTAATAGCGTGTCGGCTAGTGAACAATTTGGCCTGGCGAATAACAAGTCCCAGACATCTCCTAGCTTCATTACAAGTCCTGGTTATGTGCTGGTTGAACGAAAGTTGCGAGTCAAAGTACGTGCCAAGGTCTTTAACTTCACTTAACGCTTTAATGGTTCGTCCAGCAGCAAGTACGTGGAGTCTATAGGGCGGCGTGAACGTGTATACGTCATTACCGAGCATTTATCCTTGTTAAGGGAGAGACTATTATTAAGGGCCCACACACCAACAGCATCTATATCTAGTTGCAGTAACATTGAATCGCTAGAGCCGTTAATAGGCAGTGCCAATTTTACGTCATCAGCGAATAAAAGACAGTTAGAAAACTTTATTGCTGCTGGCAGGTCATTGATTAAGATTAAAAATAATAGGGGTCCAAGGTTGCTTCCCTGCCCAATACCAGAAGTTACTAGGAATCTGTTTGACCTGGATCCTTCGTACTGCACGAATTGGTACCTTTCACAGAGATAGCTGGCTAAAAATTCCAGCAGGTGAGTGTTAAAGCCAGCCATAGACAGCTTCTTAAGTAAGACGTCGCTGTCGACTCTATCAAAAGCCTTTTTGAAATCAAAATAGGCAACATCAACTTGCCTCTTTTGATCCAAATTATTGGCAATAAGGGTTACAATGTTAAGGAGGTTGGACGTTGTTGATCTCTTAGGCAAAAAGCCATGTTGTTCGTCACAAAACCAGCCTCTCAATTGCTTAAAAACTTGCGTATATATGACTGACTCAAAGATTTTCCCGAAAACGGCAATCGGTCTGTAATTTTGAATATCAGATTTAGACCCGGACTTATGTATGGGAAGAACTTTACTGGTTTTCCACCCTGAGGGATACGTTTTGGTTTTTAGAGCCAAATTAAAGAGGTATTGCAGTGGTTGCACGAATGCCTCACGACAATCCTTAACAATATATTGCGGTATGCCATCGGGTCCTTGGGTGTGCTTGGGGCGCAATCGGTTAATGGCTGTACGCACATCAGCTTCACTGACGTACTCCAGTGATATGTGGCGATCACTTGGTCCCACAATTTCCGCTGCAGCCATCGCACAGGCAGCCCCTACATCTAGCGTGGGAGCATTAGGAAGGAACACGCTCCTGAAATAGTCAGCAAATGCGTCCGCGACCTCTTGAGTTGACATGCTGCCAAACGTGGCTGGTTGATTAGACCCACGTTGACGTTTAACGTACGACCAGAACGAGGAAGGATCTTTGATGATATTGCTTTGTATATCCTGGATGAAATTTCGCATAGCTAAGTCCGATTGCAAATTTATCATCCTCCGATAGTACGAATTTTAAACTTGCTTATATTTTAAAGTGATTCCTTTTGATTGAATTGTCTTGAAATTTCATGAAACAACGCTGATGGTACAGAATGTAACAATAAAAGACTGTATTAAAGGACTGAATTGAGATTTTTTTTCTGTCTCAAAGTACTTAACTTATACTTAGTAAGATTAATTTAGTTATTTGGTTTCAGGTCACCCATAATACTGCGACTAAATCTTGTTTTCTGAAATATTTACCGCCATGTCTTCTCAATTTACTACTGCTACGAGAAAATCGTGATGCTTAACCTATATACATATATAATTCCTCAATTCAAGAAGGTACAAACGCTGCACTTAATAATAAGCATTATCACTTTGAGTTGTTTTTTAAATATTTTGGTATTGACTGCTGTTTATTACTTTTGTTTTATTTCCTCCCAAGTGTGATGAAAAACGTCGTACTTACGTGACTAACGGTACGGTGTAACGGAATTCCAAACTCGTGTCATTAAATCTAATACACTCGTTTGTAATTCCTCGTTTACCACCCTTGTTACGTAATGTAGGTACTAAAACCACGCCACATTAATAAAAGCGTACCTAACTGTACGACAGCGCAGCGTTTCAAATTACTTCAACTTAAATATTCCATTCTTAGTGTGGCGGTTTTAAATTCCTACTCAGTTAATTTATCATTCTAGTTGTGTATTCCAATAAAACCAGAGCGGCTTTAATTTTTTCTCATTTTTATACAACTCAACAGAGTTGTATAAAAATGAGAAAAAATTAAAAACCTTCTGAATAAAATTAACGTTTACGGTCCACTGAGACTGGTAGCTACGATTATAAATTCACCGTTTGTGTTATATAAAAACTAGTGGTATGTATTTATTTCATAAAAACACAGGATATTAATAATAACAATAAACAATAAACTAATATGTAATTAAGACTAAGTATATGCTAAAAACCTAAACTATTTACAAAAAAAATTTTGCCCTAAATCGCTGTCGCTCGGAAGTGTGCCCAGAAGGAAGGCTGGCCGCATTGCCACGGTGGATGGCAATGCTTATTCGCTGGGCAAAATAGTGGCCAGCCCTCTGGTCATGGGTTGCGTCAATGAAGCGCATCGACAATTCTTTGAAGAGTCGACGCGCACTTGGCCCCCATGGCCCCAGAGTTTCAACCCCAAACGCCGCAAATATGTAACTGAGCATTTTTCAAAATATGTTCCGTGACGTATTGACATTCCACCCAGTAAAAAAATTTTTTTTTTTTATAAAAAGCTTTTAATAAATTCTCCTTCTTCTATATTCTTTGAAAATAATACGTGTGTCAATGTAAATTACTTAATTTGGCAAATAATCTACTTTGAACCTAACTACTACCACTGTGACGACGTTCCATTACGTTACAACCTTTAGGTACGTTTTAAGTAAAGATCAATGTATTGTTTGAAAATCAGTCTTTATTAAATGAAATTTAACACAATAATACTCTTTTAAAAATGAATAACATTTGTAATTCTAATTATCACAATAAAGATATAAAACAAAATCTTTCCATTACGTTACTTTTTGGTCTTCATCATAGCTTAACTATCATCTTAAATTGAGATTATACTAAGAAACTATCATTAAGTTATATTTTTATCAACATTGTTACATGTTGTTCTAACGAATGAGATCTAAATTGTACAATTATCTTTTATAGTTAATATAAAATCTTAAAAATTCAATCACAGCCACAGTAGGACAAAGTGACGGGAATGGACCATTTGTCACGTTAAGGAACGACATGAAAGGTTTACATGGAGTGGAAAATAGCTTACAACTTCTACTAAATTTTCGGTCCATTTTTTTTAATGTAGTATACCTAGTTAGTGGTACTAATTAGTACTGTCCACCACTGAACATGCCAACACAGTCTGACCAGCATATCAAATATATTTGGGTGAAATGCAGAAAATGTGTACCATTCCATAACCAGTTCGTTTTCTCAGCTTTGATTACGCATGTTACGCCTATACGAAATGTACAAAAAGTTACAAAACTGAGAAAAAATAAAAATTGGGCAAGTGCGAGTCCAACTCGCGCATGTAGGGTTCCGTACCTATACATTTATATAATCTATAACAAGTTTGTTGTATGGGAGCCCCCCTTAAATATTTATTTTATTTTATTTTTAGTATTTGTTGTTATAGCGGCAATAGAAATACATAATCTGTGAAAATTTCAACTGTCTAGCTATCACCGTTGTTGAGATACAGCCTGGTGACAGACGGACGGACGGACAGCGAAGTCTCAGTAATAGGGTCCCGTTTTTACCCTTTGGGTACGGAACCCTAAAAAAAGAACGAAACATTTTTGTAGACAAGAAAATAAATAAAAATTAATTACATGCTTCGCTTAGGATTTACTAGCTCTAACACAGAAATAGAAAATAAAACTTATGTGCATACATTAAACTTATTAGCATTGAACAGTGGGCATCGAACCCGCGACCTCTGACTTAGCAGGTGAATAGTACGATCACGTAGTTCCGAGTTAGGTTGCAAGAAATAGTTATTTGTGCAACAAGAGAGCAAAGTTGTTTTTTGTTGCGAATGTGTGGACTGAACAGCACAAGATGCAAAAAGCTTTGCTCTAGATTGCTGCTGCTGATGTAGATTTAGCTGATACATTAGGTGTTTGTTTATTATAACGAGATCTTAAAGCACCAAACATTTAATACAAAAGAAAATAACAATAAGGGCCTTATCACACTTGCGATTTGCAAGCGAATTTTCTATACAAAATACAATAAACGTCGTGGAAAACTCGCTGCGAACGCCTTCATACATAAAAAAATAATATTTTTTTAACAAAAAAAGAACAGACCTAAAAAAAATAAAAGTAAAAATTAACCCAATCATGTACAGATTATACATTTGAATCACCTTTTGAAATCGGTGCCAAACCACTCAATTATTACTATGAACAGATGCCGCGCAAGTTTACGGGAGGTTTGCTACCGACTCTATCGACTACCGGTCCCACTATACGAAATCCACATCCGAAGCCACGCACGGGAATCACTAAAAATAAATATTTTATATTACTGTGAAAGGTTACAGTTTCCGGAAAACATCTCAACTTTTTGGAAACTTTCTTCTCCTTCAGCTGGCACATCTGTATATGAGAACGAAGTCTGCACCTCTAGGCTCTAGCACAGCTGTGACAGGCGTGCCAGTCACAGCTGTGCTTACATGAATGATGTAATCTGTAAGTTACATTAGAGGCGGAATTATTGCTAGTTGTGAGGAAGCCCCTTTCGATGACAGATTAAATCAATTAATTTTGTCATTATTATATTTTGAGACATAGAACTCTAAAATTGACACGTAGGAATCGACTTACTTATCTTAATTGTCGACGATGTTAAAAACAAAGTGAAAAGAACAATCACTTATTAACAAAGGTTTGATTTCCAGAATGGTGTTCGCCGACCTCTTACTTTCTATCAGTGAGGTAGAATTCATCGGTCCAACTATCAAATGAATACAAAGGCACGCTGGCCGTCCTTGCAGCATTACATCTCGGCTCACATGAATATCCCCCAGCTACAGTAAAAAGTAAGAAACATAGGAAAGTAGGAAT
Organism: Apotomis capreana; assembly: GCA_947623375.1. Lineage (NCBI taxonomy): Eukaryota > Metazoa > Arthropoda > Insecta > Lepidoptera > Tortricidae > Apotomis > Apotomis capreana. The sequence continues at coordinate 22,858,316 of OX392499.1, forward strand.
GTTCGAATATTGTTTCACCTATCATGCTTCTCAAGTAGGTAGTTCATTTTATATAATGCAGTGGGAAAGAGTAAGGCAGGTAAAAGGCAGCTGCCGATTGTGACAACGCGTGAAAATACAACAATTAAGAACATCCTCAGAAGCAGCCACAACGAGCGTGAAGAAAAATAATTGTATAAATACTGTTCATCAACTTTTTATATCTATTAGCCACAGCCTGTGGCCCACAGGCGTCCACTGCTGAACATAGGCCTTGCCTATAGCTCGCCACTAAGCGCGATCCCATGCTGACCGGATCTATCGACTCCCCGCCACCCTCACGAGGTCCTCCGTCCATCACCTAGTCGGGGGCGGCCCCACGCTGCGCTTTCCTATAGGTACGTGGTCGTAAATAACAAATGGACACAAAAATGTTTCAGATGGTGACAATTTCGATTTTATCATAGTGGGTGCGGGATCAGCGGGCTGCGTGGTCGCCAACCGGCTCACCGAGGTAGCGGATTGGTCTGTGCTTCTGATAGAGGCTGGCGACTATCCGCCTATTGAAGCAGTGGTTCAAAAAAAATTTTTTTTTGGGTACCTCGTACACCTAAAGTGGGGGTGATTTTTTTTTTCTTTTCAACACTGGTGTGTGGGGTGTCGTTGATCAACACTGGTGTGTGGGGTGTCGTTGAATAGGTCTTGTAAAAATAATAGGGGTCTTCTCACATTATTTTTTGATAAAGTCAGCAGTTTTGTAAATATTCGCTCCAAAAACAAAAAATATAGTGTCCCCCCCCCCCCTCTAACTTTTCAACCACGGGTCAAAAAATTTTGGAAAAATTCATGTTAATGAGGCCTTATAAGTACTTTCAATGAAAACTATATTGAACAAAATCCGTCGAGTCGTTTTTGAGTTATCGCCAAATTTCATATTTTTTCTTTAAAAGGTCGTAAGTTGACTTCCAGAAGGTCCTTTTTATAGAGCTTAAAATCTTTCTTAACGTAAACCTCGGGCTTAAAACAGCAGTTTATTGTGAAGGATGAGCAACTACGGAGCCCTACACTGAGCGTGGTCCAACATGCTCTTGGCCGGTTTTTCCCTTTGTTGATTACTCCATGTCGGATTGGAACTACTACACGGAGAACGACGGTTATTTCAGCCAGGCTCACAGAACATAAAACATTCACCTAACACGAGGAAAAATGCTTGGAGGCTCCAGCGGCGCCAACTATATGTACTACGTAAGAGGGAATAAGGCGGATTACAATACGTGGTCTGCTCTCAACCCAGGGTGGGATTGGGACAACGTCACATATTATTTTAAGAAAAGCGAAATAATTAATGATCTTCAGATTTTGACCAGTGACTCAGCTGCATTACACGGCACCGACGTTTACTTAGGTGTAACTCGCCCTGTATGGGTAGAAAGAACCAAAAAATACTTTGAAGCGTTTAAAGAAAATGGACATGATATCTTTGCAGATACAAATGGTTTCCAGCAGATTGGATATTCACCAGCATCGTACACTATCGACAAAGGAAAACGACAAAGTACAGCCGTTTCATTTCTAAAGCCGATTAAAAACAGACCCAATCTATATGTCCTGAAGAACACACAAGCCAGAAGAATAATTTATGACGAAAATAGGAGAGCTATAGGCGTAGAAGTTAAAATGCTAAATAAAAAAATAATAAAACTTAAGGCTAGGAAAGAAGTGATTTTATCAGCTGGAGCGATTGATTCGCCTCATTTACTAATGGTCTCAGGAGTTGGACCAAAACAACACTTGGAAGAGAAGGAGATTAATGTTATATTGGATTCACCTAATGTTGGTCAAAACCTGCAAGATCATAGTTCGATATTAGTAGTGCTAACTGGCCAGAAAGGCCTAGAAACGCTTTTTCAAAATGAAGAGACTTTAACCAACTTAGATAAGTTTCCAACTCCTACAATGGTAGGACATGTGGCTCTGAACAGGTTACAGTCGTTTCCTGATTACCAGGCATTAGTCTTTCCATTTCCAGCTGCTTCAATATTACCCACTGTAATATGTTCAGTTGTTTTTGGGTTACATATGTTGAAGCATATAAAGTTAAGCACTTCAACCACTTAAATGAGCAAAGATTATTGATGATTTTGGTTATATAAATATGCCAAGGTATACGGTGGAGATAAATGAAACATATAAAATAGTTACTTACACTTTATATTTCCACTTCTTATACAATTTACTCACCAAATTGCATTAAATAACGCCATAAAATAATATTGCAATGTCTATTAACAATACCGTCGTGCACAATTATCCAACCTCTCTTTATTACTTTTTTAAAGTCCTATATTTCTATTTTCCCGCCACAGGTGTCGACCAATCACAACGCTGCATCAGCTGGATGCCAGCGCTGTGATTGGTCAGCCTGATTGGGCAACGGCGCGAACAGTTACAGCCAAGGTTGAAACAACAATGAATCCTTATTTTTATAAAATGACATCAAATAATAACAATAAACTGCATTAAATATATACAACGCTGACAGTCGGCCATCCGAAAAAAATGAAACGACCTCGTGAATCTAATGATAGGTACAAGAAAACATTAGTTAGGTACTTATTGAAAAGATTATGCATAAATAAATTTTAATCAAGGTGGAAGCACTAAAATGTTATGTAATTCATCATATTAAACAATAATGTTTTACTAAAATGCTTATCAGGCCTTATTTCGTAGCCAGTACTAACTAACAGGCATTATTTCATGGCCTGTACTTATAATTAACAGGCATTATTTCATGGCCTGGACTCATAACTAACAGGCATTATTTCATGGCCTGAGCTTATAACAGGCATTATTTCATGGCCTGGATTTAAAACTAACAAGCATTATTTCATGGCCTGGACTTATAAATAACAGGCATTATTTCATGGCCTGGACCTATAACTAACAGGCATTATTTCATGGCCTGGATTTACAACTAACAGGCATTATTTCATGGCCTGGACTTATAACTAACAGGCAGTATTTCATGGCCTGGGATTATAACTATCAGGCAGTATTTCATGGCCTGGATTTATAACTAACAGGCATTATTTCATGGCCTGGATTTATAACTAACAGGCATTATTTCATGGCCTGGACTTATAACTATCAGGCAGTATTTCATGGCCTGGGCTTATAACTATCAGGCAGTATTTCATGGCCTGGACTTATAACTAACAGGCATTATTTCATGGCCTGGACTTATAACTAACAGGCATTATTTCATGGCCTGTACTTATAATCAACAGGCATTATTTCATGGCCTGGACTTATAACTAACAGGCATTATTTCATGGCCTGGGATTATAACTATCAGGCAGTATTTCATGGCCTGGATTTATAACAAACAGGCATTATTTCATGGCCTGGATTTATAACTAACAGGCATTATTTCATGGCCTGGACTTATAACTAACAGGCAGTATTTCATGGCCTGGGCTTATAACTATCAGGCAGTATTTCATGGCCTGGACTTATAACTAACAGGCATTATTTCATGGCCTGGACTTATAACTAACAGGCATTATTTCATGGCCTGTACTTATAATCAACAGGCATTATTTCATGGCCTGTACTTATAATCAACAGGCATTATTTCATGGCCTGTACTTATTACTAACAGGCATTATTTCATGGCCTGTACTTATAATCAACAGGCATTATTTCATGGCCTGGACTTATAACTAACAGGCATTATTTCATGGCCTGTACTTATAATCAACAGGCATTATTTCATGGCCTGTACTTATTACTGACAAGCGTTATTTCATGGCCTGTACTTATTATTAACAAGCGTTATTTCATGGAATGTTTAAGGTGCCGACAAGGAATAATTAAACGTTACGGTTATAATGGCATAATCAGAACATAATTATGTACATTTATAAGAATTATCTATTAACAGTCCACTGGAAATAATACATTATTTACTTAATAATTGTGACATTGGGATAAGAGCATCGTAAGTATATATTTGTATCATACACTGAATTAATCATCATCCTTTCCGGAAGAAATTGTGATATGTGGCATTAGGTAGATACACTAGAGGTAGATTCATGTTTATTGCCGGTAAGTATGCGTCCTTCATGAGAGTATATCTTATTTGGAAACAATAGAAATCGTATATTTTTGTTCACCTATATTGTCTTAGGCTAGGTACAACGTTTAGAGTCATAATACGACTTGATGCTCATTTGAAGCCATCACATGCGTATTTATATGATCTCTTATCACATCTTGTGCTAGTGTAGGTAATTCAGCCAGAACACAACTCCTAGGTACCTACTAAACCAATCCCAAACAGAGCTTCGGATAGTGTACGGTTAATTCCTTCATTGAACGTACCTATTATTAATCCTCATTGTACATCGGGTACTTAAGTGTTCGTCTTATTTGTTTTTCGCTATTCCAATGCACTTAGAACTCTAACAGGCTTTAAATAGATGTATTTCGTGAAAAAGTATATTATAATATAACAAGTAGGTATATAAACATTGCTTCTATAACTTCTTATAAACGCATTATTATTATTATGTGATCGGCGTACACTGTAATAAATGCAGTGTCAACCACAGTGGAACGGTGCAAATATTATCCAGGTTTAATACCTGCCAACGTAAGCCTTTTGGGAAGGATTCAATGTTATTAACGTTGTCTAGTTCAGGATCATTTATAAATAAATAAATATAAATGCCTATTATTCCCTAAATTTCAAAGTTTGCGTCATGAAATATTGTTACCCAATCTGAATCAGTGACGAGTTGGAGACCGCATTACGGCTGAGTGCGTCTACGTGAGCTATTGTAGTCCTTATTTATACTTATATTTAATATTAAAATGGTATTCCTGCATCTGCTCCCACATCTAGCAAAGCGTGGCAACGTCCCCTTTTCGACAGTAGCTCTTAGTGAGCTGCAATCAGTTATGATTCTAAAAGTAATCTAAGACTTAACATTTGGCTAAAATCACAGCCTTGACGAAAATTACTAAGTATACATCTAAGTACCTCGAATTCGCGAGGCAACTACAGCTAATGTTTATTTGGTCATAACATGAATAATCATGTTCCTCTGGTGTGATCAGTGTACTAAAATACTCGAGGTGTAAGGATATATTCCGATACCGTTCTTATTGCTATGCAGCAAGATTCCAGTGATGCCTACTTTGCGGGTGTCGTTAGCGTTACGCATTCTGTTTCGTGTAACCTAAATGTTGCTCTCCAATTTTGTTCCTAACGGAAACGTAAGAAGACCCAGGCCGAAGTATTACATTATCATCGAACAATTCCGAGATCCTGTCCTTAACCTTTTATATTTCAGCAACAGCTAGCCTGTAAGGTCTATTAAACTACTGGGTCTTTATGTTGGAGCTGAATAGACAATTAGACATACAACTAGGTCTTACGTACCTAGTTCCGTCAGATACAAAAGAGAAACATATGATCTGTACATATTGAGTAAACTGTAAACTTGGCAGGTATCTGTCGCGTGGAGAAAGATTTGTGTCGTATCAACAATACTTTATTGCACACTAATAGAAGTTTATAAAAGGAAACAAGACAAATAGGTACAAAATAATGTTTGATGGTTTGCCTTTACTCTGAGTAGAAAGATTCCTTACATGTACACTGTTTCTTTTATTAGCACACGACCATGTTCGACTAAGAAATCTTTATTCAACGAACTGGGACCATAGTCCTTGAAAGGAAAGCAATAAGCTGCAATCTGGCCTACCCCTCCTACCCCAATTCGGCATGTAACGCATGTTGACCAAGCACACTTTATTCCATTAAGACATCACCTTCATAAGCGGGGTCTGTTGTGCGCATCTCAACGAAGGCAGGACCAGAAACTTTTAAATCACTGTCGCAATATAATTTTATCATACTGAAAACAAACTGGACTAGGTATGTCTAAATGACTGCTTGTCTTAGCGATGGCGTGTGGTTTTACGTCACGTTACGTCTACTTATTATTATTATTCGGCCTTTATTTATTTCGTATCTTAGGCTAGGCTTTTACAATATATACATATAAAAAGTAAAATACAATAAAGAAATTACAAAATATATAAACACATATTATTATTATTATTATTTTATAAACTGTACCTAGTTTCTGAATCCTCTTAGTACGGGTAACGCGCTAGGTACCTTACCTACCTACTATCGGTATCGGTACAATTATGAACAGCCTTTTGAACTCCGAAAGGCCAGTTATTGAACATTCCCTGCCAAAATCGATACAACATTGAGTGAGATATTTATATCATTAAGGTTCTGATTAGATGATTTTACTTTGATTTACTTGCAATAATTATTATTGTCTGAAACGCGCATAGTTGTCTTTTCATTAAGGGCAACTGTCCTGTCATTTAAAAGTTTTGCGTAACACTGTTCAGTATCATGACCTATTCTTGAACATCTACCGCATCTCTTTAATGGCTGTGTACATCGAGATGTGACATGATCGTCTTTCTTACAATTAGAGCAACGAATGGGTCTAAAATTCGTGCGTATCTGACTATCTCGACCTTTTAGACGGTTCATTTTTAATGAATCTGCGTTCTGTGTTTGGCTTTGAGTTCCTAGCATTACGTAAGTACGGCAACAGTTTATTGGTATCGTCGTATTGTGCAGCTTCTGCACCTAGTCTCACGGAACGGTCGTCGATGCCGTGCAAAATACACTCTACCGCCCGTTTGCCGAAAATACCACACCTATTTAACAAGGCAACCTTCTCATAATAATAATCTTCCAAAGAGTCCGAATAACGAGCCCTCCTAGCCAACATATCAGTTAACATAGTGCCATAATTTTCCTCAGATGGAAAAGCCGCCAAAAGTTGTTCCTGCCACTCGACCCATGAAAATAGAACAGACGGCAGACCCTCGTACCATCTTTGTGCGACTCCTTTTAATTTTGGCAACGCAAAATGTACAACTTGTTTATCTGACCAACCGTAAATAGTAGCACACTCGTTTACCTTGTGCAACCACATTGTCATAGTCTGTTCTCTTTTACATGGGTCGAATTCAGGTACAGTATTATTCATAGAACCTAGTTTTTCCAAGTTACCATTATTGTTACTTAACAACTTTAACGCTGCTGCAAGATCTGCTATACTCGTACTACCGTTATTTAGTGGCTCACCGATGTCCTTTGTTTTTCGCTGGCTGCGGCTACGTGTCCGACGTTTGCACGAGCGGCTACGTCGTGACGAGGGACAGCGCGACTGGTGGCTGCGACATTGGTGACTGCGCTTGCTGCGCGGCTGGATGCCCTGTTGGCTGCGCGGCTGGCTGCCCTGTTGGCTGCGTGGCTGGCTGCGCGGCTGGCTGCCCTGTTGGCTGCGTGGCTGGCTGCGCGGCTGGCTGCCCTGTTGGCTGCGTGGCTGGCTGCCCTGTTGGCTGCGTGGCTGGCTGCGCGACTGGCTGCGTGGCTGGCTGCGCGGCTGGCTGCCCTGTCGGCTGCGTAGCTGGCTGCCCTGTTGGCTGCGCGGCTGGCTGCCCTGTTGGCTGCGCGGCTGGCTGCCCTGTTGGCTGCGCGGCTGGCTGCGCGGCTGGCTAACCCGTTGCCTTCGCGAGTGACGCCGATGCTGGCTCCGCAAGCGTTCCCACGATGCCTGCGGCGATGCTGTTCGTTCCCTTATACGGCGTCGGCTCGCGTAGCTGCTGATGTGGCTCCGCCGATTTCCGGTGACTCGACTGCGTGAACGCCGGCTGCACCTCTCGCGTTGTCGGTAGTAGTCCCGGTTCGGTGAACAGCGGCTGTGGCCTCCCCGCGAGCGCCGACTGCTGCGCGATGTCCGACTGTTCGCTCGGCATCTGGTACCGCTGCGTGACTGCCGGCCCCTTGGTGCGTCGCATGTAGGACTCGTGGGAGTATAAAGAACTCTACCACGAAATTCTTCGTCCATTGTATCCTAAAAATACATTATTTAACGAGAGTATTAATGCTACACAAAAGTAAACTCCACCGTGCAGTCATATGGTCTTAATCTTAAGCATGCCTGCATACATACTATAAGTATAGGTTCTACAAGTGAATGTTAAATGAACCACCGCTTCCTCTGGCAATCGTAGAATTTGATAATTATGTGTAAATGAAATTACTTGAACCCATCTTTAAGCAACAATCATATTAATAATCTTGGATGCTCATTCAGTCAGACTAAATAAATCTATTGAACTAACTCACTACTCATGCTGCTACTTTATTAAGTATGTATCGTCCCTCAACCATTAACATTAAACTCTTACATTCATTATATATGATTTATTCGTTAAATATAGCGTTAAAGGACTATATAAGTACCTAAATAGCTCTTTATTTTTAAAATAGTTTTTATTTATTTAACTTACCACTCTAGTATAGGTACTAAAACATAAAATAAAAAATAATAGTCGACAACCATTGTTCATATAGGTACTTATTACAAAAATCCGCAAGAAGATAATAAAAAAAATATTATATCAGTTTACGGCCTAAATTCATACCCACTTCTGAGATGTTGAAGCATATAAAGTTAAGCACTTCAACCACTTAAATGAGCAAAGATTATTGATGATTTTGGTTATATAAATATGCCAAGGTATACGGTGGAGATAAATGAAACATATAAAATAGTTACTTACACTTTATATTTCCACTTCTTATACAATTTACTCACCAAATTGCATTAAATAACGCCATAAAATAATATTGCAATGTCTATTAACAATACCGTCGTGCACAATTATCCAACCTCTCTTTATTACTTTTTTAAAGTCCTATATTTCTATTTTCCCGCCACAGGTGTCGACCAATCACAACGCTGCATCAGCTGGATGCCAGCGCTGTGATTGGTCAGCCTGATTGGGCAACGGCGCGAACAGTTACAGCCAAGGTTGAAACAACAATGAATCCTTATTTTTATAAAATGACATCAAATAATAACAATAAACTGCATTAAATATATACAACGCTGACACATAATTATATTTGTACAGCCATCGCGCTTGCAGATCAAACACGAGAGACTGTATTTACTATTGTGAATATGCTTCATCCAGAATCAAGAGGCAATATTACACTGAAGAACAAATATCCTGAACAATATCCACAGATACATTTAGGTTACTATTCAAAAGATATAGACTTAGAAAAACACGCTCGTTACGCCGAAGATTTCGTGAGCATTATCAACACGACATTATTTCCGAGAAATCGGTTCAGAAAATTAGTATTTGGTAGCCATGAATACTGGAAGTGCCACGTATTAAATATAGCTGCAGCACAATGGCACCCCGTAGGCTCGTGTGCTATGGGTCCTGATGGGGTGGTAGATGAAAGACTTAGAGTTAGAAACTTGGAGGCTCTAAGAGTGGTAGATGCCAGCGTGATGTCCAACATCACAAGTGGAAACACCAATGCGCCCACAATCATGATTGCAGAGAAGGCTAGTGATATGATAAAGAACGATCATGGAATATAAAACTGAAAACGTGTTGGTATACAATTGGATCTCTCAAGGCTGAGGCTCCCATGGATCGACTCGAATGGACTTTGTAACAATGCGCAGATCTCAGCGAGTTCTCAACCGATTTTAGAAATTTTTGTTTTAAAATGTACATTATTATTAAATTTCGCTAGGTCGTGACGAAGAGAAAATTTCGAAAAAAAAAACCGCTCCAATCTATGGTGCAAGCTTAGCCGGTGGCTGACTCTGCATCGACCTAGTTGGAGCGAAGCTCCCATGGATCGACTCGAATGGACTTTGTAACAATGCGCAGATCTCAGCGAGTACTCAACCGATTTTAGAATTTTTTGTTTAAAAATGCACAAATTAAATTTCGCTAGGTCGTGACGAAGAGAAAATTTCGAAAAAAAAAAAAACCGCTCCAATCTATGGTGCAATCTTAGCCGGTGGCTGACTCTGCATCGGCCTAGTATTTTTGACTCGCTTTTATTCTCGTGGGGCTTTTGCGAACATTAAAAGCATAAACCTCTTTAGTATTTTATTCTGTGGCGTTTACAAGATAACGTCCTATTTATAATTATGATAACTTTATAAAGATTTGATACCATACTTACTTACTTACCATACTTGTATATTGTAGCAAAAAGCCCAGATATATGAAATACCTTTTTGCTTAACTTTTTAAATTTGCCGCCATTTAAAACACTGAGATCCAACCCGTTCCAGATCCGATTTATCGGAAGAAATTTCCTAACAATTAAACCCGCTCCAGACCTTCCGATCCAATCCGATTTATGGGAAGAAATCGGATAATGTGTAGTGTTCCAGATCCGATTTATCGGAAGAAATTTCCTAACAATTAAACCCGCTCCAGACCTTCCGATCCAATCCGATTTATGGGAAGAAATCGGATAATGTGTAGTGTTTTAGGTCCTAACTATTGCACTACACATTATCCGATTTCCTAACAATTACGCTACACATTATCCGATAAGTCGGATCGGATCGGAAGGTCTGGAGCGGGTTTTACACTACACATTATCCGATTTCGTCCGATAAATCGGATCGGATCGGAAGGTCTGGAACGGGTTTTAGTGGGCCTGGGATATTTGAGTACAAAGATGAACGTCAATAAAGAGTTTTGTTTCTACTTATTTATGCAATTTAGCAAGAATTTAGCATATTTGAGCTACATTTGAGAAATACATTGAGAACTTGACTAGCCAATTTTTGTATCTTTTAAAACCAATAAAATGTATGCGAACAATATGTTTGTCGTATTGAATTTAATCTGTATTCTGTTTAATCTGTATTCGATGAGCAAACAGAACGACGGAGAAAACTGTCATGTTTACCTTTTTTGTTGACAAATTTCCTACAAGATTATGGTGTGATTTATGTGTATTTCCTTGCAATATTTATGTTAGTGCATAGCTTTAATTACTGCCTTGTTGGGCCAAAAGCAAAATGTCTTCAAGCTCTGTAGAAGACATTCCGGAGCAGTGTAAGGTAAGCGTATTTTTATCCTAAGGCCTTTTGCCTATTCTTTGTTTTGGTGTATATTAATTCGACCTTGAGAAACTAGGGTTTAAGCGTAGTTATGTTTTATTGACGTTAAAACTCAATACTAGTATAATTACTTTATTATTTTTACCTTATTTTTGATGTTTAGATACTTGATTCTGTGTGCGCTATCGTAAGCGTATTCGGTAGTTGTGTTTTAGATAAGGCTAACGTGATCTATTATTCACGACCACGTCAGTTTTAAGTATAAATGTTTTTCTCCCTCCCCCGAATCAAAGAAACATAAAAAAGCCTAATAAATAATTACAGTAAACCGCCTTAATTATGAAAGAAGAAACTTTATACAAATAAAGACATTAACTTGAAACTTAGATGGCGAATGGTCAAATACTATGTATTGTCGATATTTCTATAAGGTGTCGAGGGATGGACCATTAATAAGAACATGGAGGCTAAAATCAACGCATTCGAAATGTGGTTATACCGAAGAATGTTAAAAATTTCCTGGAGAGATAAAGTGTCAAACGACAGTCTTAAACATAATGCACAAGAACCTGGAACTTTTGAGCACCGTAAAGAAAAGGAAAACCTCATATTTTGGACATATCTATAGACACGACAAATACGACATAATCCAAAACATCTTGGAAGGGAAAATCGATGGTAAAAGGAGCAGAGGAAGGAGAAAGCTAACCTGGTTAGACAACATCAAGAGCTGGTCCAACATTAATGACACTGCCAGTCTTTGCAGACTGGCACAAGACAGAAACAAGTTCCGGAAGATGGTCGCCGACATCCGTTGAGGATATGGCACAATGAGAAGAAGAAGCCTTAATTATTATAATACCTATCTTCTAACCGTAGGAAATTACAGGTGGTACCAAAAAAGTCAAGGCAGTATTTTCATGGATGCAGAAGCATAAAAAATTACACTATATATTTTTCATCTTTGAGCATACATTTTAAAATATATTCAACCCTCTTAATCACAACATGTCTTTTTAGTTGTAAGAGGTTAAAGTACAGCTATATAGTGCATAATGTATGCCTAAGACAATGTGGTTTGTGCAGAGTGCATCAGCCTACTTAGCCAGCAGTCCTGGGTTTGAATCCCGGTCAGGGAAAATATTTGTGTGAAGAATTCAAATATTTGTTCCTGTGGCAAGGTTGTTTTCTATGTATTGAATAATGTAGGTAGTCATCTAGTACCCATAACACTAGCCTACTAAAGCTTAATTTGGGACTAGGTAGGTATATGTGTGAGCCTCTCTCATAGTTATTATATTTTTATTTAATAATATCTTTCCATTATATTTTGTCAGGTAAGCATGTTTTTATATTCCCATCTCAAAAAAAATACATGCTAAGATAAACTTTTCTGGTAAAATATGATGGAAATATATTGTTTACTATAGCTATACCATACCAATTTGTGCTGACAGCTCGTCTTAAAATGCGACAACACCAATACTTTGAGGCAAGCTTACAAATACATTCACAAGTGTGAATAAGTTGAGTAATAATCATGAGTAACTTTGACTTATTTTTTTAAATATAAAGAACATTAGGTATTCTGTCTGATGGATTAATCCCTCATACATGCATGGACTTGGGTGCACAATTTCAATTCTATGTTAACTTTTTGCCATTTTTAAACATGCTTGCTGCAGCATTTAAGTTAACTTGTAATTAGCCATATTTGTATCGGATCATTAAGGCCCTATACCACAATGAAGGTGTTAATTAGCAAATTTTTAACACTGCTAATGAATCTCTTGTGAGCTGTGAGTTTGGAAGTGTCACAAATTTATTTTCAACAATACAAACTTCTTTTTTTTTTCAATACATACTTAGCAGAACTGTAATTCTTTTGTGTGATGAATGTTATTTATTCAGAACAGTGTGTGGGAAACTGAAGATACAGCAGTGTCACATTCTAACTAGTATCCAACTGAAAATGTATTGTCAGCTGTTTGTTTCACAGCGCTAAAGGGTAGCAGTAGCAGACCTGAGTATGTGATATTAATTTCAGGTTGATACCTCCACGCAATCCTAAGAAAAAGCTCTTGACAGACTGAAAAGATAACACACTGGTCCTATAGGGTTCCTGAGGTACGGAACGTACGGAACCCTCAAAACAGGTTTTTAGCTACAGCGAAAGCATACATGCCTAGGGAGAGGCAGAACAAATAATTATAGGCTTTAATTTAAAAGAATTAAAATAAAATACCATACAGGCAACAGGCTGAATGACATGCTATAATAGGGATGATGTCTGATGTTGAATAATATAATGTAATTATACAATATATGAATAAAAATAGCGCACCCTGTGAAATATATGTATGTATTCACGTATTTTTTTTTCTGGTAAAATCCTCATAAATATTAATTTGTATTTGTACAAGTATGTGAGGACTTGAATAAGCAAAGTTGCAGTTGGTCAAGCCATACTTACTGATAATATGATGTTGATGTTACTTTTACTGTAATTAAGCATGAGTGATGGCATTGAATACAGTACGACAGTTACATAAGTACATTTTCTATTATTTGTAACATGTCCCCAAGAGAGCAATGACCATTTATTAATAACATTGACCTGATAAGTTTATCAGTTTATCCATAAACTCACATATTTTATCAAGGTTGATAGAATAAAATATGTATTACTAGGAATAGCCAATACTAATATACGTAAATCATATTTGCAAAAAAAAAACAGTATTTTCTTGTTAATTTGATAAAAAATCTGCTGACTTTTATAACTCCAAAAACTAACATTTACTATTAATGTTCGGTTAATTTTTATTTGAATAGCCTCATCCATGATGTAGCCTCGTTGATACAATTATAGGATCCTTAAGGTTGTGGAAGCAGACTAATTGGTTTCTTGACTAAGTGCTGTTGAACCTGTTAGTAGAGTACCCAATAATAAAAAAGTCTTCAAATAACGACTCGTGGGACTTAGCTCCGCCAGATGAACTACCGGGTACTTGTTCGGCGTGATTTGCTTAAGACGAAAAATAGTAGACCAAGAAATGTGTTTACCGCTTTTCAACTCAAATATTTCATAATTATGTTGTAAAAATTATGCCACTTCACACCCCTACGAAGTGACTGCCGCACTTTTCCTGTTCAGAAAAACTTGCCGAACAAGTTCAGATAGCTGATATGGCGGAGCTAAGTCCCTAGTTAATTTTATGGCCGGGCCGTTAGTTACTATGTATATGTTTTGAGATATCTTGTTCATGTTCAGTTATCGAATTTTACTTAGATCTGACCATATAGAAAAGAGAATTGGCTCCTTCAAAAATTTTATTCTTGACTTGTAATGATTCAAATTATAATTCTAAGGGAAAAAGGTTTACCGGAAAAGTAACTACATGCTAAGATTACTAACCATCTCGTGGGAATCAGTGAAACATTATTAACAAGAAGAGTTTAATTCATTTCCACGCCGAATATGGTTAAGCCAGAAGCGGAATGGAGATTAATCAGCTTATCTAAGCAAAATCCCACTGTGACTGCACACCGAAAACTTTATAAAAAAAAGAAAAGAAAAAAAAAGTAGGGAGTAAGACTATTCACTATTTTGCTGTCGAAGTTTCGGCATCACCACCACCAGCACCAGTATTAAGAATGCTCCGTATAGATCTAAGACCTTTTATGCCATTTGTTATTACTATGATTTCATGAATAAAGATTTTATTATTATTATTATTATCCATCAGACGCTTTATTTTCCTCTAATATCTTAGTGAACGATCTTTATTTCAGGACCTATTCACGCAAGATGGCGTGCTACTCAAAGCGTGCATGGGCCGCCCAATCACGGACCTCAACTCCATCGGCATGCTGTGTGTGGTCCTCAATCCAAACGGGACCAAGTGCATCGAGTGGCGGCCCAACGATCTGATTACCATCGACTCGGACACCCAAGATCAGGAGTGGGCTGTTGTTAATACCATAGGTAAGTTACTGCTTTACTTAAATTCAGAAACTGACCACCACAACTAGGATCACCAGAACGGGATCAGAAGTCTCAGGACTACAAAATATAACCTACAGAGTTCCTTATGATACTCGCAAAAACCATCTAAGAACTATATTTTGGGTTGTTTGTGGCAACGCAATTGATACAATCGCGACCACCCGACCCGACGACGAGTGGCCAGAAACTCGTGCCGATTGGGCCGAACAAAGACGAGGAACCCTAGAGCATACTGGTGCGTAGAATAATTAGAAAAAAATAGCCTTAAATAAATAAATAAGTATCAAGGGACCATCTTATACAAATTGATCTAATCCCAAACCAAGCAAAGCTTGTACTATTGAAACCTTAGGTTAATAGAACGTAGAACGTCGCATTATCGCAGTGTTCTTCATTGCTCTGCCATTTTAATACTTCAACCCAAAAACAACTTTTCTCCTCAGGTCGTCGGCAACGTACACTAAGCGGCAACCTCACATCCGACTACGCAACCGCTCGCTCCCGCATCATCAAAATCCCTCTGGACGACCTGAAAACCTTCCGTGTCACCCGCAACAACCAGCAGATGCAGTTCTCGACCAAACCCGGCATCTGGCAGACCACGTTCTACTTCCAACATGGAAACGCAGAAATTTTCGTTTCTAACTTAAAAAATCACGTGAAAACAGCTAAAACAAGACATGATAGGAACACTTATGTCGTTGTGGAGCCAAATGTAGAAACGCAAGTGTTGAACAAAAGCTTTGCTGAGCTGGACATCTTTACGGAGAATACTACTGACGTTGTGTGGAATCTGGTATCGAATTTCAAGCAGAGGCCGTACGAGACCACTATGACTGCGTTTTCGAAGCTAACAGATATAGGTATGTCTTTATAATCGGTTCATGGAAATATTATGATCATTCCTAGGTTTTTGCTTCTATAGTATCAAGAGATACAAAATATCCTTACTCGCGACTTAATAAATAATAAAATAATTCAAGAATATTTTTGGTGAACGGTAGGTACATCATGATATCTTCGCTGTAAGTAAGTGAAATGATTTAAAAAATAATGTTATTGGGAGAGCAAGAGATCAAAAGAGGTTACCTTGTATATTAGTAAAGATTGCTTGTATCTAGTTGGTTTCTACATTTGTTGTGTAGTTGTAATAATAATTGTTAATTCTTTCCTTCTTCTTTCGTTAATCATTTTATGGTGCTGACCAGGATCGAATCCACAGCAGGGTTGCTCAACACTTGACCTCGAAAAATGTATGTATTGTGGCTTAAATAAATATCAGACAACCTCTAGTTTGGATGATAGAACCTTGACTTAGGTTGCAGAATCATTATATTATGGGGTCTGTCAAGCAGAATAATGTTGGATATTGTTCGGTAGCTGTGATTTCTGTACATATAACCGTCATCTTACCTACAGAATATAAATTATTTAATCACGCGCTCCGAGACAGCAGATACCGTCATCTACATAACACATGTCTGAATGGAGAGAACTCGTATAAACGACGGTTTACAACAGTCCGCTTTTCTTGTCCTAGACTTTTCATGAAAATTTGATTTATTTTACATAAAAATAAGATACATTTATAGAAAAATCATAAAAACGGTCTGAAACAGCTACATTCTCGGTTTTAGTGTATTACGGCAATGAAGCAAACGGGAAACGTGACGTGTCTGAGGAAGTGGCGGACTTGCTCACGAAGAGCATGAGTGCGCTGGAAGAGGCGACCACTGTCACCAAGTCCGATGAGTACGAAGTCATCAGCGTAAAGCCGACGTTGCCGCCGCGACCCGTTATCCCTAGGTAAACTCAAATTTTACCGGTAATTATGTATCTTATCTCTATATTCAGTGCACGGCTAATCCCAACTATCCGACTCCGATTTGATTCATTTAGAGTAGTCTATACTAGCAGACACGTATTTTTTTTAGCTGCCCAAATTCAACCTGTTAGGAGAAATTGTCCTTCAAAGTACGGAAAATTTACCAAACCCTCTAACTTCAGTAGAGAGATTTGTTTAAGAAAATTGATAATTAATTACTGATTTCATTAAATGTTGGAGAACATGAAAACATAATGGACCGGTGTTTTGTCAGTTCACCTCAAACTCATATTTTTTTATAGTATCAGTTTGAGGTGAAATTACCTATGACATATTTTTTCCTTGTAAGTAGTGTAACGTCTGCGATGTCGTATCAATAATACATTCTGATTACTTACAGAGGCACTCCGCTATCCACAGAAAAATGGGAAGGATTGCAGGACACAGCAGGCAGGGTCATGGAGGTCGATGGTGTCAAACAGCTCATCTTTAGAGGCGTATGTAACTCTGTTAAATAATTACGTGCAACCACCTCAGTGAGGCGAATGCATATTCCTGTTGTTATAGGGTAACAGTATAACTCTAATTTGCTAACCAGTAAATACCCCCATTTCTGAAGCAATTCTTTCTATGTGTACGGGTCACGTACCCGCACTGTCAGAATGTATGTATGTCAAGCAGGATAGATTGTAGGATGTCAGAATGTCAAAAATAGTACCACACGATTGATGTTGAAGATGTTCTTTATTTATTTATTCATTTATTTATACTAAATGCTATTGCTATATCGTCGGGGATAGTGCAATACCGCGTAAATAACAGCTGTCGAAAATGTTCTAATTTCAATAAAATACTTAGCATTTGTTTGAATACTGATTCGTATCTCCACTTGTTACTTACGCGGTATTGCACTATCCCCGACGATATGTGACGTTTGCAACCAAAAGGGCCCACTTTGTCGCTTGTTTAAGAGTCGAAATTTGTTTGCATCTTTATATCAGTAACCAATCAATACGTCCTTATTGTGAGCGACCAAGTGGGCCCTTTTGATTGAAAACGTCACATATTATGATGTACGATCGCTCGTACACTATGTACGATTCTATATTTTTATTTCCAGGGTGTAGCACACTCGATACGTCACTCGGTGTGGAAATACTTACTAGACTACCATCCATGGCAAATGACACACGCAGAAATACGAACGTTACA
The DNA here is from genome assembly GCA_947623375.1 of Apotomis capreana. Classification (NCBI taxonomy): domain Eukaryota; kingdom Metazoa; phylum Arthropoda; class Insecta; order Lepidoptera; family Tortricidae; genus Apotomis; species Apotomis capreana. The sequence continues at coordinate 22,876,353 of OX392499.1, forward strand.
ACGTAAACGCACAGAAGAATACTTCTCCATGAAGCTGCAATGGCGGTCCATGACTGAGGGCCAGGAGGCGAGATTCTCGGAATACAGAGACAGGAAAAGTCTGGTAGAAAAAGATGTCAACAGAACAGACAGGACACACCCGTTTTTCGCCGGTGATAATAATCCCAACTTGGTGGTGTTGCAAGACATTCTGATGACATATGTCATGTATAATTTTGACCTCGGTTACGTGCAAGGGATGAGCGATATCTTAGCACCGCTGCTTCTTCTACTGGGGAATGAGGTGGACAGTTTCTGGTGTTTTGTTGGCTTCATGGAAAAGATCGTAAGTTTCATCTTACTCTGACGTATTTTCTCGAAAAAAGTTAAAAGTTAGAAAGGCTCAATGTTTTTACCAATTTATCATTTTCAGGCGTCCAACTTTGACATGGACCAGGCTGGCATGAAGCAGCAGCTACTGCAGCTACAGCAGCTCCTGACGTTCTGCAGCCCCGAGCTGGCGCACCACCTGGCTCAGAAAGACTCCGGGAACATGTACTTCTGCTTCCGCTGGTTGCTGGTTTGGTTCAAGAGGGAGTTCTCGCACAGGGACATCATGAGGTAGATGACGTTAGAGCAGCGGCTCTGTTCTGACGTTCTGCAGCCCCGAGCTGGCGCACCACCTGGCTCAGAAAGACTCCGGGAACATGTACTTCTGCTTCCGCTGGTTGCTGGTTTGGTTCAAGAGGGAGTTCTCGCACAGGGACATCATGAGGTAGATGACGTTAGAGCAGCGGCTCTGTTCTGACGTTCTGCAGCCCCGAGCTGGCGCACCACCTGGCTCAGAAAGACTCCGGGAACATGTACTTCTGCTTCCGCTGGTTGCTGGTTTGGTTCAAGAGGGAGTTCTCGCACAGGGACATCATGAGGTAGATGACGTTAGAGCAGCGGCTCTGTTCTGACGTTCTGCAGCCCCGAGCTGGCGCACCACCTGGCTCAGAAAGACTCCGGGAACATGTACTTCTGCTTCCGCTGGTTGCTGGTTTGGTTCAAGAGGGAGTTCTCGCACAGGGACATCATGAGGTAGATGACGTTAGAGCAGCGGCTCTGTCCTGACGTTCTGCAGCCCCGAGCTGGCGCACCACCTGGCTCAGAAAGACTCCGGGAACATGTACTTCTGCTTCCGCTGGTTGCTGGTTTGGTTCAAGAGGGAGTTCTCGCACAGGGACATCATGAGGTAGATGACGTTAGAGCAGCGGCTCTGTTCTGACGTTCTGCAGCCCCGAGCTGGCGCACCACCTGGCTCAGAAAGACTCCGGGAACATGTACTTCTGCTTCCGCTGGTTGCTGGTTTGGTTCAAGAGGGAGTTCTCGCACAGGGACATCATGAGGTAGATGACGTTAGAGCAGCGGCTCTGTTCTGACGTTCTGCAGCCCCGAGCTGGCGCACCACCTGGCTCAGAAAGACTCCGGGAACATGTACTTCTGCTTCCGCTGGTTGCTGGTTTGGTTCAAGAGGGAGTTCTCGCACAGGGACATCATGAGGTAGATGACGTTAGAGCAGCGGCTCTGTTCTGACGTTCTGCAGCCCCGAGCTGGCGCACCACCTGGCTCAGAAAGACTCCGGGAACATGTACTTCTGCTTCCGCTGGTTGCTGGTTTGGTTCAAGAGGGAGTTCTCGCACAGGGACATCATGAGGTAGATGACGTTAGAGCAGCGGCTCTGTTCTGAGTTTCTGTATCCCTGAGCTGTCACAGTAGCAGTCTCAGAGGGCCCCAGGGATCGTATTTCCGCTGGCTGCTGGTGTTCAAGAGTGAGTTCTTGCACAGGGACGTAATTTTTCATGAGGTAGGTTAGACCGGATCTGGAGAAATTGATGCCAATTTTCCGAATTGGAGCACCAGTTGGGCCTAAATGACTCAGGGAATATGTACTTCTGCCTCCATTGGCTGCTTGTGTGGTACAAGATGGTATTCTAGCACGGGGACATTATGAGGTAGGTCACGTTAGAGGAGCAGCTGCTATAGCTGAAGTTAGTGCTCGAACTGGTTCAAAACGTAAAATCATGTCATTGGTAAGTACGTAGTTTAGGTAGTCTACCCTACTACCTATGTCTTAATAATTTAAAGCTTCTAAGTTCAATAAAGACCAAACAGAAAGTGAAGAAGGAACAATACTCGATGCTGGTCATACTACTAAGTACTATTCCGGAATTTTAAGCTGTCGCATGAAGAAAGACCTTTTGACATTCTGCAACTGTAGGTCAACTCGCCGCCTGATCCTGAAGAGGAACCCTACCTTATAACAGGGTGCTATTACAATACCTACAAGTCGTGTGAACAAATTTTTATATAACATTATTATAATAGCTCAAACATAATATTTTTTCTATTTGCAGGTTATGGGAAGTACTTTGGACAGGGTTGCCATGCGCCAATTTCCACCTGCTGATTTGTGTTGCCATACTCGACGCCGAAAAAGAAGTGATAATATTCAACAACTATGGATTCACCGAAATTTTAAAAGTAAGTTGTTCATACTATTATTTCAAACATTGTTTTGGCTACACGTAGTGAAAGATTTTGAACAGCTCGAAGTTAATTTATTTGATGCGCTAGTGACTTTCAATGTCACTCATGTGCATTTTTTGTAATGAATCTAACTCTATGTATATTGTTTAAATAATTAAATATTTTCTTTCAGCATGTAAACGACCTATCAATGTGCTTGGACGTCGACAAAATCCTGAGCACGGCCGAGGGCATATACCACCAAATCGTATCATCGCAGCACCTAACTGACCAAATCAGGATCATCCTAGGAATGGTGCCCCTCAACGTGTCGGTATCCACCAACTCCGACGACGAGCCCACGGCCAGCGGCGTCAGTGTGAATGGTACGGAGAAAGAAACCACGGAACACGCCTTCTTGAGTCCAGCGATGGATGAAGTTATGTATCAAATAGGATTAGACATGAATTTTTGAGCACGCGGTGAATATTCTTATATGTGTATTTTATTTGTAGATTAGATGTTGTAAATAATGTGTAGATTAGAATTCACTCGCCCGAAATAATCCCGTCGGTTAAGCCACTTCGTGACAGTAGCTGAATTCATAGTGGCTGGTAGAAAATGCTGTAAATTTTGTTCCTTTTATTTGCATGTGGCAATAAAATGAATAATTTGCATAAGTATTTAAAAGTTATAAAAGAGAAACATGATAATTTTATTGTTATAGATGCTTTTTATAGATTTAAATATCTATAATACTTTAGGATAATTTGCCTTACCGTGGTTATTATCCCTTGAAAAACATATCTGCGCAATAATGATAAGTGCATAATTTCTTGGACGCAGGGATATAAATTATATCGGAATAACTTTTTGTTTCCGTCAACACAAAACTGCTTAACGATTTTATTATTACATTATTAACCAACTACGTTAAAATGAAGTAAAATAGAGATTATTCTCTGCGAAGGGTCCTTACTAAATAACGTAGTAGTCTTTATTTTTAAAGCGATAAATATTAAATTAATTGAAATTGGCGAAATCGTGATAAACTACGTCTATATTAAAACTATTTTAATTTGGTTTATAGTTTTAATAATGTTACATTTAATGATAATACGTTGAGCAATAAGATAATAACATCCATTGCATAATTGTACGATTTATAGGTATAGCCAAGAGAGTCATTAATATTATTATTCCGGGAATGGCAGCTCGGTTTTAATAGTAACTTGATAAAGAACGAACTTGTACTTCATCTAAAATGTCCACTAAGATAGTCGAGGTGACACACGCAACAACGGGCATGGGAGCGAGATATTTAAATTACTGTTCTGTTCACGTACCGATAGCAAGTTCAGCAGCGAACTTCAAAATTGACGAAAAGTTTGTTTAAGTCTTTTCGATAATAATATTTTTTTAATTAAATAAATCTGATTTGAAGAAAATAAATCATAGTTTGATATGCGCGATAATATTTATGATTTTTTCGACTGCCGCAACCATGTAATAAATCGAGAGAGTTGGTTTATTGAAGGGTACCTAATTTCCATTCACTCATTAAATCTATTGATTTAAAACTTTCTTTCCTATCATGCAGTACTTTATGTAGATGTGTGTGTAATTCGTAAAATCCATTCACCTCTACTCTCTGACAATACCTATACCTGTATTTTTAACAAATAACGGCACGCGTTCAATATGTGTGGTTTACTTGATATATTGTGACGTAGTTATTAATACACGAGCCTTTCTGTGTGTATAACACGATATTTTAAATAACTATCTGTATATTCACATTGCATTTAGAGACTTCGAAGTGCTTAACGAAAAAAATCCTACTAATTTTGACTTCTAAAATAGCATGATTTTAATATAGATTTTCTTTCTAATTATATAGATTGCGCTTTAAATTTTATATAACTACAAAAAAATACGTGTACGCACCAAAATATGTTTTCACTAAGATGTTAGTTTGCGAGAGTTAGGGTCAGTCGGGACAAACGCGCCACATAAGGTAATAAAAATATTGAAAAGTACAGATGTTACACTACTATTACTACTGTTTGTATTGCTAAAATTGTTTGCCGCTAGTCGTACGAAAATTATAATTATGCTTGTCATGTTCTTTGATTAACAATAAGTTTTATTTTGTCGTAATAAGTGATCTAGAACACTCGCGATTTTATGAGATTCATACAGATAACAAGAGAATCGGGGAGTGTTATGTTATGATTATGATACACCACTGGTAACACAGAAACGGATTGACGTCTCGCCTGTCATTTCGGAGTGCTTTACCTTATTTTCTTATACCATGGTTGTTAGATAGCGTTAGTAGTAAAACATGTGTGGGTCAATTGCAAAAAAATTGTACATAGTTAAGGGCTTTAATTAAAACAATGTTAATTGATTCCTTTGTGTGACGAAAGTTACCCATACATTTTGTATGACTAACTTTCGTCACACAAAGGAAGCGATCGTATTTAATGTTAACTAAGCCTTTACCTATGTACAATTTTTTTGCAATCGACCCGTGTACATTTATATCTTACGTTAATGGTAGGCACGCTGGCCCGACTGGCCTTATCCTTTCTTAAATGTAGCTGCTTTATGTATGTACGCGTAGAATACCTGCTGTTCCTTTATTTTAAAATCGATCTTCTTTTACAGGAACTCGAATATAACGGATTAAAAATATCTGTCGTAACCACCAGCGTCTGGGCCTTACTTGCCTAACCATGCTATCCTATACCGTTACAGAGAGACTGGTGAAAGTGATAATTTTTATATTTTTATAATAATACACATGGCACTATCATAATAGTATAAGTCGGTTCTTTATAATTTTGTCGAATCCCTTCGATATTCATCTACAATTTCGTATGAAATATAAGCAAATATCAACTAAATTGTAGTCATCTAATAGACAATCAACTAGACTAGAGTTCCAAACTCTGTAAAAAATTCTTCACGACTGATGATTGGTCAAATTTCTACGGCAAAATTATAGAACACCGAGTTGTTTCCTGCTATATATTTCATTTAGATATTGATTAAAAATTAGGTGCTACTACACTGTTGAATATTGTGTGCCATAGACAAATAGAAAAAAAATACAAAACCTTAATCGAGGCTTCATCAATACTGTACAACAAAAAATGTGGGATTCAAATATGGCAGTTTCTTTTAAAATACATTGTCAATTAAATTTAAAGTTGATGTTATAAATTTATTTTGTTATATTTAAGAGTAAGTTACACGATTTCAGTTAAGCTTGCCCCTGCAACCGTTTATTGTTTTAATATACTTAGTAAAATTTCGCTCCAGAATTTTATTTTCTGTGATTGACACGTGACGCTGTGACAGGCCCAGCCTCTATCACTCGACACAACTGGGGGCCTATGATGGTTGCGTTTATCACGTGATAAATAAGTGATAAAGCATCTGTCACTCACACTCGCATTGTGTCAAAACGTGATGGATGCTTTGTCACTTATTTATCGCGTGATAAAAGCATCCATCATAGGCCCGCTGAACATCTCCCGTCTTATCGCACATAAAATGTTCGTCTCGCGGCAGTCTTGTGACATTACAGGATTAATGCACGAGGCATTGTACAGTCAGTGTCAAAAGTAGGCTTTCAATATCATTGTAGTCTAATTTGTCACTAATTGCAGTAAACCACTTCCAATACTGGTAGTTTCTGATGTCAAGGCTTCTACCAGCGCCCACGCAGCGTCGAATGTGCATTTGCCGTGCCGTCAGCGGCGTCTACTCAGTGTTAGCGTCTCACGCGCGCCATCACAGCGACAACACGAAATATTCAATAATTCTCTAATAAGACTTCGCGTCGTCGCTTCCTGGGCGCTCTGGTAGGACTCCGACCGTCATAAATCGCTAGTATGGGGTATCTACGTCTCTCTAACCACCTGTGGTTAACTCTGATTACCTATACTAGCCATATACATATATAGGTGAGGGGTACACTCGTACGCCATAGGAGTGAATCGACTTTTAGACCCAAAATATTTTTTTTTGTTCTGTGTTGAATTTTTTTTTTAGTGCAATTATGACACTTTTGCCTGTCACTTGGAACAACCAATACGACTTATTTTTGGGCATAATAATGCAATGTATGAAATACTTAGTTTTCAATTAAACATTAACCATTGTATTGGTCTAAAAGCTGATTCCACTCAACAAGTTCTATAGAAGATCTATACACATATGTAGTCCCTTTTTAATTTATATGTTAGTTAATTTTGCTATTATTGTTAAGAAATGATACAATGATATGAATACAATGACAAATATTATTCAAATAAGGCGAGTTTTAGTCATAAATTACATGAGTTCACTTGTCAGAAAAGAATAATTTCATCCATATACTGACTCCCATCACAATTTGGCACCAGTCTATTTATGCCTATTCATATAGAGTAGACAAGTACAAGCCCAGTCAATATGCATATAAAAATAAGTAACCCGATTTAGAAAACAGATAAGAACATTCTTTATTCTAAACCTCATCAGGAAATAAATTCAAACACAGATAACACATTGCATTACTTTAGGCAAGATTGCTGTAAATATCTGTTTTCTATGTTGCTGTATTTTTCGCCACTAATGATTTAAACTACGATGAAACATTCAAGTTCACAAGTTTACTGAGGTGGACCCACTTTGTCATCATGATGGTCCATGCTTGCATGGCTTGTTAGGTAAGTTTGTCAATAAGTTGTTGCATAACCGGAAAATATGTTCAATATTATTGGCTAGAGCCTCTAGAGGTACATCTGTGATTGATATATATTATATGACTTAAGTTCAATTCCACAAAATAACAAAAACTCCCTAACCATTGTCATATTATTCATGTGAGGCACATGATGTGACCATCAAAATTATGATTGTAAATGTAGTTTTAGTTGTTATATTTGCTGTACAAAAATATAATTAAATTTCTTATCTTACAGTATATTTGTATCTTAAGTTATTGGGAAATAAAAGCTTTTGGTACTTGACATTTTGTTTATTCTTTGGAATTTTCAATAAAATTAAACTTTATCTAAACAAAAACAATAGAATATTTAGTAGTTGGGACAAGCAGTATTAAGTGCAATTTCTTATTAGGTATTTAAAATTTAATTTTCAGTTTGATTCAGTGAACACCACACCTTAACCAATCCATGATTTAATATAATCATTTGTAAATTGGGGATCGATAATTATCATTTTATCATAATTTGTACTCCTATCATTTTACATAAACTTAATCTACAAATTGAGCACATTCATTGACATCTGTGAATGTGATTTCAAGTGCACATTCAAACCATACCGTGTTTGGTATGATTTGTCACATAAATGACAATGAAAATTCTTAACCCCTGTATGAGTTAAAGAATGCCTCTGTAACTCTGATTTTGAGAAAAACCTTTTGCCACAACTCTCACATCCATATTTCTTTTCTTTCAAGTGATTTTTACGTATATGAGTGCTCCGAGAACTTGAAGAAATGAATGTAGCATTGCAGACCTCACATTTGTGATTCCTAGTCCTCTTGTGGTTCCATAAAACATGAGAATGAAGGCCTCCAGGTACTTTAAACTTCTTCGGACAATATTTACAGCTGTAAGGACGGTCATTGCTATGTGTCAGCATATGGATCCGTATATATCCGGGTGGATATGATTTTCCACACTGATCACACTGTCGCAGCATTCTATCAGAGCTATTTTTTTCTTTGTGATGACCATTAGGTTGGCAGGAATGAGTATTCACTTCATTTTCAGAGAAGAACCCTTCCCAACAATTCTCACACAGATATGGTTTTAGATGCAGTTTACGGTGTAAAACAAGTGACCGGAAATCTTCAAATTTCTCAGGACAGTAGTCACAATCACGGCCAATAGAGGATTTTAAAGGATGGTTATTAACACAGTGTGCACTTAAATCTTTTATAGAGTGGAACTCGGCTTTACATTCAACACAATACATTATGGTTGTTTCACTCATTGTGGTGTTTTCTATGATGCGATCTCGCCGTCTTTCATATTTTTTCATGTGATAAGTTTTTCCTTCTTCCTCTGAGTCATAACTATAGTCAACATCATCATTTTCTATAGTGCTTGAACATTCCCCTAAGGTTTTAGCACTGGATTCAATTAGGATTTTGAATGAATAAGTCATGGTAAGTTGATAGATACAGTTGATACAGATATTCCCTGGATATTCCTCTTCAGTAGAGACCTAGAACATGAAAACAAAACTTTTGACACGATCTAAAGCACAAAAGGTACTGACTTAATAACGACTAACGTTTATTAATCTAAGCATTTATTATATAATATATGTCTAATTTGGTAAACCCGTCGTTATATTTGTTTCCATTTACTTTCATTTCAAATACCTTGTAGTTATAAAAATTCGCTAAAATATCTGACAACATAACATTCTCGCCACTGATCGAAATCGTCGTATGTATATATCGCATTTCTTTGCCGCTGGCTAAACACGTTCGGCAATTATCTTTATAATTCATGTTTTCGGATTTTATTTCTGTTTTTTCTCACTATTTAAAAAATATTTATTATTTAAAATCCAATACATTCCAGTAATATGACGTTTCGAACAGTTTCGAACATCTTGTTTTTATGCCAAACCAAAACCACAGATCATACTTAAATATTGATTCCTCCATAAGGCTCTGTCCACACTTGTATCATTTCGCCGATCCGATCCCCGTCGCGTATCCTCGTCGCGTATCATGAACGGTAGTGTGGACGTCGCGGCGTCGCGATCATGCAACGGCCCGTATCCGCTCGCTCGAAATCCATGTTGATACGCGTATAAAGCTTGTCCCAGAAAAAAATGTCGCTCATGGTCATGTGAGATAAAGTTTGTGTGTGAGGATGAAGCCAAATAGGTTTGAAACGAGAGAAATTACATGAAAAAAATTTGTACAATTATGTTCATTACGGAGGTATTTCAGCAAAAAAAGTGGCATCGGAGCTGAATGTATCTGTAAGAACCGTTCAAAGGGGGTGCGGTTAGTTGCATAGAAACATTTAGCATATTTTCATTTAACTACTTTCAAAATGAATAATAAACACATTGCATAAAAACAAAATTCATAATTTTGTCAAGCATAATATTTAAACATCATAACCATTAATAATCATAATAACATTCGTTATAATGTTCATAAGTCATAATGTCACGTGGTATAACATACATTCAGAATATTTATTAAAACTTATAGCGGGGCGTAGGTATAATAATAACCGGCACTGAAGTTAAACAGTTTATTGATACAAAATACAACCCACTACACTTTAAAACAGTAAAACTATTACAAATAACAAAGTTATGATTGGTCTTGGTTTTACCAACGGATACCAGCAACCGGACAATGCGAGCTGTAAACTCCAACTACTAAACGGGCAGCGCTGCAAGCGCCTCTGTGATTCTAAAACATGGCCGCGCGTACGTCCATTATACATTGACCCGCGGCTTAGTCCGTTAGGAAGCGAGCCGGGGGTCTACCTCTATTGGTCCTTTTTGAAAGGCGCCCAGTAAGTAGGCGTGCTCTCTCTCTCTAAAGCACGCATACGGGGCGTCTTCTTAGTGTCACACGCTATAGACTCCCCCTCGAGTTCATGAAGACGCCCACGTCCATGGACTCGCACAACACTCTGGTCACGGTTACGTGGACGACCTCGACTACGTTTAGACACTACGGAAGAAGGAAGCACATCATCTGTACTATAAAAACGAACCAGCTGAGAGGAGTGATGCTTGCCCAGAATCTCACCGGGTGAGTTAGGATCAGTGATCATGTAACTTGTCGGACTGACCTTCTTAACAACCAGGTACGGACGATCTCCTTTCTGGGCAGACTTGGCCGCGACGCTTCTTGATGCACTGCCAAGACCATGTGACTTAATGAGGACACTGTCCCCGACGTCAAATACGTCACCTAGCTGACGAGGCCTATCAGCATGTTCAGCACGTTCCTCACGCCTCTCCTGCTGAGCTTCCGCCCGGCCTCGTACTGCTGACATATAACTAATAAATGGCGTTATCCGAGGAAAGTTTTCCTTGACAAGAACGCCCTTCAAGTCATAACAAACCTCTGTTTCCGCGCGCACCACCGCAACAGGCGCATGGTCGCGTGTGTCGCTCCTGCGCTCAGCAAAAGGAGCTGGCCCTCCCCCTGGCTCCAACTGGTCTTTGTTTTCAATGAGCAACTGGGCAAGCGACTCGTGATGTTGCACGTTGAGCAAAGTGGCTTCGTCCTTCCGAACCACGTCTAAAGCAGCAACACACAGAGCGGGAGGTGACACGCTTTCAAATTGTAACCCATACTTTTGTTTACTATTCTCAGCAAAATACCAACGATCATCGCGAAAATCAACGATTAAACCGAAATCTTTAAGGAAATCTATTCCTAGAAGAGACTCGTTACTCACGGCATCAGGAAAAATCACAAAACTTTCTTGTCTTATGTTTCAATGTCACCTCCACCTCCGCGGTGAGTAGTCATGTCCCTACTAACACCGTCTGCCAACCTAACACTCATTGTTGACGACACTAACGGGTGTCCTTTACTTCGTAGGAAAGCGTACAACGTGTGACCAGCGACACTAGCTTTAGCCGCAGGATCAATAAGCGCAGAACCTTTCGCCCCGAGAATATTTACAATCATAATAGGGCGCGGAGATGCCTTGACATTAACCTGACAAACATTAATTACATCATCGCAAACTTGACTTACATTATTACAAAATAAAGTTTGTATGTAATTAAATTCCCCCACGGCACGCGTAGGGTTACCTCCTCCACAGTGCGCAGGCGAAGGGTTAGCGGTCGGCGCGGCGCTTGTCCGTGGCAAGGCCGCATTGCCCGCCGTGCGCGGCGTAACCTCGCGACCGGCGTAAGTATCGCGCTCTGGCGAACACTCGTGAGCACCTGCAGGACTTTCGCCGTGCCGTACAAGCGCCTGCGTGGCGCTGGGCGACGACGATGCAGGTTGCGACGAGTTGTGTCCGCTCGACCCGCCCTCGCGCGGGTTGGCGGCGCCGTCGACGTGACAGGATACTACGTCGAGCGAATAAAACGATAACCCCGACTTAGAGTTGCAATTAAGACACTTAGACCGAATAACGTTAGGGGCACCGCAACCGTAACACCTCACTTTTTCAACGACTTTATATTCCGCGCACTTTTCACCATTTTCACTTTTATTTAACCTTTCGCAATTGTCTTTACTATGCCCGCTGCGACGACAGTAAACGCAATACAAACGACGAGGCTTGGCGTCAGCTTGATCGGAAGAACACGGCGCACGCGACGTTGAAGCGTCGCCGTCGGCATCGTCGGCGGCGGGGGCGGCGGCGCGTTGCGTAGCAACGCCGCCCGCACTGCCGGCGCATGACCTTGCGCGATTCGGCGAAACGCTCGCTGCTGCCGTAGAACATTGACGATCGCTTGACTTCTTTGCCGCAACGGGTACATAATTCTCTTTGCGTGAATCTTCAATACTTTGACAATGTTTCAGCAATGTATCAAACGTATCTATATTTTCTCTTTTTAACCTTTTTCGTATGCGGCGGTCTAAGAGCCCGAATATCATATCTATTTGGACTCGCTCGCTTAGGTCTTCTGGTGGCAACTTAGCTAACAATGCTCTGGCTTTCGAAATAAAAAGCTCCGTATTTTGTTTACCTTGAACCAAAGAGAATAGCTCTGTGTATATCACAAAAGGAGGACGGCTCTCGCCGAACGCACTTCGCAACTTATCGAGCGCACCTTCCCACGTCCTTACTTGTGTCTTGACGCCTTGCCACCAAACTCCTGCGTCCTTAGTAAGTAACAGCGACAGACCTCGCACAGCATTTTCGTCCGTAATATGCATGCATGACTTGTAACTTTCTATGTTATCAAGAAAGCTTTCTAGATGCTCTTCTTTGCTGCCGCTGTAACGAGCCGTACATTGAGCAAAGTTACCGTTAACTGAAGCGAATGTAGCAGCAGCAGCGATGGCAGCAGCAGTGGCGTCGGCCTGTGACAGGGTTGAAGACCTCACCTCGCGAAGCAGTTGCTGACAAAACTCGTTCTGAGTTTGCTGCAAGGTGGTCAACATCGTCGTCACGGCTTCCTGGTTCATTGTGATGGTCTCGTTGACAGACTCGGCGCTCCCGTTTGATCCCAACGAGAGTCTACCACGACCCCGACGTGTTTGAGGCATTTTCTAGACAAGTCACGACCGGTAGGTATTCTTGGTAAACGCGTAATCGAATATTCCAGATCCAATTAAAACAGTAAAACTATTACAAATAACAAAGTTATGATTGGTCTTAGGGTCAGACACACGTTTTTACCAACGGATACCAGCAACCGGACAATGCGAGCTGTAAACTCCAACTACTAAACGGGCAGCGCTGCAAGCGCCTCTGTGATTCTAAAACATGGCCGCGCGTACGTCCATTATACATTGACCAGCGGCTTAGTCCGTTAGGAAGCGAGCCGGGGGTCTACCTCTATTGGTCCTTTTTGAAAGGCGCCCAGTAAGTAGGCGTGCTCTCTCTCTCTAAAGCACGCATACGGGGCGTCTTCTTAGTGTCACACGCTATAAACTCATAAAAACACTTAAACCTTTACCGCTACGAAGCCATATATGGCAGATATGAACTTGGACCTTATTGGCACAGGTCAAGGTTCGAATTCAAACAACTATTTTTTTTCTATATGCGGTAAAGGGTTAAAATTATTATCAAGTTGCATAAATATCATATCAAATAAGTCCCGAATAAAAAGTTGTTGAGTACTGAAATATTGTTATGGTTTTTTTTACCCTAAAAACGAAACTGCTTCAAGCGATAGGTAGGTTAGGGTTTATTTTTTTTATGACCCTAAAAACGAAACTGCTGCCAGAGATAGGTTGGTTAGGGTTTTTTATGACCCTTAAAAGGTAACTGCTCCTAATTTGGCTCGGCAATGGGGAAGAATGAATAAGAAAAAATATTATATTTAACGACTCACAGTTAGGGTCCGGTTACACTTGGTTTTCATTAGGTTGGTTCACCCGCGTGAGTATTCGGGCGAGGAGACAAGGGTTGGTAGAAGTATCAGCCGATCCGTATACTTCACTTCCTATGATTGAACCAAACGCATCTGTAACATAAATCTAGAGTAGGTATCTATGACGAATAATCTTGGATTCCCAACTTTTATAACGTTCTACCGCAACACGTGAGGCGCTAGCTTGACATGGAAGAACAGCCCAGCCCCCAAAACGACAGCTGTCAATCCCGTCCTATATGGCCACATCCTCAGAGTTCGGTATTACGTAGTAAAGAGTTTGGTTATTCAAAAATCAAGAGGCGATACTAGCGCCATCGAGCTAATTCTCTCAATGCGCCGTCACGGCCAACCCTGACAGTCACACGCCCTCGTGTGATTAGACCTTTACAAAGAGTATCTAAAAAGAACGACATGATTTTAAACTAAGCAAGCTCGACCCTTCCTGACCAATATGTTGTCTGCGTCCAGCGTTGCCAAATAGTTGCCTGTCGCATTTTTCTATGTCTCGCAACATGTAAGCAATCTTTCGCTTCTAGGCAAATTTCATATTTTCATTTTCTTGAAGCGCATACTATTCACTAACGCATCTAGCAGATGGCTCGATACCACGTACCTACAATCCGCACCTGCACCCATTCAATACCTATTCAAAGTGCAGACCCAAAGCAGGCCTTGCCTCCATGGCATCCCATGTTTGAGTACCTAAGCTAAACGGCAGCACAGGAACTCCGAACTTCACAGTTCAGAATAGCTCCCCTTCTGCAGTGACATCTGTCGATTAGTATTGTATCCGATAGTTTAACATCCCATTTCAAGCGTTTTTCGCATTTACTAAAATGTAACATTCGCAGCATTCGCTATAATCAACTTATCAGGCTCACACTGCAGTATAAGTCTCAGAAATGGCGTGGACCGGGCGCCTAAAGCCCTTTCGACCAGCGTATCCTCAAATCATGGCGTGAACCGGGCGCGCTAGGCCCTTTGGATCAGCCTGCTCTTGCTTGTGGTGCGGCGTAGACCGGGCGCCTGTAGCCCATCCGACTAGCCACCTCCCACATACACTTCCATAAAGCATAGACCGGGTACCTGCAGTCCCTTCTGACCAGCCTTCAGTACAAGGTCGTGATGCAGATCTAGCCGATAAACTCACGTCAACCAGTCATCATTCACCATTACAAACAGACCATGTAAAAGCACTCTCTCTCTTTTCTGCCATCACAAGTAGCAACACCTACAAAGGATCCTTCCTACTTACTTCCATAACTGCTCATTAGAAGGCTAACAAGGATTCTCTATAACAATGATATTAAAAGTGTAGATTCGTTAGATCGCTATTCTTTTTTTTTTTTAAAAGGAAGGTAAACTTATCGCTCTTTATTTTTGGAACCAGAAACTATTCAGAACTACTCACTCAGGGTGGTTCACTTGACACCGAGAATATCATTGTCGCTATTTTATCATTAACCGCCGTCTCGGCCTCCTGTTTATCTGTTAAGTAAGTAGTAACTCGAGCAAAACCTCAACACCATTTAACCTGCTTTAACCTTTTCACACTTTGTCAAATACAAAATCTGTCATTCATACGTCATCACATTGCAATGCGAAGCGCGTCATTAAACTCTATGAGGCATATAGGTTGATATCGCTCTACACGCCTTGATGGATATTGGATATATCTGTTGTTGGCGTCCGAAGGGATAAGGGATAAAACTATCATCTCAATTGCTAGGCTCCACTCCACCGTTCAAAGCTGTGCACGATGCATATCATTTATATTTTTGATCATACAGTTACCGACAAAGTTATGTTAGTTTTCCGCGTAATGGAAACCACAATTGTTCAAAATAGATGGTGCCCAGGGTCTTATCATAACCCAAAGCTACATGATACATTAGAGTCTTAAATAGTCCTAATTAGGAATCGAAACGACGTGGAGCAATGGGCAATTTGTCTAATTAAATTTTACATTTCTCAATAGAATTTCACTACCTAAATCAAACTATACATGAGCAATAGGTACCTTCGGGTAGTAGTGACTTTGTCTGTTTGCTGATTAGATTCTAAATTATACCGACTACCATGAAGCTCTAATAAATAAACAGCTTTGTACCGGGTGTTCGGCGTGCTTTCAGTTTTACGCATGTAGGGAACAGTTGCTTTCAAATTAAAGTAAGGTTCACGATAAATAACTTAGCGTGCTACATTCTAGGGTTATACTACTCATTCAACTTAGGGTAAACCCAACACCGATGAACTCGCGGAGGTAAATCAACTTTAGCTTCGAAAGCTATAATGACTTGCCGTCAGTGAAACGGTAAAATGCGGAATCTAAAATCGCAACCACAGTGATGAAGAGGTGATCTGTCCACCTGGTGTTTAGCATCATCTTCATCATTATCATCATTTCAGCCACTGCTAGGCAAATACTTTCCCGATACGGCCCCGCGATGCTCGCATACAACGAGTTCCTGCATCCTTTACAATATCGTCAGTCCAACCTGCAGGAGAACTTTTCCACGTGTCGTCCTCCCAGCACATAGTCACGTCAACGCTCAGGCACATTTCCAGTTCCACCCTAATTGCTACCACCTAATGTTACCCCCACTAAGGACACTGAATAATTACGTTCTATTTTTTTTTATGTTATAGGTATAGGTCCTATACCTTCACCATATAGCTTCAATCTCACATGTCGATTAGTGACGTTAAAGACGACTATGGAACATGCTTACCCAGATAGTGCTTATTCACTCTCACCTTTAAAATATCACATCTATAGGCTGCCTGTCCACAGAAATGATAACCGATAGTAGTAGGTATTCTATACCAAATTGGAGTGGTGAGGAGAACCGCCTCTCCTTGAAAAGGATCACAAGCTGCTACCAAAAATGAACGTAATGATCTCACCAGATAGTGTTGACCTCTCGTTTCGATTCTTGTCGATTTGGACATCCTTGCACGTAACCGGTTCACTGGCTAATAGCTTCTTCACACCATTCAATGCAACTGGTACTGATGTGCCTTGGTTCCATTTTCGTTGGTCTTGTCATCTTGTAGTCGTCGTTGTTGC
Organism: Apotomis capreana; assembly: GCA_947623375.1. Classification (NCBI taxonomy): domain Eukaryota; kingdom Metazoa; phylum Arthropoda; class Insecta; order Lepidoptera; family Tortricidae; genus Apotomis; species Apotomis capreana. The sequence continues at coordinate 22,893,004 of OX392499.1, forward strand.
GTCTTCAGTCATGCATGATGCTATAAAATCTCGTCAAAACTACATGCAAAATCAATTATCTGCGAATCAATGGTATTTTCTTAGATAATACACAATTTACACGGCAATAATCTCTACTTTCAGAAAGCTTAATAAAGTTCTACAGACGCATAGCTTCTTGCGCAGTCCCGTTACCTCCAAATTGAAACTCAAAGACTTGGTCAAAGTAATTTGCATTATCAATTATCATATTACAATAAGATTGTGTAAGCCAAGTTTATTTTATTATATGCCATGTTAAGCCTTAGTACTACTTAGCAGTGCGGCTCTTTAGAGCGTTCGTTAGGGCTGGTGACAACTCAGCACTTCTAGCACAACTCTGATAGGTACCTCTTGGTCGAACGAAAAACATTAGCAATCTCGTTCTTGACAATACAGTGCGAACAGGATAGGAGATGTTGAGGCACGCGACCAACGAAGACTTTGTAAGATGTGCTAGCCGGTAATCTGTAAGCTTGTGGTTAGACATGCGCAAAACTCAAATCAAAAGAATCGAGTTAGTTATTACTCATTTCGTGTAGTGGATCTATAGACTCAAACTGCTCTACCATGAAGATCGTTAAGAAAGTGTACAGCATGAATACGAATGACGTAGATATTTGAAAAACAAGGTTCCTTCGCAATCTACACACCTCTATTTGGCTATTCACTACAATATCGGTTACCTTGCACAAACCCTACATCTGAACCAGCTTCACCTTGATCAGGATCACACTTGATAAGATTTTTGTATGCAAGACTCGTAGGTATATTATGTGTTGCCACAATCAACTGAGAGAGCCATGCTCCCATATTACCAAAAAAATATCGCATTTCCGCTATCCGTCCTCATGATGCCGATGGTGTTTCCACTTGTCCCCTCATGATCAAGCCCTCAGATCCCACTTCTGATAACGACTCACAGTTAGGGTCCGGTTACACTTGGTTTTCATTAGGTTGGTTCACCCGCGTGAGTATTCGGGCGAGGAGACAAGGGTTGGTAGAAGTATCAGCCGATCCGTATACTTCACTTCCTATGATTGAACCAAACGCATCTGTAACATAAATCTAGAGTAGGTATCTATGACGAATAATCTTGGATTCCCAAATTTTATAACGTTCTACCGCAACACGTGAGGCGCTAGCTTGACATGGAAGAACAGCCCAGCCCCCAAAACGACAGCTGTCAATCCCGTCCTATATGGCCACATCCTCAGAGTTCGGTATTACGTAGTAAAGAGTTTGGTTATTCAAAAATCAAGAGGCGATACTAGCGCCATCGAGCTAATTCTCTCGATGCGCCGTCATATTTTTGGATTGGTATATTTATTTGGACAACATTTATGCTTTAAGTTATTATGAAAAAAGTATGATATGACAATGGTATAGTATACAAAGTGACTAATGCTATTCGTCTATTATGCAAATACATTATTATGCAATTAAACTATTATAATTTTCAAATTATGCAATTCGTTTGTATGCATTTTGTTTTTATGCTATATGATCACTTATGCAGGTTGAAATTATGCAATTCGTTTTATGCAAAATGAAAATTCGCAAATTGTTGGTATGCAAAACATTACACACCCGTTCAAAGGGTATTAAAACGGTTCAGACTGGCGGAATACGGCGACGGCCAGCACCTCTAGCATAACTGTCATACGCGACCATTTCTCGCGTGAGATAACTACCCGTATCTTTCTGTGTAGTTATGTGAGAGTGACGGGTAGCGCTATGTCGCGCGACAGGAGACGCGAAGCATAGTTGTGCTAGACTGGCAGGAAGTGGACGTGAACAACCAGGTTTTGTGAACAACCAGGTTTTGTGAACAAGAACTTAGAGAAGAAAATTCTAGTAGCTTTGCAGAAAAAATCTACCCTTTCGGTACGAGATTTGGCAAAAAGATTCAAAACGTCTAAATCTACAGTGCAACGAGTAAAAAAACAAAATTCTATAAAAACATTCAAACAAACTAAAGTTCCCAACAGAAATGCAAAACAGTCAAAAGTGTCTAAAACGAGATCTAGAAAACTTTATTTAAAAATGGTCTCTTAAAAATGGTTTATAAAAGCAATGCCACTTCAGTTGAAAACTTCAAGCGGAAGTGGAACGAAGCTTCCAAATTAATCACTGATGATGATGTATAAAACTTAATGGCAGGGGTCAAGGGAAAACTAAGAAGATTCTGGATGAATAAATCTTAAACTGATCATCATATGTAAATAAAAATTATTTTTAGAGATCAATAAATGTCTTTTGAAAAAATTGGTGAATTATATTATTACATAAATAATTTTTACAAATTTATTTGCGACATTTTTTTCTGGGACAAGCTTTATTCAGTACCCCGCACACTCACGATCAGGAAAGCGTTGCATGATCGCGACAGCGTGATGTCCACACTACCGTTCATGATACGCGGTGAGGATACGCCGTGATCCATCTCGTGGTTTTTTGCCCGATCATCAAAGGCGCTATTTGAGTCATTGATCCGCGCTGCGGTCATTGGTTTTTAATATCTATCTTTACGATTATTAAAAAATACCATACCACTGATGGACTGTCTACTTTGTTAGGCCTTTCCGTGCGGCGTCTTCCGGCACGCGGTTTTCACTCGAGAACCTTTATGCCGCATGTCATAAAACAAACACAGTCATACGAAGGCTATGTCTCCGTGAGAGGGTGCCATAATTGAAGGCCTCTCCACGCGGCGTCATCCAGTACGCGGTCTTCACTCGAGAACCTTTCTGCCGCATTGTCTTAAAACAAGCACTGTCATATGTAGGTTATATTTCCGTAAGCGGGTGACATAACTGAAGACCTAACCACGCGGTGTCTTCCGGTACGTGTTTCCCGTTCGAGAACCTATCTTTCACATTATCTATAATAAAAATAAGGATAGTCATATGAATGATCAATCTCGGTGAGTCGGTGACATAACTGCCAAAAATTAGCGGGGCTGTGACGATACGGTGCTACGATACGGATAGCGTCTTAGCGTCCAAACTACTGCACGCCGAAATGATCGGTGCGGTGATACGCGACGAGGATACGATACGGCTTAGTGTGGACGTGTTTCTTCGCGCGACGGCGCAAATGATACGGAGTGCCCGCAGTGAGCGTCCAAACAGGACGATACGCGATGGGGATACGCAACGGGGATCGGATTGGCGAAATGATACAAGTGTGGACGCAGCCTAAGCCAATGTACTGACGAATATACTGTCGTCTCGTTTTTTCTTGCTGAAACTTGACGTGATTTACAGAGATAGCAATACAGCAGTCGTATATTTCTACTGAGTTACGAGTACTCTATTGAATTTTCCTTACTCTAAGAATCCAATCCAAAATATGTTTGGTTAGGTCAACTTCGCGATAGTGTATACCTGGGTTATGCTGGACAATCGACTAGCCATCTTCATCCAAGCGACTAGCCTACAATCCTACATGTCATTTTGACAATTTGAAGATTGACAATTTGACATCGACGACGGTAGTGAAGTAAATGTAATAATTGTAATATACTGCAATTGAATTATGTCTACAGTACCCGATGAAAAATCCAATAATATAAACTATTCACCTCTACCTTCAATACAAAACAAGAAACGGAAACGTAAGACTAAAAACAAAAATAAGAAAAAGAATAAACAATTGTTCGCCAAGAAAAAGTTTATAAAGCCCAAACCTGTGAACAACAGTGCCTCTAAAATTGTGTTTACCATGTCTTCTTGGGCAGAGCATTTTACTTTTGCGGCTACTTGGCAATTGAAACATCAGCTTGCTTACTGGAAAGCTAAAGCTAAGTCTCTGGAATACGAAAATGAAGTTCTACACGATGTTATTCGAAGAAACCACTATGCCAGTTCTGGGATAAAAAGAAAGGATGACAATCCTACAGAAATGCATATGAGTGAAGTAAAAGAAGGTAAATTAGGGGCATGGGAAGCTGCTGATGGTGCTTACTCCCAAAGTATGTCAGTAGACTTAGAGTCAGATAGTGAAGAAGATAGTTCAGATGAAGTACAAAATATAGAAGTGAGTGAAGAGTTCATACAGTTTCTGATGATTAATGCTAAGCACAAAGAAGAAATGAGGTTAGAGCGGCAAAAGAAATTAGAAGCGGAAGAACAAGCTGTTTCGGAGGAAAGAGAAGCCAAATTAAGATCAAGACGGCACTATGGTTTATCAGGAGAAGAGCTTTATGGAGATAAATCACAGAGAATATCAGCTTTAGAGATGTCAATGAAATCAAACTTCATGTCCAATATTGATAGTGATAAGCCTGCATACTGGCCTGTAGTACCTTTTAATTTTGATTTGCATTATTCATATGAAAATCAAAAGTTCTAACTTATACCTCAGAATATCAAATAAAGTATATTTTCATCATTATTTTATTATAAAATTTTTGTTAAATAGATTAATCGTAACTTTCATTATTATGTTATGATGAAAAGATAATTGACAGAGCGAGTAAAGCGCCTCCATTTCAGCTTGGCCAAAAGTTCTTTGAAATATCCAGATATTTGGATGTTGAATTGGTTGGATGCCTAGTTGTCCAGATTTCTGTCTGTTCTCTTTAACAAGTCGCATTTCTCAACCAATTCTCATGAAATTTTGTGAGTAGGACCTTGAATTATATAGTTTTTTTTTGTTGATTCAGTTTTCCAAAAATTTTCAAAAATATTCCAGCCATTTTGAAACGAGCTCGCGAACTCTACAGCTACTGGTATTTTCTCATTCTGAGATATACTTACAACTTGGGACGCATTGTCGTTAATTAGGTAGTGTATTTTTAAAGAATTGGACCTATGGACCAATTTCATTGTATAAACATCTTAGAAATTTTGGATATACCTTACCTTCATGAAATACATAGCCTGAATATCCTCTCACTGTGGGTGTAGACAATACATACTATAAAATGAATATTACTGCCAAGTTTAGAAAAAAAAAACAGTTAATTAATATTTGATATAAAGAAAATATTACCAATATTTGTACTTTTGACATTTTATAATCATAATTATTAAATATGAATGCTACCAGTCTTTTATTATTTTTTAATCTATTACCCGATACTGATAACAGCAGTCGAAAAATAAACTACAATACTAATGTTCACAAACGAGTGACCAACAAGCTGTCCAATTTTGCCCTTGATGATAACCGCCTAATAAATTCTAGTGCCTAGTATAAATTCAATTGGGTCCTAAAATTCAATTATACAATTAGTCCGGTCAACCGGACCAAGCCAACTGTACCAAGGGCAAAGAGCGTATAAAGTAGGTTTACAAATAACTTCAGCCAATCTTTTGGAATTTTCTTTCTCCAATTTATAAGGTAAAGGCACAGTTGGATGTAAATTAAACATATGTAATTGGTACACAAATGAAATTATTAACTAACTAAAAAAGGTGTTTATTATTGGAGAACCGTACACCATACGGAGCGGACGCGTTTTCTTAGCCTCTGTATTGGCATCGTAAAAACCCGGCCAAAACAATAGAGTCGCGAGACAAAAACAAGGCTCGACCAGATGTTTGCATGGTTGCCTGTTAAATTTTTACCCCGTGTAAACGAATTCACCGCGTTATATCTTTCCGTCTGTCTTTCTTTCAAATATTTAGTTACTAAGTAGATAGCCTAGTGTTTGGTGCGTCTATATTACTCTGCCTATCTGTGAGTGTTGATCAAGTGTGTGCGATTCCGAGTCTGCAGTACCCCTCCGCCGCGCCGGCCACCACCACAGCACCTTAATTTGGTGAGACCGCTCCATTTTCTAATGCCAATTGCAATAATATTATACTCCTTGTGTCCTTGACCTGGCTATAAAGGCCCGCCACAAGAAAAGCTAAGCGAGCCCAAAGGATACGGTTTAAGAGTTGAAGCTAAAACCAGTACCAAGTTTAGATGGACATAGGGCCAAGCACGGCTCGTATAGTAACACTCTTTAACTAACGTCAATTATGGACCTTTTCTTGGCAATCAGGCCACACTTCATCAACCTCTACCTGTGGACCAGCGTAATATAGTACAACCCAGCCGTCTCACGGTATTCGTCAGAACAATTATATCTTTAGGTATTTAAAGTTGCAAATACCCGCAACAACATCAGGAGTTGTTGTAAAATATATACAATATTTGTCATTTAAGTAATAAATTTTATTACTAGCAAACATTCAATAAAATATTAGTAATAATTTAAATAAATAGGCCAGTTAGTTTAAAATCCAGGCTTTATTTATTGGAATCGTTAGTATTAATTACTGCAGTTTTAGGTTTTATTCACTGTAATTCTCATTACTTAAGTACTTTTCCTACCCGAGGGACTTTCCCTCACTTCAGTACTTGTATTCCCATAAAACTTATATTTCTAACCGTAATTAAATTATATTAGGTTTAATAGATGATTGTGGACAGTTTGTAATTCATCTAGTGCAATAATAAAGTAACCTATCTTATCCGTCAGTTTACAATGTCACAGTTAGATTACAAACGGATGGTATATTAGTCATAATTACTGCACGTTTTTGACACTTTTATGCTTTACAACCATAAATCGACAGATTCCAGCGTGCGCGTGCTTTTTGCTGATATACCTAAACTACTTCGGTTCGATGGTGTAATTAATGCCTTGTAATTTTGTTTAAGTAAGAAAGCTCTGTAAGGGACGAAGAGGTGAACGGCCAGCTAAATAATTTTATTATTCGTTTATATTTTTGTTTTAGTGTCTTTTTTGTATATTACACTATAATTATGCTCGTTACATTATGTAATACCTAAACTATACCTATACTTAGTCCTGCCTTAAATCGAATTTTAACCAAGTGTGGTGTATGATATTACACATCTTAATTTTTTGCCGTAGGACTCAAATAGCATAGTTTGAGTAACTTATAAATATATATTAACCGTTTTACAGTAATAATTTCGTTAGAGTCTACGTAATCAAGAAATGCAACAGCTTGCAAGAAACAACTTCCTAGAACAGAGAGGTCCCTTTTTCATTGCTCTTAAAGGCCAGGTCACTTTGTCCCGAACACGTGCGGACACCGCCAGCTAGCAACAATTAGCCATTGTCAAAAAAAAGGGACTCACATAAACATAAGTGCATCGCCGGCTCATCCATAACATTAAACTCGACTGTCTTCATTTATCACGATGGAAATTTTACCAATTCCCAAGGGAGGCAAATGTCTGTACCTATAAGGGCGATAGCGAACCAGTTGAAAATCGTGTTGATACCAATTTCGACCATCGATGGAGGTTCGAGGATTGCTCACTAATCACTCGTCCGACGAGAAAAATAACAGTCAAATCCAATTAGGCATGAATGGCAGTGTTTCAGACTTAATGTCTCCCGGTTACAATGCTTCTCCCTTCGTGGAATAAATTGATAACACATTCGGGACCAGTTTAGAAACGGTTTTCAGGGTGGAGAAAATATGATTATATTTGCCGCCGTGAGTTGCTCTACGGTAAATATCTATGTGCATATGAATCATCAGCGATCACCACAATATAGGACACCCCATATACCTACCTACGAATACCGCAATGCCAAATCTTCATGTCTTCTACGACTTCGCGGAGCTCCATCCACTTCACCAGTCCTGACGCTGAAGCATCATTGATTCAACAATCCAGCCAAACCACGACCAAACCACGACCGATGTAATGCGCAGCTACCGATTAATTGGCGCACAACCTAAAATAAACTAAAAACGCATGCTATCACGCTAACAGCTATAGTAAAGAAATATCAAAGGCGTCATCAAACGGCCATAACCACGATGTCACAAGGTGAAGAAGAATGTGTCCAATAAGAACCCAACATGGGGCGAATCCAACGAAATCTCATACAGACTTCTAATAAGACCATGCCATAGAACTTGATTTGGCTCGCGACCGCCTTCCTTCAATTATCACTAAAGAAACTTCAAGAAGTTACCTACAAAGACGTCCAAACACACGCAATATTATCTGAACTGAAGTTGAAGGAAAGCACAAGCAAATTTTATTCACTAGAGTAATCAGCCAGAACGAAGAAATATTATCCCCAGAACATGGACCCAACACGGCCACTTGCAGTGTGGTGGAAAATGTAAAATAGATAGAAACAGACACGGAATCAAAACCGGAGGATAATTACATACATAAGCGACGGCTCAGCGACATCAACCTACAACACAATAACTTATCCTACGTGGTAACCGGAAACTTTGGACGGCGAGACGCAGGCCACTATCCTCCCCTGTATATATTTACACAACTATCTGTCTATTTCCTTTCTGGCTCGATGCTGGTATTCTTGTCGGATCTCTCCCGTCGGTCCTCATCCTGACTGCAAAATAACCTACACTCCCAACCTGTAAACTTTTGGGTCCCCGGTGCCTCGGATAGGAGGGCCAGTTGATCTTACCGGAGCGGCAAAAGACGGAGGGGAACACGAGAGGACCCGGATACGTGCCCTGTCTCAGAACCGAAAGCTCCGGCCAGGGAATGTTAAGGTTTCTATACTACCCTGAACGACTTTCGGTATTGTGCCAGTATGCGCTTCTGAGTCATTTCGCTGAGCTTCTTTGTCTTTCCCTCTCTTGTATGCTCAACGCCTCCGCGTCCTTGCAGCAGAACTGCTGGCTGGGTGTAGTCACCGAAACGAAACGAAACGAAACGAACTAAAAAAGGTGTTTATTATTCATTTAGGTTATCCCGATTCCGGTGGGTGGTTGTGTCATAGCCAGTAATGCGCACTTTTCAAGTTACTACTTTCTAACTACCTACACGTTAGGAGACGGAGACCTATGCACTAGAATAATAATATAGTAAGGAACTTCTACCATTCCGGACGTGTATTTTATCGTTTGTGAAATATGTTTTTCATTTCTCGTATTCTGAAAGTTGGTCATTGATTATCTCAATAGCGGGTAGAAAGTGACTCATTGCGACAAGTAATTTAAAAAAAGAATAATCAGCAGAAGAAATGTGCCTTTTCCAAAAAAATCCGGAGTCTCCACATTTTGTATGGGAAATAAGGAATCTTTCCGGAAATACCTACTCGGAAACCGCACATCTCTAATCAGCAGTGCATAAATCAAATGCGCTCCAGGGCATTAACTCCACGATAAAAAAAAAAAAAAACTACTTTAGAATACCTATTATTTATTGTGTGGATATTAGGTAAACACATAAAAACAACAAAACAGTTTTTTTATGAACAAAATTAACTATGGTTTTCATAAAATACATGGTAAAATAAATACTAGGAAAACGTTAATGTTTTAACTCAACAACCTGGTTGCTGTGATTCGAAATAAAAAAATGTTAGTTCTTAAATTGACTTATCTTATCTTATCTATAAGTATATATATAAATGCAAGTGTCCTGACTCACTGACTGACTGACTGACTCATCAACGTAGAGCCGAAACTATAAATGCTAGTAAGTTGAAATTTGCACAGTGGGTTGCATTTATAAAGTGTACAAGAGATAAGGCGATTTTGAAAAATTCAACCCCTAAAGGGTACAAGTTTGTTTTAAGCTAGGAGTTAGAAACTTTGGTAAAAGATATTTTATTAAAAAACAAGAAAACTAACTTCAGCGTTTATGAAAATTCATCCCTTAAGGTTGTAAAAAAGGGGTTGAAAGTTTGTATGATGATCAAATATTTTTTTGAGTGCGGGACTTGAATCTTTGCGTAAAAGCAGATTATTAAAATACAAGAAAAATAATTTCAGCGTTTTCCAAAATTCATCCCCTAAAAGGGGTTGAAAGTTTGAATCCATTACCAATTCTTTGAAACTTCTCATAAAAGCATATATAAGAATATCAAAATAACATGAATTGAACGTTATTAAAAATTCACCCTTCAAGGGGGTTAAAAGTGGGATGAAAGTTTGTCTTGGGGTTCAAATTTAATTTTAAGCTAGGAACTTGAAACTTTGTAAAAAGGTATTAAAATAAAATGGAAGAAAAATAATTTCAGCGTTTTTGAAAATTCATCCCCTAAGGTGGTAAAAAAGGGGTTGAAAGTTTGTATGGATATCAAACCTTTTTCTGACCGCGGGACTTGAATCTTTGTGTAAAAGCATACTATTAGAATACAAGAAAAATGAAATCAGCGTTTTCAAAAATTCGTCCCCTGCAAGGGTTAAAAAGGGATTGAAAGTTTGTATGGAGATCAAACCTTTTTTCTGAGCGCGGGACTTTAAGCTTTGTATAAAGGTATATAATTAGAATACAAGAAAAGGGATTTCAGCGTTTTTGAAAATTCAGCCCTGAAGGTGGTGAAAAGGGGTTGAAAATTTGTATTGAGATCAAACATTTTTTTGGGCGCAGGACTTGAAAGTTTGTATGAGGGCATATTATTAGAATACATATATATAGGCCCTTGCGTCTATTGCAGACGAATTATGGTGTAGTGTTTGGGATACACCGTTTCTGGTGGCTAACTAAACCGATACGAGATCGACACATTTTACCGCAGGCCTGACAAGAGAAGTGTGCGACGGGTGGTACTGCGTCGCCTTGTCGACGTCTTTGTCTCTTGTCAGCGAGTGCCGCGAACCAGGTCTCATCGCATAAAATACAATAAAAATATATTAGAATACAAGAAAAGTAATTTCAGCGTTTTTGAAAATTCAGCCCTGAAGGTGGTGAAAAGGGGGTTGAAAGTTTGTATTAAGATCAAACATTTTTTTGAGTTCGGGACTTGACACTTTGTATAAAGGCATATCAATAAAATACAGGAAAAGTCATTTCAGCGTTTTTGAAAATTCAGCCCTGAAGGTGGTGAAAAACGGGTTGAAAATTTGTATGAAGAGTCGAACTCGCGTACGAAGGGGTCGTTACTATTACGTAAAAAATAGCAAAAAAAAATCACGTTTAGTAATTTCAACATTGCTAAGATCTGAAAATAATAAAAATGTAAAATTTTCAAGATAAGGTTCCACGCGGACGAAGTCGCGGGCAACACCGCTAGTATATATATAAATGCAAGTGTCCTGACTGACTGACTGACTGACTCATCAACGCAGAGCCGAAACTACAAATGCTAGAGAATTGAAATTTGCACACTAGGTTGTACTTATAAAGTGTACAAGAAATAAGAAGCGATTTTGAAAAATTTTACTCCTATGGCGGTTAAAAAGGGGATTAAATGTTGTATGGGGTACAAGTTTTTTTTAGGCTAGGAGTTAGAAACTTTGCAAAAAGGTATACAAATATAATGGAAGAAAACTGATTTCAGTGTTTTTGAAAATGCATGCCCTAATGTAGTAAAAGAGGGGTTGAAAGTTTGTATGGAGATAAAATATTTTTTTGAGCGCAGGATTTGAATCTTTGTGTAAAGGCATATTATTAGAATACAAGAAAAGTAATTTCAGCGTTCTCAAAAATGTATCCCCTAAAAGGGTTTAAAAGGGGTTGAAAGTTTGAATACATTACAAATTCTTTGAAACTTCTCATAAAGGCATGTATAAGAATAACAAAATAACATTAATTGAACGTTATTGAATATTCAACCTCTAAGGGGGTTAAAAGGAGGATGAAAGTTTGTCTTGGGGTTCAAATTTCATTTTAAGCTAGGGACTTGAAGCTTTGTAAAAAGGTATTAAAATAAAATTTAAGAAAAGTAAATTCAGCGTTTTTTGAAAATTCATCCACTAAGGTGGTAAAAAAGAGGTTGAAAGTTTGTATGGAAATCAAATATTTTTTTGAGCGCGGGACGTGAATCTTTGTGTAAAAGCATATTATTGGAATACAAGAAAAGTAATTTCAGCGTTTTTGAAAATTCAGCCCTGAAGGTGGTGAAAAGGGGGTTGAAAGTTTGTATTAAGATCAAACATTTTTTTGAGTTCGGGACTTGACACTTTGTATAAAGGCATATCAATAAAATACAGGAAAAGTCATTTCAGCGTTTTTGAAAATTCAGCCCTGAAGGTGGTGAAAAACGGGTTGAAAATTTGTATGAAGAGTCGAACTCGCGTACGAAGGGGTCGTTACTATTACGTAAAAAATAGCAAAAAAAAATCACGTTTAGTAATTTCAACATTGCTAAGATCTGAAAATAATAAAAATGTAAAATTTTCAAGATAAGGTTCCACGCGGACGAAGTCGCGGGCAACACCGCTAGTATATATATAAATGCAAGTGTCCTGACTGACTGACTGACTGACTCATCAACGCAGAGCCGAAACTACAAATGCTAGAGAATTGAAATTTGCACACTAGGTTGTACTTATAAAGTGTACAAGAAATAAGAAGCGATTTTGAAAAATTTTACTCCTATGGCGGTTAAAAAGGGGATTAAATGTTGTATGGGGTACAAGTTTTTTTTAGGCTAGGAGTTAGAAACTTTGCAAAAAGGTATACAAATATAATGGAAGAAAACTGATTTCAGTGTTTTTGAAAATGCATGCCCTAATGTAGTAAAAGAGGGGTTGAAAGTTTGTATGGAGATAAAATATTTTTTTGAGCGCAGGATTTGAATCTTTGTGTAAAGGCATATTATTAGAATACAAGAAAAGTAATTTCAGCGTTCTCAAAAATGTATCCCCTAAAAGGGTTTAAAAGGGGTTGAAAGTTTGAATACATTACAAATTCTTTGAAACTTCTCATAAAGGCATGTATAAGAATAACAAAATAACATTAATTGAACGTTATTGAATATTCAACCTCTAAGGGGGTTAAAAGGAGGATGAAAGTTTGTCTTGGGGTTCAAATTTCATTTTAAGCTAGGGACTTGAAGCTTTGTAAAAAGGTATTAAAATAAAATTTAAGAAAAGTAAATTCAGCGTTTTTTGAAAATTCATCCACTAAGGTGGTAAAAAAGAGGTTGAAAGTTTGTATGGAAATCAAATATTTTTTTGAGCGCGGGACGTGAATCTTTGTGTAAAAGCATATTATTGGAATACAAGAAAAGTGATTTCAGCGTTTTTGAAAATTCAGCCCTGAAGGTGGTGAAAAGGGGGTTGAAAATTTGTATGAAGATCAAACATTTTTTTTGAGTGCGGGACTTGAAACTTTTGTATAAAGGCATTATAATACGAATCCAAGAATTTATAAACGTATTATTTTTTTTCACCTCACTAGCTCGGAAAGCCCAGTTTGTTTGTTTGATATCTATTGAGAAAATCGCTTTTTATCCACATGTGGAGAAAGAGTTTTGACGTTTCAACGCAGCTAAAGTAAAATTTGACATGAGCTTATTTTCTGAAAAATCCCGTTTAAAATACCTACATGAAAGCTAATTAGACCTTAGTTTTAATAAATGGCAAATTGGTTGATTATTGCAGATATTTATCAAAGATATAGTACAAACCCTTATTCTTTTTTCCTCGCTGTAGTGAGGTGAAAAGTTTTGTGTTATACACGGGTGAAAGTTATTTTACGTCTCGTGTATTGAAACACTCGCTACGCTCAGGATTCTATTTTGAACCACTCGCTTCGCTCGTGGTCAATCATAGGATTCTTTCGCTAGCTCGTGTTTCAAATAAACACTCGCGGGTAAAATACAACTTTCCCCCCTTGTATAACAAATAACTAAAACTCATTGAATTTAGTAAAGCTATTTTTTCGGAGATGAACCTGATTTCATAATGATACCGCATACCGCGTAATTACTTAGAGCAATTTAGCCGAAAAAAAACTAAAAAAAGGCCAAGAGCGAGTCGGACTCGCGTACGAAGGGTTCGTTACTATTACGTAAAAAATCACGTTTAGTAATTTCAACATTGCTTAGATCTGAAAATAATAAAGATATAAAAATTTCAAGATAAGGTTCCACGCGGACGAAGTCGCGGGCAACACAGCTAAGTATTGCATAAAAAGAACCTTATTTTATAGTTGAGCGTGTCGTGTAGTGTAGTATTTATAAAAATTGGTTATTCTATAACTTTTGATTATTTTCCTCATATTCGAAATGAAAATAGTATGTTCAAATCGAAAAAAAAAACACCAATTTAATCCTCTCACTCCGCTCCAGCGCCAAAATATCTCGCGTGAGGTGGGCGGTGGGTGCCTTTCATACCTACCTTGTTTACCAATCTAATAGGTATTTCACGTAATGTAAACAATGTTACTTTTTTCATAAAATTGAATAACGCTGTCTTTACTGTGTGGACCGCAAAAGTTAACATGAGGCACCCATTTCCGAACGCTTATCGCATAAAACGCTATTTTGATCGGTCCTGTGCGAGCTGTGTCGTCTGTACTCCTATATCCTTTGCTTGGTCATCCGTCCACTGCGTCTACACTGTATATAAAACTAGTCGGATACGGCCGATCATAAAATATAGCTCCTTTTTAGTGCCCAGTAAGTAATCCAGTGAATTTAAAGGAGTTTGACCCTACAAACGGTCCGGTAGTTTTGAATTTTTGATATGTTGTCTAGGATGGTTAGTCAGTGTTTAAAATGCAAAATGCACAAATTACGCTATATTGAAAAAACCGGCACTTTCTTCATATTTTTGCTCATATCTTCCTTTAGGAGCATTTTAGCTAGATAAAAGTGTACACCGTTATCGCATGCAATGCAACTATGCAGAGCTCAGAACGCAAACACAAATCCCGGGTACTTATGCATTTTCAAAACTACCGGACCGTTTGTAAGGTCAGCCATATTACTTTAGTCTCTATATATTCACCGAACTACAGCCCGCTGGAGAAAAACTTGTGCCTCTGACGCACGTAATAAACCAAATCAAGACGAGCTCACTATACGCGCCACAAACCGCGCCGATAGCCTACGCACTAGCGCACATCAAACTTAGATGTGCATTCCATCTTTCTTCGGGCAAAATAGGCGAGTGTTACTAGTCATCCGTAAAGTCAGGCCCGCCCCATGTATAAGAGCTTATACAGCTGAAATTAGCCATATTAGGGCTGTGTGCTACGTCGGGCATCGCTCGGTTGCGTCACCACGTCTCATGACCACTTGCGTTGCATTTTAATCAAAACTTTCCTATCAAATGTAATATGTATATAAAAAACTGATTTGCTGTTTTTAGCTGGCACAGGCTTTTGTAAGGATATAAAAATCTTTTATTCTATGTCATCTTAACTGGTAATTAAGTATTGTTCATATTGTTATTAATCAATTTCTAGTCGTTAAATAACCTAGACAGGGTTAATGAATCACTAATTGTCTGAAGTGTCCACCCAACTCCGCTTCGCTGTCTTGGACGGTATTACACTTTCACATCTTGTTGTTGTCTTAATTCTGTAAGCAAAATATGTACCTACATACCTAGGTAGCCTATTCCGGTAATTTTTTTTTTAACCCATTATGACCTAAATTATTTTGGGTCTCAGAATTAGAAAATCTTTTAGTATATTGATGTCGAGGGTTTTCCAAGTTATTAAAAGTTGAATGTAATTTTTACTTTTGTATGAAGCGATGGGTGCCAAACGGCACCGCTTATAGGTATTATATATTATAATCACGAGAGTTAAATTAACGCACACTACAACTAATGACAGCGAAATTTTTAAATTACTGTATAGGTATTATATATTATAGTCACGAGAGTTAAATTAACGCAACACTACAACTAATGACAGCGAAATTTTTAAATTAGGTACTGTTTTTTTTGTAGCGATAGCAAGTTTAACAGCAAACTAGTTCTCTATAAATTTTATACGGAAAAATGTTTTTTTTTTAATGCAATATTAGCCAGTTCAAGAATTAAGTCATATTCTACAATTGCATTATTCATATCACAGTAAATAATGCACTTGATTAAAATTGAAAAAGATAAGACGTATTTTTTTTATATTTGAACCATGTTTCAATTTATTTATTGGATTTTCATGAAAAACACTGTTGTTTTAAAAAAAAATGGTATGTTGTTTAAATTAATTTACCTACTTTAATAATATATCATTCACACTATAAAAGCCCTTAGTGTTATTTTTCATGGCTGAACAAGTTAGTTCCATTGCCGTGAAACTTATTTGGATTTGCTGTGCAGGTCCGAGTGCTCTTTTTTTCAAATTAATTTTACACCCTAGGTCGACAAGGGGTCAATTTCTACCCGCTACATGGATATATATACAATGAGCAACTTTCAGAATATGATAAAAAATTGTATACCTAATTGTTAACCAAGGGTAGAAAGTGACCCATTGCACTCGAGATATTTCTGGCGCCAATAGTTCGAGGGTGAAATGGGTAATTTCACCCGAGTTAAACACTCTACTTTTCATTTCGCCTGCGAGGAAAATAAAATACTACACGCACATATCATGTGTGTTAAATTAATGTCCATGTCATATATGGTTATGGTTATGGGCTCCGTTTTCCGCACTTAGCCCGTGTATATTCGGGCCGTTGTGCGTGCATGTTTGCCAGCTAATAGTCTAGCCAGCCTAACTCCGTCCAGAAGCGCAGGATTCTCCTGGTGTCGCGAAGTGACCTCGGCGCTTTGACGATTTCAGCCCGTTGCTTAGCTACGGCGGCGCATTCCAGGATCACATGGGTAGCTGTTTCTTCGGCCGACAGGCATCCCCTACATAGGGGGATATCGGTCATTCCTAGAACATATAAGTGCTTTTTAAGTGTGCAGTGTCCAGTGATAGTGCCTACTACTACTCGCAGGGCGGGCCTGCTTAGCGATAATAAGCGCTTTGTCAGGCGTGTGTCCGGGTATGGGACTGTTTCCCGGGACTGCCTGCATGTACTGGTTTCTGCCCATTGATCGGCGTGTTGTGATCGTGTTCTGTGACGAAGCCATGTACGCAGCTGATGAAACGCCAAGGGAAGCAAAGGAGCTGGGCCAATTGCCGATTGATCGGACCCTCTCCTTGCCAGCTGGTCGGCTGCGTCGTTACCTAGAGACCCACTATGCCCTTTAATCCATTGCAACGTGATCCGATTATTTGAACCGATCGTTTGCAACGCTGAGTGACACTCTAGTATGACCCCGGATTTGATTGTTTTATTCTCCAGAGCTCGTAAGACTGCAGCGCTGTCGGAAACAATACGTATCTTTTGGTCTTTGATACCTCGCGCAGCAACTGCCTTAGCAGCCTGTGTGATGGCAAGGCATTCACATTGGAAGATGGAACTATATTTGCCTAAGGCTATTGATATGTTTACGTTTATTTCAGGTGAGTATATTCCAGCTCCTGTCCCTGTTTGAGTCTTTGACCCGTCCGTATATATGCGTATTTCGTGTATATCGGATTGATCGTTAGGTTCTTCAATCACCTCAATTTCGTATCTCTTATTGAAGTAATGCTGTTTGGGTATCTTGTCGTTGGGAGCAGCTATCATTGGCTCGTGTTTGATAGCCTCCTTAAGTATTTCGGCATGACCCCCGTGTGCTACACCCCAGAGGTTAAGCGTCTTCAGTCTGATAGCTGCTGATGCCGCCTCTTGCTGAATGAACAGTTCAAGGGGTGGCAGTCCTAGCAGTACCTCCATTGCCGCTGTGGGTGTTGTTCTCATACAGCCCGTCGTTGCTACACAAGCAAGTCTTTGAAATTGCTGCAGTTGATGTTTGGCTGTTGTCAGTTTGGTTCTGGGCCACCAAACCACAGCGCCGTAGGTGATAATAGGTCTTATCACCGCAGTGTAAAGCCACATTGTGATCCTGGGGTGTAAGCCCCAGGTTCTACCAACTAGTCTTTTACACTGCCAAAATACGACGCAGGCTTTGTTCAGTTTGTTTTCTAAGTGTTTGTTCCATAGTAGTTTGTCATCCAGGATGACGCCCAGATACTTGACCTCTTTGCTGAGAGTCAGAGTTGTGTTTTGGAGTTTTGGCAAGCGACTGATATTTATGGTTCGCTTCCTGGTGAACAAGACTAGTTCTGTTTTAGCTGGGTTGACTGACAGGCCATGGTCAGAACACCATTGTTCGACGATTTTGAGTGCCTCTTGCATAAGGTCGCAGAGGGTTGCCTCAAACTTTCCTCTTACGAGGATCGCTACATCGTCTGCATAGCCTACAGTGTAGATGCCTGCCTCGTTGAGCTTCCGGATTAATCCGTCCACTACAAGGTTCCACAGGAGTGGTGATATAACTCCACCCTGTGGGCAGCCTCTTGACACGATAGCTCGAGTTGTGCCATTCACTGTTACCTGTACAGCCCTTTGTCTCAGCATGTTGTCGATCCAACCTGCTACGGTTTGATCGGCTCCATGTCTGAGCAGGGCTTGGCTAATGCTGTTGAATTGCGTCTTGTCGAAGGCTCCTTCGATATCGATGAAAGCCACAAGCGCTGAGGATTGTGTTGATAATGCGTGTTCTATGGGTGAAACAACGCTGTGTAGTGCTGATTCGGTTGATTTGCCTGAACTGTAGGCGTGTTGTTGGGGGTGAAGAGGATATTGCGCCAAGGTCCCATCTCTGAGATCGCGATCACAGAGGCGTTCCAGAGTTTTTAATAGGAACGACGTCAGACTAATCGGCCTGTATGACTTGGGCTGCGTATAGTCACTCTTACCTGGTTTGGGTATAAATACCACCTTAACTTCTCTCCATTTCTTGGGAATATACCGATGTCTTAGGCAGGCCTGATATATTTGGACTAAGTGTGGCGCAATGGTGTCCTTGCACCACTGCATAAGCCCTGGGAATATGCCATCTAAGCCTGCCGCTTTGAACGCAGAGAAGCTGTTTATTACCCATAATACCCTTTCCAGTGTTACAATTCTTTGGGCAGTGTGTGTGGCTTCAACAGGTGCAACAACCGTCGGTACGTCTGCGTCGCCTGGCAGGTAGGCCGACGCAATAATGACCTCTGGGATGCTAGGGCAGTTGTTTTGGAGTCTGACCGTGGTCAGGTCTCTGGAACAGAACTCATTCATCAAAATTGCATTGATAGATGTTGGTACATAAATGCAGGTGCGTGGGTTCGTTACAGTGGTGTCGAGTAATATCTTACCTCCGATGTTGTTAAGACCGCAGATCCTGTCCTTCCTTATCCACGGCTCCTGGATAAGGGCGACGGTCTTGTTGTTGACCTCCAACACTCTTTGCAAGGTAGCCGCCGCGGCTTGTTTGTGCTGGAGGTTGGTTTGAATGATGTTAATGAGGTGAGGAGGAGCGAAGAGGACTGCTCACTTCCTCATCCGTTTCTAACGGAATGTCCTGGTCCATCAGCTGCGCGACATCCTCCGCTAGGTCATCGGAACCGACATCCACTGCGGAGTTAGTCAGCGAGCAAGCTGAGGTGCCATCCTGCCTCTGCATTTCGGCAGAGTAGTGTTGGCTGACCATTAGCCCGCCGGTGTGACTCTGTCTTGCAACAGAGCCAGCGTGGCTAGCTGTGGACATAGCTGCGTCTGCTCCCTGGTCGTGTCCAGCGCTAACACTCTGCTTCTCAGCAGAGGAGTCACTGGTGACCGTGGGTGCTGTCGCAGCCTCAGCAGGGTCTGGCGGCACATCTTGCAGCTTCCCCGTGCTGCCGAAGAAACGGATATAGGCGTTCCCTAGCTTATAGCATAGGCGTCGCCCCCTCGCTAGGATCCCTGGGATCTGGTCGGCCGGAATACCCAGCACCAAGAAGGTACCCGGGGGATTTCCTTCATGGCACTCGATATGGTAAAGCGACCAGTTGCTGACCTGATACAGCTTGTTCTGCCCTATCAATATGCGATGTATCATCTTGACATCATCCGAACAGTTCGGTAACAGGACAGCGGACTTTACCCGTTTGGGAATGTCCGTCTGGCGCTTCACCACCAACACAGTGTCGGGAATTGGTGACACAAGAGTGGCTACGGTGTCTTTGAGCCATTCCACGTCCTTAACATCCTCGCATTGGAGCTTGAGTACTCCCTCGCTGAAAAAAGGTTTTCCGCGGAAGGAGGGCCAGTACGGGACGGCGTTGTGACAACCTGGATCATCCGCAATGCCTTCAATGCAGATTTCCAAGGTTTTCTTGATGCTCTCCACTTGGTCAGCAGTCAAGTTAGTGAAAGGCTCCGCCATCACTGCGACAAAGAGGTCGTTCAACACGACTGTGTTGGCGTATGTGACGGCAGTGCTCACTAAACTTGTGGAGGCCTTTGCTCTTTTGTTGGCGCCGATAATGGGCGATTGTGTATCGTCGGGCCGAGGTCGTTTGGATGTTGGGGCGTTACCCTGGCCTTCTGGTTTTTTAGGCGCAGGATTCGCCTTCCTGCCTCTGCCTCCGCGTTTCTTTTTGTGGGGCGCGTCGGATTTCTCCTTCGCACCCGCCTGGCTGGGCTGGGTTACCGTTTCAGCGCGCTGCTTAGGGCCACCTTGGCTTTCGCTGGGGCGGCTCTTGGGCTTCGCGCTTATTCCGGTATCGGGGACTGTTGCCAGTCCTTCGGCTGCCTCCTGCCTTGCGGCCGGTGGCTGCCTCCTTCCCAATCTAGCCTGGGCACGTTGAGCTGCACGCTTGGCTGTGCGTTTTTTGTTACGCAGGTCTGAGGACGTGCGCTTGCGTTGGACCACCTCCCACTGCTGCTCGCCCGGCACTGACGGGCCGGGGGCGCTGACGGTCGGTGTTGTGGTGTTGTGACTGGGCGCTCCATTGGGAGCTGCGGCCTGTCGTTTGTCAATGTTATGTTGTTTTTTACTTTACTCATGTTGTCCATTGTTATGCATGGTTTTGTTTTCATTCTCCATGGCGTCCCACCCTCCTGGGAGCCCGCAGATGGGGATGCTCATTCGAGCACCAGGACCTACCACGGAGAGTATAGGGCCCAGGATCCGCGATGCAGCGAGCCTAAACGATGCTAAGAGTACTACGGTTGTCGGGCCGAGATTTTGACCCGTACTCACCGTAGCATCCGCGCTCCGCCGGCTGCGCACCTCATGATCCTGTAACCCTCGCCAGCTGCCTTTAAGAGGTGCCTTTGCCGGTTACCTCAGGTTGGCTAGTCCCTGAGGCTGTCGTTTCGGCTGGAAATCCGGACCAAAGAGGGCGTGGTGCCCCCACAGGTAACAACAACCCGACCTGTGGTAAGCTCAACCCCCCAGGACTCCATCATCCCCCCTACGACGCTCGACTACGCACGGCACAAAGCGTAGGTGGGCTTTGCACTCTCCACTTGGGAGAGGCCGGTCTGACACGCCCACAGGTCATGACCTACCAGTCCTTTTTGCTGCAACTGCTGCAAGGTCGCTGGTGAAGCCTCTTCGGATAAAACTCCGGTGGTTGTTGGTGGCTCTTCGCCAACAGCCAGTGAGACCCCTTGCGGGGAGTTACTGACTGTTGCCCAGGGTATACCGGCGATTCAGGGATTAGCGTTCCGTTTGAACGGATCCTCGCGGACTGCTTATCCCACTCGCACTCGGGGAGGTGACCTACGCATACCCCAGATATCCATGTCATATTTAACCAATAATTAATAAAAGACACGGTATTTATATTTCATCTCGTGTTCCCGCTTTTTCTATTGCAATATTTCCTTATTATTATTTTTAATAGAAAAAATATGTATATACACGTACAAAAAACAAATCCAATGGTTTCAATTTTGTTTTAAATCTAAATGTAAGATTCTATCAATAAATGAGGAACAGAATTATATGTATGTATTATGAATATAATGCATATTTATATTTAATAATTAGATATAAATAGAATAAGCTTGCCTATATCTAACTTTTGGAGACACTTTTTTAATGGCCACTTACCACGGCCGACTAGATTGTACCTAATTGAGTTGGTCACGACGTGCATCTAGATGGCAATTATCTTTGACTCCGTGGCAATAAAAAAAAATTACTTTCCACCCTAGGGATTGAAAATCTATTTTCCACCCGGCTATCTACTCATGAAAATGACACTTTCCGAACAGGAGAGATGAAAATACCTATACCTAGGTACCTAAATGTCATAATTCCTTATAGCTGGCCATAGACTTACACAACACTATAGAAGGTTCTTATGACTGTATATTATTGGTTGTTTGTAACGCGGGTAAAGTTAAAGCTATGTATGTGCAGCTTTATGATTATGAAGTCGACCTTATTTATATGTAGATGAATAAGACATTATTATTCTGACCTGTCTCCTGAGGATGTCTACCGCGCTTTCTCTCGCCCTTTTGCACTTAGGTAGGTACTCAAAAGTTTCCAAAACCCTGAGATAATTCTCTGAAAATTCTGTTTTTTTTAAGGTTTTATTGTAAAATTTCTATGTAGGATAAAGTGGCGTGGTAGTACCCATATGACTAGCTTCCCACCGGCTTGTCTATTTCAGTGCCTTTGAACAACTTACTCTTCATGAAGAAATATAAATACCTACCGAATCTTGGGCTAATTCAGAAATTCAGGTCGCGAGTCGCGAGTGCGTGGAAACCTTGGCGATTGCACAATGCGACGCAACAAACACGATAAAACCTCTTCGTGCCGCGGAACGTAAACTAACAAGGTAGACAATATTCTGAGCGTTAACAGTTAATACATTTAACATACAAATTGTTATCATGGGCAGCTCATACCACGTTGGCGTTATCGGTTACGAACAACTTTATAACTTAATGGCGTGATGCCACAAATTTGTATAAGATGGCGCAGATACGCAAAACTACGTGCCATTATGACCTAGATATAGATTCAAAATTGTCCGTCGTCGATTATTTTGTTTGAACCTCACTTAATTAAATGTCTCAAACTGAATTTGAATTATATATATAGATGTCCATGTCGCTTTCATTGCCCCCTTCGGTCGATGACAACTCCAATCGGATAAACCCTAACACCCGGCAGCGCGGAGCTAAAGCGGAGGTACAGATGCAATAATATTCTGAGTGTCAAAAATGTAAGATAGTACTTAGAGTAAATTCATATCAACGGCTTCTTATACAACTTAATGCGGCATTGGGCAAGAACATTATAATAAACTATAAAAAATAAATTAAAATGGAAAAAAAGGATAGTATTTCAGGTGCTGATTCTGCTGATGCTTTCTTTTTGTGAGTAACAATGAATCGTTATTCACAAATTGTCTTTTGCCTGGCTTTCTGAGCAGCCAGAAAACGACCATATTTTGCCGCCCCCTAAGTTTTGCCGCCCTAGGCCTAAAGGGAAATCCGCCCCTGGTTGCAGATACACTAAGGAGCCTTCAAACCTCATAGTGGCTCAGAAAAATCCTTCAACTCAATATCTCCGTAAATTAACAGTTCCTATTTAGCGTATTACTGGGCTAAACATTTTGATACAAGAATATTTTTTTTATCGTCTCCTAAAATACCCATATGGTCCATGTGACTTTCGTTCGCTTTGCTCTAGCCCAGTCCTCAACACACACCATCATGGGAGCTCACGTCGCGAGTGCCCGGCGCTCGCACAATGTGAATAAGTAAACAACTTTTTGGTACAAAAATCATTTTTTATCGTTTCCTAAGATGTCCATACGGTCCATGTGACCTTTCGTTCTCCTTGCTCTAGTCTAGTCCTCAACACATACCATCATGGGAGCTCATGTCGCGAGTGACCAGCGTCCCCGGCGCTCGCACAATGCGACTAAGTAAACAACTTTTTGGTGCAAAAATCATTTTTTATCGTTTCCTAAGATGCCCATACGGTCCATGTGACCTTTCGTTCTCCTTGCTCTAGTGTAGTCCTCAACACACACCATCATGGGAGCTCACGTCGCGAGTGACCAGCGTCCCCGGCGCTCGCACAATGCGAGTAAGTAAACAATTTATTGGTAGAAAAATCTTTTTTTATCGTCTCCTAAGGTGCCCATACGGTCCATGTGACTTTCGTTTCGATTTGCTCTAGTCCAGTCCTCAACACACACCATCATGGGAGCTCACGTCGCGAGTGACCAGCGTCCCAGGCGCTCGCACAATGCGAGTAAACAACTTTTTGATACAATTTTTTTTATCGTCTCCTAAGATGCCCATATGGTCTACGTGACTTTCGTTCTCCTTGCTCTAGTCTAGTCCTCAACACATACCACCATGGGACCTCACGTCGCGAGTGCCCGGCGTCCCCGGCGCTCGCACAATGCGAGTAAACAAACACGCTACCACTCTTGTCGATGACAACTCCAATCCTATAAAACCTATCCCGTCGCAGAGCTAAGAAGGGAACAATGCGGCAATCAAACTTTTGGTATGAAGAAGTTAGCTCACGAGTATTGAAAGTGGAAATATTATATATTTCCTGTAATGCAGCTCCGAAAACTAAACATAAATAGTTACTTCTTATTAAATTATTGATGACCTTCTAAAATTTACAACTTTCTCACTTTACCACCTTTCAAAGAAATGTTTACTTATTTACATGTTTTTTGTGTAATAAAAAGTATTTACATATATGAACTTGTACAATGTACCTACCTACCTACAACGCATCTCGCAAATATTTTTTTACGAAAGAAACACATAGAGATATAAAAAAAAAAAAATGGAAGGAGTAATGTGGAAAATCGTGGACTGTTATTCCGCTAGGCCTTAAGGGAAGAAAGTAAAAAAAAAATAGAAACTATCTTCAAACTTTCAAGCTTTCGATCATCCACAAAGCATAAATCAATGATTCAGTCCACATCAAAATTAGGTGTCAATTTTAGTATGAAATGACTATTTTTGATACTTACCGTACCTACATTGTTAACTGAATTCTGAAACCTTTCACGCGAGTAAACACTACTTTAAGCTACATGGAAAAATATGTTTTAAATACATACCTAAACATATTTAGTAATAAAATATCGTTGAATAAGAAGAGTTTGAAATAAGACCGAATGGTGTATTTATATTTTTTACGCGGCTGCGCATTGCTTTAATTCGGAGTTTGAAACGAAGCTCCTTCTTGTACTGAAAAAAAAAACGCCGAGTCACAAATGATTATTTGTACAAAAGTTATCAATTCTCTTCCCCCAGGTAGCTCCTTTTTCAATTTTTCTGTAAGCTTTGATCTTTGTATTTAAGGCTTAACAGTTATCAAATTATAAAATTTAATTGTGTTTATAATATTCAAATAATACATGATTGATATTCATATGTATAATAAGTACCTATATTCAGTATAATGTTAATAAAGATAATGTTCTAAGAAGAGTGGCTGTAAAGGTTTAATAAGATATCTTTTAAATATCTTTAATCTACAAAAAGGGGGTTCTCAATTCGGTTGTATTTTTAATTTTATTTTTAATTTTGTTACCCACAACTCCGTCATTTATACACCGATTCCGAAAATTATTTTTTGTTCTAGTTTGGGAACATCCATGTTGGTCCTGTAAAATTTTGGTTAAGATCTGATTATGGGATCTGTGAGGATTGAGGAATCGGGGGAACTTCTCAAATAGAATACTCTACGATTTCGGTGTTTTTGTAGAAACTCGTTCAGTTGTTCTATAGGAAACACAATCTCTTGTCCTTGAAGTCGGTTGGTATTTTGTTATGAAAAACATATTATTTAACAGTCATATTCACCCACTGTTGACGGTAAGGCTCCTTTTTTTACACGCCATACTTTTCTCTTTGGCTCTTTGGCTAAACACTGTCATCCTTCTAACCACATTGGGTGTACATACCATCTCAGACCATTTCGCTGGCTGTCGGCCCACGTTTCTGTGTTTCTGCCTAAGTCGCCATTGTGGCTCCACCTACCGTCACTCCTACGACTTATATGCCCAGCCCACTTTATTTTATTTTGGAAATAAGTTGTAAAATATTAGTCAGTTAACGCTAACTTGTACCGTCTTTTACCATTTACTCTTGGTTATCTGCGTTTTTTTCTTAGACAAAATTTTATAAGTCTGTTTTTGCAGTCGTTTAATCACTTTTTTTGAGTTGGAGGGTAATATTTTCATTTACTTATAAACTATTGGAAAAACATTAAACAGGAGGTGGTCTTATTATTTAACAGCGATCTTTCTGAAGCAATCCTCCGTACATATTCTTTGCTAAAAGCGGGACTCTCGGATTTATAATAATGATAATGGAAAAGTATACCGATTTCACGTTGTAGCTGAAAAGTTCATACACGTCATGAACTGTGCAGATGCACACTAGCAACGTTCATACAATCTGTTCATGTGCTTTGACGTAGTTTTCTATAATTTTACTGGACTAAAAAATAACCTGTGCTAAAATGTTACTTTCCTGAAATTCTACGATTCAGATGCCTGCACCTACAATTATAATAGGTACTATAACACATATAGGGAACAGGGGCTATCCTTTTATTTACGATCTTATAATATAATCTACAATTACGAATAAAAAATCGTTAAACCTTTAAAAGCATTAATTCACGGGTACTCTAAAGTTTCTAGCAACGCCCTAACAGTAGTAGGTAAATTATATATATCTTAAGTTGTAAAATCGATATCTTACACATATGCTTACTAACTTACAGAAAATATTGTGGATGACTGTACTCAGGACTATGTCTACAAACAACTTAAGATTTTGAAATCGGCCCCATTCATGATATAACAACGTTTAATTAATTCTAAATATTATTATTTAATAGTATACACTAGATATTAAATAGTCCGATAACGTTTCAACGCTATCATATGACGCGAAACTACCAGACCAGAAGCCGCACCATTAACTCGAGCTTAAAGCACAGCCTCATCCAAACATTCTAAGCTCCGTCCTTATCCGAGAGCTACAAAATTGGCGCTCAAACGGTATGCGAGGCAACCTGTTCTCAGGGGGGCGAGCCCCCCCACCCCCGCCCCCACGGCCCCCTCCCCCTTTCCCGCTGCGTCCAGCGGCAGTGCCTTCCGAGTCTCGGGCGCAGGGCTACGGCGCACGCGCGAACTTATTTGACAGTTTTTTCAGTGATTTTTAAGTGATAACCAGTGTCCGGATTGCAGTGGTTCAAGTGCTGATTCTGAGTTGATACTGTGTTTTGTGGATTCATATTATTTTGATGCGGGCTAAACTTTGGAGGTTGGTTTAATTTTACGAACAACTTCAATGAAACTACTATCAGAGCTTTCAATTAGGATTATCTACATAAATAACAACACGGTGTGGGTTAAAATGTTTTTATTTATGGTGACAGTGACTTGCATCCGATAAAATGAACTTTAAGCTTTAGCGGGAATCGAACTTGCGACCCGCTTAACAGGCAAACAAACTTAACCTGCCGGTTAGTTTCCAAAAGCTCAATCTTCAATACTAAATCCACTTTTCAACAGTGAATACAACCACCCACTAAACAAAGCTAGAGTTATTCCTTACTTTAATTATCCTATACCTCACATTATTTGTATTACTAAGATTACACTCGTGAACCCTAAAAGACATGGATGTGTGCAAAAGAGGATCAAGAGTCTTGAGAAAAATTCCACCTATCTACAGTTAAATGCGCGTCTGTCAACTACTTTCTCTATAAACTTCTATATCTACAGTAATGGTCTTATGATAATCTTAATATGAATGGTATGGTTGAGCTTTTGCAGTATGAAAAGTCATCTACAATGAAAGTGGGACTTTACGGCACCTAAATAAAAGTACAAGACGATTCAATAAAGCACACAAAGTGTAAGACATAGTTCATGTAGGTACACAAACGGACTGAAAATTGCTTAAAGTAGAAGTAAAGTAGTTTTTCGGTAGTTTATAAACAACAATTATTTCCCTCCGTTCCTTTCAAAAGCATTTCATAACTATACAAAAATAATTACCGTAAATAGACGAGGCACCGTAATGTTCCTCCGTACTCAAATTTGAAAACAGTCTAACAACATAGATTTTTTTCTTTCTACTAACTGCTATGAAACAATGAGGAAGGTTCGACATGCTCTCAGGGGATTTTCTAAAAACTATTAATTAGAATGGCACCTGATATATTTGTTGAAAATGTAAATAGAGTCACTGTTAACTACAGAATTTAGACAGGTACCTATCTATTCATTAATTTCTTATTTTGTAGTCTAAAATAATCTGGTGGATTTCCCGGCTTTAGTTTGATGTCCGCTTTTTTCAACACATACACGGATAATAACAATTTTTTACCAAGTTATTTTAGTAGGTTCCTTAACTTAATTCACCAAATGGTTTATTGCACATTATTAGTACAAAATAGTAGTACAAATGTCGGACTTAATGCCATAAGGCCTACCAGTCAACCATGGGGCTAAACAGAAACTAGCATTTAGTGCAAGATCATTAAAAACGTAAAGAAAAAAAGAATTAGACACAAATCAAGAAGTTACCCTACGTACCTATTCCTACATATAATAACAATATATATACATATATATACACATACACACATATTTAATGTTTATGTAGTGTACAAGTACCGAAATAGTTTTAATAAAAGTGGCAGCGAGAAAGAAAAACTCATTAACCTCTTTTTTGCTTCGTTGCAGTCGGTTAAAGATATCCTAGAAATTCTTGGTTAGCCACCAGTCAACTCAAATCATTTTTTTATATATGTAACTTATATAATTACAATTTAAAACATTATTATATTCTCGACAAACTGTAATGTTTAATGGCAAGAAGCACTCACAACTTAATTCATGCATCTTATATAACTACATCTCTACAGCCGTTTCGGGGTGCTAAATCCGCGTAGACATACATAAGACACACATAACCCTCAAAAATAATATATCTACTATGTTTTGAAAAACTATATGTAGAGTCCACGTACAAATCTTTCCCACATACTTCTGATATTTTAAATATTATCTGCTATTCCAATCATTTCATTAACCGCACGCGAAACCTTAAGGCTTAATTAACAATACATTATCAGTTAATAGTCCGGGCAGTCTATTAAACGTACGATATAGTTCTTGCCCGCCCAACAAAAACTAGTTCACGCGCAGCCGGACTACATTTTTGTTATAACATTCTTTAGAATAGGCAGATCCAAAACGTGGTATGGCGTTGAATTTATACAGCTCTATACGTTTATGTTCTAAACGTAAATATATGTGGTTGAGGTGGAAACTTACACTTGAGGCTCTTAAACTTTGCTTGAAAATAAAATGACAGTTAATGAAATTGGATGTCCCTGACGGAACAAATCTGCTTGTTAATGTATATGTGTGTAATTGAACTCACTGATTAAACTATCTTGTTATTTCGTGATTACAAAAATAATGGTTAATAACTTTATTCTTGCGCTGTTAACTTACTTTAATAGAGACACGTAGTTGTATAGTTTATAGTTCGTTTAAAATATGGTTCAGTTATATTACAATAAAATAATGCTCACAAAATAAAGTACGTAATACTTTTGTATTGTCACTAAAATAAATAACTACAAATTCTTAACTTTGATTATATTATAAGTGAAAGGTAAAGTAAATAAATGTTATAATAATCAATTATTCTACTGATGTCAATTAACACCTACTTGTTAAAAGTTACTGTGCTCTCACTTACCAGGTATATATATTCCTTTCATATAGCTACTTACCTAATTGTAATGTTAATTTAATGTGGTTAAAACAACCAGCATCAATCAGTCTCTGACTCAGCCTTTTTTCATGTCTTTCGAGGTAACGAGATTTTTCACCGAATTACCATTATACTAAATTTGGCAGATTAAATTAAGATTAAGCTAGCAAGTGTCGTCCCTTTCTTATCAATTTAAGAAAACGGGGACGACACAGTATTGCCACTTTTTAATTTCTACTCTTTTTGGTCAGACTGTAAAAAAGGTACATTATACAAATTGCTATAAATTTTTCCTGTCGCTAATAGTGTAACGAATGAAAGGAGAAAAGGGATGGGAGTAACCATTCTCTTCATCAAAGGCCCTTTAAATCAAATAAGAATCATTTCGCTGTGTCCGTCCAAGTGAATTTAAAATAATGTTAACAATGTTCCTTAGGACGCGCAAAACTTGTTTGCGCCGGGACCGAACCCGCACCAAAGCTTGTCACGGGGATACATATTGCATTAGCCGTATTATATACCAGTACGTACGATGCTATATAAAATGCAAGCCGATGTTGCAATGTAACGCCTGAGATCATTGGAACATTGATTTAGCTGTAATGCTTCAATAAAATAACTTTGTTTTACTTTTGCTATTCCCGCGCCTACCTTCCGAAGGTATGTTGCTTCTTTTCGTAACTGCACATTTTCCGGGTGAAAAGTAGCTTTTACCATTCTTCAGCCCCTACTCCGTTGTTGATCTGTTTGCCTAATAAAATAACAGGACCAATCAATAAACAACAAATAGATATTCACGTTTATAATAAAAAAGCAAAATGTTTGAAGCAGAAAATTCCGTGAGAACTTGGAAGGTAAATTGAGTTAGTATTAGTGAATAGCAATAAATAAATAATAAATATCGGACAACCTCGTACAAATCGACCTAGTCCCATAGTAAGCTCTAGTACCTACTCGTAGGCTTGTGTTATGGACACTAGACGGCGATATACATACATATATGTATTAGATAAATACATACATAGGAAACATCCATGAGTCAGGAATAAATAATCTAGCTCATCACACAAATATTTGCCCATACCGGGATTCGAACCCACTGAACCCAGGACCGTCGGCTCAGTAGCTGCACTACCACTGCGCCAACCGCGTCGTCAAAGTATTAATCTGCCTATTTGTAAATATAAGGAAAGCTGACAGATTATCTACTCTATGCTTAAATGATTGACAAAGCCCAAATAAAATACGACATTAACAGCGATACTAAAAAGGTGTAACAAAAATGTTTGTCACCAAGTTCTCCATACCACTGTGACGTTCACACACTAACTGAATGGACCTTTTTCACCAAAGGTGTCGTTGTCTAAACCTAGCTTTAAATACTGTCGCTTCGATTTCGAAATTACCAACTCCATAATGAGCAATGGTTGCCCCACGTGGTCCAAATCGATAAGATGGCGATTGAATGCAAATGGTTCAAACGCATCCGTAACGAATTTACTAAAGTGCCCATTGTGCAGCCCAAATCTGTGTGACACAGAAGAATCTTCAAGAAACTCGAGTCTTATCTCGGCAAACAAAATAATTCAATTTCTTAACATTACAAGATAGAATAAGGCTTGAATTGGTAATAGTAGCTCGTTATTTAAGCCAATTTAGAGTCACAGAAGTGAAATGGAATATTGACAAGAGCATGACGATCTAAAATGATATAAAAATGTTTCCTTGATGTTAATGGAATTGATGTTTTAGGGGAATGTGCCATTTGATGTTACGGAAAGATTGCTCACCCGATTTATACGGCTGTTTTTATTACATACCTAGGTATTCAAGTGAGAACGAAGAATAAAAACTTTTGAATAAGAATATAATACTAACACAGGACAGACTTGAATTATGTTTAGGGGCTTGATTAGGTATCCTAAACTTTATTGTTCACTTGTTATTCGTTTTTTTGTAAAAGATATAGTAAAGCTCAATAATTAATAGTATTTAATCCTTAATCACTATTACAGGTAAACCTCATAAGAAACTAAGTTTAAAGCATTTTTACAATGCCGAATTTCCACCAAAAACGTTTACAATAAACAAAAAACCAGACAAAAGTTTAAAATTGGAATTTCTTCTGTGAAGATCGTGCAGTAAGTCTTGCCCGCGCGCATAGCGTGTGGACGTTCGAATTTGGACATTTTTGATGTCGGCCGCGAGCGGCGCGCGCGCTGCATTCTTCGCGATAATTTGCTTAGAAATTGCTTTTATTTGGCGACACTTTTGGTATCAAAATTTCATAATTGCTCATTAGGGTTGGTTTTTGTGTACCAAGGTTATTAAATTGGAGTTGTAATTACTTGAATTTGAATTTAGTTACTCCTCGCCAATGATTCGAAAATTACATAGGACTTTTCAGATTATTTATAAATAATAATTTTATGAACTGAACATAACTCGAAAACTCCCAAGTTTGAAAATTTATTGAAACCATACACCATACTAATTTAATGAACGATAAACATCATCAAAAAGTTGCTGATATTATTGATTTCGTTTTCAATTGTATTACTTGAAAAACTTAATACCTACACACATCCAAGGTAAGACTTAAAGTTAGTAGAAACAAATGAACGAATTAAAACGTTTGTAAGAGGTATAAAATAATATTTACCTAGGACAATAATTTGTTAGTGTTCTACCGATCACTTTAGCTATAGGTGAGACAAGATACCTCCTTTATCGTGATTGATATGGCCCACGGGAAGCACCGTCCTAAGGGCCGAGCGATTACAAGCTTTTATTCCATGTAGTAAGAATTGCTTAAAATAAAATGTTCTGATACTCTTTAAGGTTATCTTTTCTATTGCGGCATTACGGAGCATATCACGTACACAGACGTATTATTTTTGATCATAAAATGTGAATTTTATTGGCACAAACCGACCCAGTCTTGACCAGAGTTAATTGAGCTCCCTCTCCTTATTTATATAGCACAGTAATTAGAGTGGCTAATGGACGGTCGTCCGGATACAGGCCTCGGTAAAATGGTTATGTTAGCTAAAGAAAACTCATCATAGTTCAATTGCAGTTAATGTTATTGTTGGCTCTTATTGTGATCATGGTTTGCTGCAGTTGTCAAATGCTTCGTGTGTATAATATTATTTTTACCTATAACATCGATTAACATATATCTACTCTGCACGCATTCTGCAGAGAATGGCAGAACCGCACTGGCAATAGGATCGAATGGAGAAAAGAAGGGAAAGCCTTTGCCCAGCAGTGGGACACCTAATCAGGCTATTAAAAAAAAAAACATATCTACTGTAATTCTGTTAGCATCTATAACTTTGATTTGGATTAATTGACAATATGCATGTATTAAACGACAAGTCATCATCACCTAACTATACCATATTTTAGAAATAATTTTAAATATAAGTAATCGTAGTCTTCCGGTTCGTGTCTTAAGATGGCCGCATGCGTTCAAGTTTTGCTGTTCATTATTTATTCATTTTTGTTGTTCAATGTGTAGTATTGATAGCGTATTGTGCAGTGAACTAACGTATGAGTGAATGGTTAATGAAGAATTCAACTTGAAGCGTACATAGCCCTTCTTGGGTCAAGGCCCGCGCGGTAGACCGCGTGGTTTTTTAGGGTTCCGTACCCAAAGGGTAAAAACGGGACCCTATTACTGAGACTTCGCTGTCCGTCCGTCCGTCCGTCCGTCCGTCCGTCCGTCCGTCCGTCCGTCCGTCCGTCTGTCACCAGGCTGCATCTCAAGAACGGTGATAGCTAGACAGTTGAAATTTTCACAGATGATGTATTTCTATTGCCGCTATAACAACAAATACTAAAAATAAAATAAAATAAATATTTAAGGGGGGCTCCCATACAACAAAGGGATTGTTTGCGTTAACTTTGCACCTCATTTGTATGGAGCGCTATACATACCAGGTGCAAACTTAACTTAACCACTTAAGGATGGAAAGTGTTTGTACGGAACCCTCGGTGCGCGAGTCCGACTCGCACTTGCCCAATTTTTGTAAATCGCTATCAATTTACAAAAAGCAAAACCTCACCGAACAACGGCATGCTCTACGAGCAAACTTGAAATTGGCGAAATCATCATTAACCTGATGGAAGCCATATTTTAAAATTAGAATTAGAGTAATCGTAGCTAAAGCGAAACTCAGCTGTCACCTTTTTTTGGCGGGATGTTTATTTTTTCTATCCCTAACCTACCTGTGCCAGATAAAGCGGAGTTTTAACAAAGACAACACTTGTCTCTGCCCTAAATGCCTTTTAATACCTGAGCTGTTTGTGTTACCTCCCAAGTGTACAAATAATAATAATTCCAAATATATTTTCAATGAAGATTACTTAATTCAGGTTAAAGTTAGATTAAATGAAAATAAGATTTTATGAAATATAATAAGATTATAACTGTGGAAAATGAAATCGGCACTTTTAAATATTACCTAACCAAATCCCACTTTGAATTTCATATTTTAAGACTAAAATTTTATTAATTTTCCGTATTCCGCTTAGAAAGAGGATGTAATCATTGTTTTTAATTCTTGCTGAGATTACTATTTATTGTAAAATTGACTAAATCTAAAATGGAGTAGCTCCAAAACTATGACACAATAGAAAGGTTACTTTACTCTGGTGTCTATTGAAAAGAAAACGAATGAGGTTTTGGTTCGCATTGATGACAGTTTATTTTTTTCGCGGATAGGTCGAAGACGACAGCTCTATCCAGGCATAGCTGTCGCAGATTTCGGTTATTATATGTATTTTCTTATATTTCGTTATACAGAAAAAATAACTCAAATACATATTTTAGCGTTACAAGACGCAAAGCTAACTCGATCTCTTTATTATTTTTCATCTGTTAGGAATATGAAATGTTGTCAATTGTTTTAAATCTCCTAATGAATAATAATTTAGATCGAAAATGATTTATATTTGAATGCAACCTAGGATGTAAAACAGCATATATTTATTTTGAAATGCATATATTGTAATATTATTGAGGTGAAAATGATGATTACATGGAATTACGCAGTGTCATGTCATCCAAATAATTTTGTATTAGCGGTGTAGGGATAGAAGTGGTAATGCATTGCAAAGATCCCTTCACATGAGGAAGAAGACCGATGCAGTTTTTGTACGTGACCCATTCATATCGAATTCATTTTTTTTAAATTAATGTCAACACTCGGTGAAAACATTATTTATTACTTACAATCTATATCATAAAGATCCGTTATTCGACTGCGTGGAACCAGAAACACAGCAGTCGAAGTGATCGCATTATTAGTGATAATAAAATCCAAGTCCAGTTTAAACAACTGTCGGTCCAAACGAAAGATTTGCAAATAAGTACGTCGTGTAAAATTTTATGAACTGGACCGTTTACTTGTTTTACTTAATAAGGCTCAACATCGATCGGCTAATTATTTTAGCCCGGACTCATAATACTTGCCTAAATCAGAAAGTTATAGAACTTTCAAAATGCTTTAGTACCATTGATCGCTTATAACACATTAGTTTCGTATATTAAACTGTTTAATGTATTACAGAGAACTCATATACAATTATACATAGGTACCTACTCATTTTTACACGTATACTTGTAGCAGTTCTTGAAGTTACATTAAAATCCGTCCAGCCGTTTCGACGTGATGAGAGGACAAAGAAAATTTTACTAACAGATATAGCGCTGTACGCTTGCGCCATACTTTTGATTGATTTTCCCGGAAATAATTACCCTTCTACATAGAAAACTGATTTCCAATACTAAAATTTTAAAAATTGATCTTATTGTTCTGTCACTTGGGCTGTTTATAGAGCTTTGATTGTGTTCTCAGTTTTTTTTAATCCTAATAATATTTTTTTGAGCGGAATAGAAATCTTACCTGCTTACCCAAGTAGCAAACAGGCTCTTTCAGCAAGAAATACTAATTTTGGATGAGTAAGGGCCTTATTACATTTGCGAGCTGCGAGCGAATTTTGTATGAAGGCGAGCGAGTTGGATGCGACTGATATTATACTTATAGTTATCGCGCTCGCAACTCGGACGTCTGTAAGAACGACATCAACGCGTTAAATGTAGGACAAAATAGGATTTCATTCCCCTATTTTCTGTCATATTACGTAAATGGCACCAAAACCTCATTCCGTAAACAATACAAAAAGGTTAGGTATTTCCGAAATATAGTATCAATAAAAAGTGACTAGTTAGTTGTGATGATATAATATCATTTAAGGGCAAAAATTAAAAAAAAAGCTTTATTTTAAAATGTCAATATGTATTAGTTTTTAGGGTTCCATACTCACAAGGTGCTGATGGGACCCTATTACTAAGCCTCCACTGTCTGTCCGTCCGTCCGGTTCCTCATCTTTCCAACGGTGAGAGGCAGAGGCGTGAAATTTTCGCAGAAAAATGATAGACGCTATAACAACAAATATTGGAAATAAATAAAGTTATAAACTATACGGACCTATACAAGATAATACGTACAAAAAACGTGTTATTTTGCTCTAACGGTTGAATAGGAAGACCTTTTTTAATATTTGTGTTGGTGGTGGTTTAATTAATTGTGTAAGGTGAGTGGTTTGTGTCTCGTAATTATGGAAGTGGACGATACGGAG
Organism: Apotomis capreana; assembly: GCA_947623375.1. Taxonomy (NCBI): domain Eukaryota; kingdom Metazoa; phylum Arthropoda; class Insecta; order Lepidoptera; family Tortricidae; genus Apotomis; species Apotomis capreana. Next base: position 22,928,993 of record OX392499.1, read on the forward strand.
CCGCCTGATAGGGGCGGAGGTATAAATCCAAAACCCGGGGAAAAACGGCCTCGTGAGGTTGAAGGCAGTGACATCCTACATGGGAAAAAATCGATTCCCCCAAATGCGTCTGTACAACACACATATGTTCGACCAGGGTATGAAAACGGGTCAGACGTTAAATATTCGCAATCTGATGACGGTCCTTTTATCGTCCACGTTTCTCGTAGTGATGGTGAGCAAACTAATTCCTCCAGCCGTATGCGAGCTCTTAAAATGGCTCAAATCATTTACAATAATAAAGTAGCTGGCATAAAAGAGATAAAGAGCATAGGAAAAAACAAAATGTGTATTTATTTTCAATCAGCCATAGAAGCTAATACATTTTTGGACAATCCAATTCTCTCAACGTACAACCTCTCAGCTGCCATCCCAAGGTTCCAGATATCCCGCATGGGTGTAGTCAGGCAAATTCCTCTTGAATGGACTCTGGAAGAATTCTCACAAGGTATAAACTGTCCTCCGGGCTCAGGTCCCGTTATTAAAGCGCGTAGACTCAACACCAAGAAACAGATTGACGGTCAGAAAGTATGGGAGCCAACTGGTACAGTGGTGTTAACATTTCTTGGCCAGAAACTGCCTGAAAAGATATTCTGCTTCAGTATGTCCATCCCAGTCGACATCTATAGACTACCTATCATCCAATGCCATAAATGTTGCAGATTTGGCCACATTAAAGACCAGTGCAGGTCTAACCCTAGGTGCTCCCGCTGTGCCCAAAGTCATGAGGTATATGCTTGCACAGTACTTGACTCAGACGTTTCTTGCATGTTCTGCTCTGGTCCACATACTTCCACTGACCCTAAGTGCCCTGAATTCTCTCGCTAAAGATCAATAAAGTTAGTGATGTCTGAGGAGAACATCGGATATATAGAAGCAGCCAGAAGATTCCATCCAGTAAGGACGTCATATGCAGACAAGCTCAACTCACCACTTGTAAACAGCCAAGTGAACAGGTCTACCTCATCATCTCCTCCTTCTCAATCACCATCATACTCTCAGGTTCTTCCACAGCCCCAATCATACCGCAAAACTGTACTTTTAGAGAGACGTCCCAGGCCAGAGCCGGGTAAGTCCTATGATATAGAGTCTCACAGAAACATTATCTCTGCACCAAGGCCCGCTCTGCCTAATGGCTGTGCACTAGGAGAGTCAATCCCTGCCACCCCTAATGATAATTTGGGAGAGCTTATCTCCCAAATGCTTATAAACTTATTATCTAAATTTGCCGATATCATACCGTACAAAGTTCTTGAATCCCTGCAGGGTCACATTTGTGCTGCTATCAATAAGGTTATCCAAGATGGCCAATTACAAGCTCCTTCAATGGAACACGAGGAATATTAAAAATAAAAAGCACGAATTAATTTGTTTAATTAATGTTCATAGTCCGGTCATCCTTGCTATCTCTGAGACATGGCTGAAGCCTAGGTCCCTTTTTAGGTTACCTGGGTACTCCTGCCTCCGGGATGACAGGGATGATGGCTGGGCTGGATGTGCTCTTTTCATAAAAAGAAGCGCAACATTTTCTCAACTTCCTCTCCCCCCCACTCCGCTGATTTAAACGTTGTTGCAGTTCGATGCCTCAACATAACTTTTGTTTCTGTTTATATTCCTCACCCAAACCCTAACATCATTCAAGAACTGAGTACGATACTATTACCTTTGCCAGCTCCCATCATTGTACAAGGTGATCTTAACTGCAAACATAGTTTATGGGGTTCTCACTGTTGTGATACCAATTCATCTCACCTTCTAGAGCTTATAGATGATGTGAATCTGTGTGTATTAAATGATGGTACGCCAACTCGAAGAGTAGCGCCTTTTCAGAATCCTAGCGTGCCTGACCTTACCCTAGCATCACCAAATTTAACGCAGTCCTTGTCATGGAGGGTTTCCCATAATTCTCTTGGAAGTGACCACCTCCCAATAATTACTACTTTATTAAACTCTCCGATCGCATTGCTGCCTGTTATAGCCCCAATCCTTAAATATAGGCTTTGTCAAGCTGAATGGAGCAAATTTAGGGACAACCTACTGCAGTTTACTGAAGACTGGCCCAGTATCACGGAGTTGAACTTTCTAGACTTATACGATATGTTTACCTCAGCCCTTTTATCAGCAGCTGATTGTTCCATTCCTTTAAAGAATTCTGCGCGAGACAAAATCTCTTCTCCGGCTTGGTGGGACGCTGAATGCTCTGCTATTGTTAAGGAGCGCAACCTGGCCGAGGCTCTTTTTGCTGAGGATCTGTCTCTGAGTAATTATTTGAATTTCCAAAGTGTGTCTGCCCGCTGCAAAAGGCTACTCAGCAAAAAGAAATTTCAAGGGTGGCGTTCTTTTTGTGAGTCTTTGTCCCCAAGATCCCCTGCTGCATTGGTGTGGAAAAAATTAAGTCTTTCCGCTGTTCTCAAACTAATAACAATGTTAACACCAATTTGTCATCCTGGCTCGAAGAATTCACATCGAATCTCGCCCCTCCTTTTGCACCCTCTCCTGAGGGTCTGGGCGGTTACAGCTCAATTGATGCTCCTTCTGAGCGAATGAACGAAGTTTTCAGTTACGATGAGCTCTGCTGCGCTCTAGATCATGTTCGAGACTCCGCTCCTGGCATAGATGGAATCCCATACTCCTTCCTGACCCAAAGCCCGGAATCAATAAAACGAATATTTTTAAACATCTTAAATAACATCTTCTTAACTGGGAACGTCCCGGACAGCTGGAAAACTCAGATAATTATCCCTATTTTAAAACCAGGCAAGGACCCTTCCAGTTCTAGCTCCTACAGGCCCATTGCTTTGTCATCCGTCTTAGCTAAAATTATGGAGCACTTACTCAAAAACAGACTAGAATGGATTTTGGAAAACAAGAACAAAATTTCTAGAACACAATTTGGCTTCAGAAAGGGTTTGGGAACCATGGATAGCTTGAGCATTCTTACTTCTGATATCCGGTTAGCTCTCTCTCGTGGTGAGCATGTGGTCGGCGCCTTCCTGGACATCACAGCAGCTTATGATAACGTGGATCTCCCTCTACTCAGGCAGAAAATGCTAAATCTGAGTATCCCGGTGAGAATCACCAATATCGTCTGCAATATGTTTATGGGCCGTTCTATACGAATCAGATCCAATGGTTCCGTCTCGCCTCCTAATCTTGTGTGGAAGGGCCTTCCACAAGGCTCAGTGCTCAGCCCCCTTCTCTACAGTTTATACACTTCTGATCTCGATACATCAGTTAATTGTTTTTGCAAAATTCTCCAATATGCTGACGACATTGTACTCTATTCTTCTTCCAAAAACTTCTTAGAATCTTCCCAAAGTATTAATTCTGCCCTTTACTACCTCAATTCTTGGCTATCAGAACACGGTCTCTCTCTATCCGCGGAAAAAAGCAGTATCGTAGTTTCCCAAACTTGGATTTCCACATCGACGATCAACCGATAATAGTCAAAGATCAAGTAAAGTTTCTGGGTGTCTTTTTAGACGCGAAGCTTTCTGGTATCCATCACCTGAACTACATATGCCAAAAAGCGGAAAAAAACATAAACATCATTCGCGCTCTGTCAGGTGTTAGATGGGGATCTCATCCATATAACCAAAAGCTTCTTTACAATTCCCTTATAAGAAGCCACTTTGACTATGGTAGTTTTATCTTAGAACCGTGTAGCAAGCTGGCGTTATCTAGGTTAGATAAAATTCAAGCAAGGTGTCTGAGGATTATAACAGGTGCAATGAGATCTTCCCCAACAAACGCTCTACAAGTAGAATGCCTGGACCCACCATATTTCTTGCGGAGGCAATATTTAGCGGATAGATTCTTTTTTAAAACTTTACAGTTATCATCACACCCTCTTCTCCCAATTTTAGAATCCCTGCATCATGAGGTGAATAATTCCCCATACTGGGCTCACAAAGTTTCTCCTCTTCTAATAAATAGTTACAAAAAATTTCTACATCTCCCTGTCCAAGTTTATCAAAATTTTGCTAACCCCCTTTTCGAAACTAGTTATGACAGCTTAACTTTTCAACCTAAGGTGTTGTTTAGCCTGGGCATTACCAAAAATCAAGTAGGTGCGGACAGCCAGTTCAATAGAGTGATCGAAGAAAATTGGTCTGAATACCTCACAATTTTCACGGACGCCTCAAAACTGAGCCATGACGGCCCGATTGGTTCTGCAGTGTGGATCCCCAGGTATAATATCATATTAAACTACAAGCTCCCTCCTGGTAGCTCGGTATTCACGGGTGAGGCTATCGCCTTGCTGGAAGCAGTCTCTTACGTCCTATCACACCGTTTAAATAAATCACTCATCTTGACCGACTCACTTAGCTGTCTACAGACCTAATGAAACGTCCATTCCATTCTAGAGACAACTTTTCTGTTACTCTAAAAATTAAAGATGTACTGTACCAGTGTCACACATCAAATATCGAAGTTGTTCTGGCATGGATCCCGGGCCACAGCGGGATAACGGGAAACGAGACCGCGGACCTTTGTGCCAAAGAAGCTATTACACTTGGTAGTAATGAGTATAACCGATGTTTCCCTCGCGATATCAAAGCTCTCGCCCTCCCACAAATGCGAGATACCTGGCACAATCGTTGGCAATCTACCCGCTTAGTCGTGGGCAAATATTATGGAAAAATTCAGCCAGATTTACCCACAAGGCCGTGGTTCTTTACCCGGAGGCGGGTACCGAAAAAAGTCACTTCCACTATCATCCGTCTTCGCCTCGGCCACATATGTTCACCGGTCTTTTTAAATAAAATACGTGTTCGAGACCACTCTCTCTGCGAGTGTGGTCTGGCCGAAGGTACCCTTGAACATATGTTCTTCGTCTGCAACCGTATCGTCACTCCTCTATATGATGTCCTCCCCCCTAATATCCCCCGTCCCATAAACATCCCGTATCTTTTGACTCTTGTTAACTCTCCTTTTGTGTAGGTCCTCAGCCAATTTATCAAAATTAATAAACTGTTTTTATAGTAAGTAGATAGTTTAACAATAAATGTTTGTTTTGTCCTTTGTTCTAGATTCTTCTCTAAGCGATCCTGGCATCAAATTATACCGGCCAAATGCTAAATCATAAACACGTGTCTTCCTTAACCCCCCATTGGCGGAATCATCGATGGTATCGATGGAGCCATAAACAACAAAAATTGAATAAGTACCTACATAATACTTATAATTAATTAATTTACTCTGTCATGGAATAAACATTTAGTTATAACGGCGCGAGCGTAGGCGAAAATTACTAATTAGACAGTAATAAGCGCAAATACGGCTTATCAACGAAAAAAGCTAAATCTTAGATAAGAAGTTAATCCGTTGAAAAAAGACCGGTTTTTTACCGATGACAAGAACGGCGGATAATGGCGACGTGATTAGTGTGGAACCGTTAGCTTTTACTTAATATATCCGCCTACATATCGCATTATATTATATGTTATAAAATCTTATTAAGTATATGTCATACTTCAACATCTGGTCGTATAGTCTGAGCTGGTGAAAATCCTAGATAAGAAACATTAATAATGATAAATTGTGAAGATACAGGTAGAAAGTGTAGTATAATCATGTAAAATTGGCCTTATTATCACTACATCCTTGAAAACGTCTTATTTAATACGCATACCCTGTATATATTTTGCCTACAACTACTGTTTTTATACCTTATACATTTTTATACATTAGGCCCATCTGGCTTATGTACTCTTTGTATCGCGTTAATCTTTATTTTAGCGTAGTCGGGTTACAAGTATCCTATCTAGCTATACCTGTACCAAAATTTGTTAAAATCCGTTTAACCGTTACAACGTTATGAACAGACATAGAGTTTTTACCAAAGGATGGCGCTGTTTAGTCTCTTTCTTCCATAGGCGCTGTACGGCGGACGCCGCGCGCCCATAAAAGAAATCTGAAATAATTACGCTTCTCCATAGAAAATTAATTTTGAATACATAACTAGAATTTTCTAATAGTTTATATAAAAGATTTTGTATCGTCAAAGGTCACATTTCTTTAGAGCTGACTACTCTTTAGTACTCTTTACTATACGTACTGTGATACTTTTTTTAAAAAAGCCACGTCGATCAATCAATATAAGTACCTACTCCTTCAGGAAAAGGGATGAATTAAATATGAAAACCAATTTTGTATGCAAGTAACATTGGTCAGCATTTAAAACACTAGGTTCATTCACAAACTTCTAGTGTTCATACCTTGAAATTTTGGACACTTACATACAAACGCAATGAGAGATTCACCAGGTAGGTGTGTTGTGAAAAATTGCGACTGTGTCCGCTCAATGTATTCATGAGCCAGTATGTTAATGTTAATCGAATCTTTAAACGACAGAATTAATAAGTGAAACTAAAGAACAAGAGTCAAAAAAGATCCCTCAATAAATCATAAGAGGATATTATCGGAGGTAAAAAATAATTACTTCATTGCTCGCAACAATCGGTGATGTGTATCTTACCGTTCATGGTTGTACGCTTTTGTATTGAACCGTTTTCTTTTAAATTTAAAGATAGTATATTATTTAGCTTACAAACAACAGGTTAAAGGTTTTATAAGGGTAAATCGTTACATGGGATAAAACTGCATACCGAAAAGTATGTATTGATTTATTCACAAATGCTATAAATATTTAGATAACGTGTTTAGCAGCTGCGTGGCGACTATAGAACCCGATTCCCACCGGCTTGCCTATTTCAAGACGAGCAATTTTGAACTTACGATCTTGAAGAAAAAGTGGGTTTATTCTACTCCGGCTACCCAATCATACTTATAGCGCCACGGGATGTGGCAAGTTTAATTTTAACCAATCTATTTAACTACTAAATGTATTTGAATGTAAGTGTTTAGTTTTATGGATGTTTGTTTATGTGATTGATTAAAATGTTTGCTCGTTACCCTATCACGTCGGAATTGGGGCATAGATGTGGCTCAAAATAAATTTGGTGATAAAGCTTAATTTCTGTTAATACGCTGCTTATCAGTTTAATATGCCCACTTATTACTAAAAAAACTACAAGTAAATAATTACGCCTTCATAATTTCATTAAAAATATATCTTAGGCATCAGCTTCACTGATAAAACTACGCGCTTTTTGCGATTCATAAATTAATAAACGAATTGTTGTAATTTCATCTTTCAATACTAGTTTCCATTTAAATGTTGATGGCATTCCTTGGTTTTTGTCGATCGTTCCTTTCATCGATATCAATATTGCGAACATTTGTAAGCATTCTTAGACAAGTAGTTACGTGGACGTGACTGACATATTTTAGTTTACATACAATCATACATGTTTAATATGAATACAGTATTAAGATATACTTGTATGCCACTTTTCTATATCGTTTAACTTTAAATCCGGTGTTTGGGTATATACATATTAGACGCTTCTTTTAAATTTTCTCAAGTACACGAGTTGGTTTTGTTCTTGGTGGTAAATTTAGTTTTTTAATAGTTTGTACGGTCATATATCAGGTTTAAATCCTATATTATGCTTTAGTTTTAAAGTGTAATTTTTAGTATAGTTTTATTGTAAGTATTTTAAGTTATATTCATTTGTAATTATTATTGCCATGTAAAAAGTTTTGAATAAATATCATTTGTGTTTTAAAGTAGTGGCATCCGTTACGTTTTGCAGGAAGATGAGAAATAACTTTTCTTATACGATTGATTATTGATGGGAATATTATTAACTTAACAAAAGTACTTTGCACTGTTTTATTAGTCAGTCCCACTACAACGGATGTTTATTTTTGCCAATATGTAAATAAATTACTAACATAAGTAATTTTTCTGTAAGATCAAAATGAAAAATTGTGAACTATTAATAATTAATCACACTAATTAAGACATTTATAATGTTACTAAAACGTCGAGTTTCCCGTTTTTGTAAATAGCATCCATCAATTCCTGTCTAGGTTTCGTTTCTGTATTACAGTTAGATTGACAACGCTATTCGTTATTGCTGTAAAATCTTTAATCCAACATAATATCCTGGACTATTAAAACAGCGACAAATCAGCCTTGTAGAATCCGCAATTCCTAACTCCTCATCTAGTTTACACAAAACCCAACTCTATAATGTCGCTGTAAAGTGGCTAATCCTAAAGACGCTAAGATTGTAGTTAAAATATTTTTTCTCGAGCGCTTGAGATGCAGATGCGTCAACGCAAAGTTAATTTTGCCGGTAGCAGAGTCGCCGTCATCGCTTCTAAGCTTTAATTTACTACGTAGCTACGTTTAATTCTTGTTTTGGCCACCGCTTGAATTAAGTTTGCGATAGTGTAGCTAAATCGAATCGCTACCATTCTGCTGATAGAGATCTGGGCAATTAACTATCGAACTCGTTTAACCGGCGAAAGTTAGAGTTTTTTACATGTATAATTTAAATATCTACAGGCTTTTGGGTGACGTAATGGTTTCGACAATATTATAATTATCGCGCTTTGTAATTAATGTGTGTGAGAGAGAGAGTATTGGCCCACGAGTATATGTACGATCTAATGGTAGTGTGTAAATGTATTACATATAAGTGTAGGTACTAATACCGTAACTTTGTATATGTTTTAGCATCTCACGTAATACTTTACGTGAGATGCTAAAACATATACAAATATGCTAGATAATATACATATGTGAGTGAATAATTGATTTTAGCTCAAATACAACTGAAATCGTCGATTATATAATCGTGCTTCATTTTATTGAACGAGTAGTTTAAATAAAATTAACTTACTTTTCTTTATTACAGGTGCAAGTGACGATGTGCACGCGGTGAAATCAGCGCGATGTGGATCGCGTATGCACTGCTGCTCGCTGTGAGCGCGGCGAGTGAGCACGTGCGCGAATTCGTCGTGCGGGAGAATGCCCGCGCAGGCACCTTGGTCGGCCATCTAGGGGACGAGCTGCCCGACGCGGCGCCGCCCTACACCATAGTCCCCGTCCCGGGCTCCGCTGTCAACGACGATCTCAGAATAGATCCCCACACGGGAGAGATCAGGACTAGAGTCCCGCTCGATAGAGAAAATAGAGACACCTACGCGTTGGTCGCTATTCCGGCAAGTTATTCCGGTGACAACATAAGAGTCGTAGTTAGAGTATCCGATGAAAATGATAATGCACCGACTTTCCCTACGCCCGTCATGAACGTGGAATTCTCAGAGAACACTCCACGGGATGTTAAGAGGAAGCTTAATCCTGCCAAAGATCAGGATCTGGGAGTGTTCAATACGCAGAGATACAATATTGTGTCTGGGAACACTGATAATGCGTTTAGGCTGTCTTCTCATAGAGAACGAGATGGAGTGCTATACCTGGACTTGCAAATTAATGGGTTTTTGGATAGGGAGACAACAGATCACTATGAATTGGTCATAGAGGCGTTAGATGGAGGTACTCCTCCGTTGCGAGGGACTATGTCTGTAAATATAACTATTCTAGATGTTAATGATAGCCCACCTATTTTTACTGAGAGTGTTTATGCCGCAAGCATACCGGAGAATGCTACGGTTGGTACGCCTGTTCTGAAAGTATCTGCGACTGATGCCGATTCCGGTGAAAATGGGCAGATAGAATATTCGATTAATAGAAGACAGAGTGATAAAGAGAACATGTTTAAGATAGACCCTGAGACTGGTGAGATAACTGTGAATAAAGCGTTAGATTTTGAAACGAAAGAATTGCACGAGCTGGTGGTGGTAGCTAGGGATAAAGGCGCACAACCTCTGGAAACTACAACGTTTGTATCCATCAGAGTAACAGATGTCAATGACAATCAACCAACTATCGATGTAATATTCTTAAGCGACGACGCTACACCTAAAATATCAGAGTCAGCGCGTCTAGACGAATTTGTAGCCAGGATATCAGTTCACGATCCCGACTCTAAGACAGAATATTCAAACGTGAACGTCACGCTCAGCGGAGGCGACGGTCACTTTGATTTGCGAACACATGACAACATAATTTACTTGGTAGTTGTGGCTTTGCCATTGGACCGAGAATCCCAGTCGTCGTATACCTTGAATGTGGTAGCGACTGATAAAGGTTCACCTCCGCTGCACGCTTCGAGGATCATAAGCCTGCGCGTTACTGACGTGAATGACAATGCTCCGGTGTTTGTTGAATCAGAATATAAAGCAAACGTGCTGGAAGCTGCGGCGCCTGGTACACCAGTCATCCAAGTATCTGCTACGGATGTGGACGAAGCTGAGAATTCTGAGATTCGGTATTCGTTGCTTCCGACGCCGCAATCCGATTGGTTTGCTATAGATGAGCGGTCAGGGCTTGTGACTACTAAAAATAAGGTTGACTGTGAGACGAATCCCATGCCTCGCCTGACAGTGGTAGCGAAGGACCGGGGAACCCCGCCTCTGTCTGCGACTGCGTCTTTGATAGTGACAGTGTTAGATGTGAACGACAACGAGCCGATCTTCGACCAGTCCTTCTACAACGTCACCGTCCTGGAAAGCGAGACTGTCGGCAGCTGTATTTTAAAGGTAAGTTTCACAATCTTTAACAATCATAAACATCCCAAGTAGCAAACAAGTTGCAGAATTAATAATCCTTATACTGCTAATTTAAGCTGAATAAAGGCTGTATAAGCGCTTCTGCAGCTTTTTTTACTACTTGGCATAACAATAACACTGATTTTATACGACATCAAAATAAAAAATCCTTTGATAACAAACCTGACGCCAGACCTTCCATTATACCGGGTGATCAATTCAAATGGGTCTGTAGGGAGAAGTCACATTTGGATTGATCACTCTGTATTTATGCAACCGAGTACCTACTCTTTGTTGTTTACTGTAAATGGGCGATGAAAGTCTAGAAATTAAAAGTTATTATTGCCAATTAAAGCCCTGGGCACATGTACCGTGGCGCCGGCGCCGGTGAGAGTCCGTACTACAAAGCGTGGCGGCGTCTTTAAGGAATGTACGTACAGACCAACTAGCCTTCCACCTACATTTGTACTTACGAGGCTTAAAACTTTTACTGCAGTAGCGGTCCAAGAGGAAATCGATTCGCAATTGATATGTGTTCAGTTTTATCGATACTAATTAGCAGCACAAAAGTGGTCACATAAAACAAAATGGTTGGCGATTGATTGATGGATTATTGCCATTTTATTGCTATGATGATGATATCCGAAAAACAAGCTGTTATTTTCAAAGTCTACGTAATGTAAAATATTCCATAAATATATAGCTTAGTTTGATTGTTTATTATGGAAAGCTGTATCATAACTATAAAATAAATTATTAATCATATTTAAATCTCAAAGTGGCACCTTTATACATATAAGTCATTGAAATAATTGGCTTGGTTACAAAAGAGTTGTTTACATACACACAAACATAATTCCCGAAACAATCTCCTCACCCCACAATTACCCTGCGAAAACTTTCATTAACTCTTATCTGCCCCATAACTCGCGGGTTAATTTCTTTTAATATATTCCCGCGATATTGAAGTAGTTATAAATAAGGCGCGTAAATCTATCGCGAGTGATGCCAGTTTGGGCGCATCGCATATTGCGATCTAAATTGAAAATTAAACAGTGCGCGCGAGAGCCGCAGGCCCGCTTTCGGCGCGCTTTACTAGGGATGGTACCTACCGGTTCTGAGTTTCCAGAAAATTTTAACTGCTACTAAAACCGGTAGAAAACCTATTTTCTACTATCTTGTCTACCTTCGCGCGATATCCTGCGGAGTTTTAAACAGCATTTTAAAACGAAAAACTGGTTGGTGACCGTTACTTTGTAATCCAAAATTTTTGTTGTGATAGTAGGATAAGGTAAACTGGAACAACAAACATGACATAGTCGTGTTAAGGTTTTGCCTTTCAAAGTATTGTGCTGTTAGAGTTGAACCTTTTGTTCAGTGGAGACCTGAATTTATAATGTGCAACGTTACAAGTTATTATTAAATCAAGGTCGGACTATGATGTCACTTTGTCATTTTTTTTGATCAACCATTAAGATAATTATATAAAATTTATCTCCATATTTTATAATGCAAATATAACACCTAATAAGTTTCAACAAGCCTCAAACAAAACGATTATTTTATTAAAATGATCATCAATCATTATCAAACTTGATTTGCATTACAAAACATTGAATTACATAACTGGCGATGACTTATCGAAATCCAATGCAAAAAAATCGGAACAGTTTGTTTAAATAAAGACGCCGTGGTGATAAATTAGGCATCGAGATATGATATCGATCCGTTATCGGTTATCTGAAGTTTTTGAATGTATGTACTTTATATAGCATCCATGATATGGCATCAGCGCAACGCGTAGATTTCAATGGTTTCTCTCTGCTGCATTAAATTCTTTAAATTACTTTTCTGTATCCTTTAATAATATAAGATTATAAACACTATTCAAATGGGTTCACCTTTTTTTATCCCTTGCCATGTTTTCATTCTGCGGTATAGCGGCTTCAGTTCGATTATGTCTACGTTATGCATCATTTTCGGTACTTATCTCTTCAAGTTACGAATTACTTATCATAGCAGAGGAAGACTTTTGCGTAACTGAAAATTAAATGTAGTCCGCTTCACGCCCATTTGCACACTCAAAACCTGCACAAGAAAAGACCTTTAAAAAAACGTACAATTGAATTGTGGTGTCGACACCTGACGCATTGCGATGTCACGAACTCACGATTACGACCGCGTCGACTCTATAACTACACAATCTATGGTCCTTAAAACTAGCTATGACTTTGTCTCATTCAGTGTTGACAACTTTTTCGCGTAGGAGACGTGATTTTAAGTCGGCTTAGAACGACAAGGTGATACGAAATTAGTGCCTTATTATTGGCCGTACCTGTCCTAAAATGGCCACATGTCATCACGTTAAGCGCTTTGTTTCTGCGAGCGCGTACATTGGCTTTACATAAAATTAAATCGAATGATTTGTGGCTTAAATAATTCATAAAGCATTTCGCATATTCTTTGTTGTTATTAAGATTTTTAGAGTTCTGCATTTAAAATAGGCAACACAGAGCAATTATGGAACCATATGTCCGTCTGGCTGTCTTCATACTTGATATAGACTTGCCTAATAATCCAAGCAGAAAAATTCTGAACTCACTAGGTAGGTAATTCCACTCTTGTTTGGATTCTGTAATTATCCAGCTCAATTATTATGACTGTGATTGTGAAAAATGAGATCGACTTATATGGCACAATGTGGCATTAAATAATTGTCAGTTCGACCGTTTGTCCTTGTTCCAAATTCAAATTGACCAGTTAAATAATTTTACCCTATGGTCATAAGCAAAGGTAATCACCGTCTTTAGTTCGCATCACTATTCATATAGCAAAAGCAACTCTGTTAAACACAAAATAGGTTTCTCTTTTCTTGACAATCGTAAGATAGGTAGGAGAAAATGAAAATGAGTGTTGTAATCATTCGTGATTTGTTTTGTTGTTCCCTCATTAGAATAAAAAAATCAGATTGCTTTGTTATAAATAAACTCTACGTATTTGCAGTTATGGTTGGAATTTTGGAATGATTTAATGCACAATGTACAAATTATTTCATGTCTTATTACATTGTATGAAAAAATGCGCCAAACAAATTGAAGTCTTATCTTAACCGCATAAAATGTAGTTTTTTGCGGTTTGTAAAAGTGCAATGATTACTCGTATCTAGTCTATGGTCACATACGTGCTGGAGAAACGTTCAAGTAGGTCGATCGAGAATGTGGCGTGAGAGTTCAGCTAATGATAGATATTGCTCGAGAATCAATTTGCTCTTATATAGCAGACACGGTGATGCGTGTGGGTTAACACACTCGTTCGCTATCATGAAACCGAGCAATTTTGAAATATGGATACGCTAGACTTCACAACTTCGTCCGCGTAAACTTGCTTCTTTGGCGTAGCCTGATAAAAAGTATCCCAAAACCATCTTTGGCTTTCCCTGTGCCACAATTTGTTAAAAATCCGTCCAGCCGTTTGAGCGTGGTGAGCGGACAAAGTATAGTTTACCAATGATGGCGCTGTACGGATGGCGCCGCGCGTAGATACAATATCCTGTATCGCGCTGTCAATAGAAATTTTGAATTTTATAATAGTATTGACGTTTAGTGAAGATATTTGAAACATAGACGACTAAAGTAGGTAATGCGTTTAGCACAAGTTAAAAATTAAAACCGGTAAAATGCTGTCACTTAGTACTCTTTTTTTAGGGTTGCGTAGTCAACTAGGAACCCTTATAGTTTCGCCATGTCCGTCCGTCCGCGGCTTAGCTCCGTGATCATTAGTACTAGAAAGCTGACATTTGGTATGAGTATGTGTATGTATCACGACGACAAAACGGTAAAATAAAAACAAAAAATTTTTTTTTTCGGGTACCTCTCGAACACCTAATGCGGGGGTGAATTTTTTTTTCGTTTCAACCCTAATGTGTTGGGTGTCATTGAATAGTTCTGGTAAAAATAATAAGGGTCTCTAAACATTACTTTTTGATAATGTCAGTAGTTTTGTAAATATTTGCTCCGAAAATAAAGAAAATAGTGCCCCCCTCTAACTTTTCAACCACGGGTCAAAAAAATATGGAAAAGTTCATGAAAATGAGGCCTTATAAGTACTTTCAATGAAAACTATATTGAACAAAATCGGTCCATCCGTTTTTGAGTTATTGCACGTAATTTTCTTTAAAAGGACGTAAGTTGACTTCCAGAAGGTAATAGGTAATTACAGTTACTTTGGCGTTTACGACCTTTTTATAGAGCTTGAAATCTTTCTCGTAACTTAAACCTCGGGCTTAAAAGTCCACTGTTCTCTCGTGAAGGATGAGCAACTACGGAACCCTACACCGAGCGTGGCCCGACATGCTCATGGCTGTTTTTTTTTTATTGTGCTGCCGCGATACCTATTGTTTTTTCTATAACAAATATGCCATTCCCACACTTCATATTTACCGTAACGCATGCGTGTGGCGAAGAATACTTAAACAACGGTGACACATCCGCTTTTTTACCAATAGCTAATCTTATAGCGAATATAATCTGAAATCAAGGTTATTTAAAATCAAGCTTTCCACTTGAACGAGTTAAACATAATGGTTAATCTGCTTCACTTCCTCCATGTTTACTGTCGTCAAACTATATCCTTCAGTCCGGTAGCTTCAATAAGCCGCCATCTTGGAATTCCGTCACCATGGTTACAACCGCATAGGCGCGCGAATACGGTAATGTCAGTTATTATTTGAGGCGATAAGATAGATACCGGCGGTAATAAAGTCTTTTTTGCGGCAATACTTCACTAGTTGCAAAGAAAACGACTGTAAGGATTCAATTTTACGCAAACAATTGTAAAAGTTGTTTGTGTTTTTACTTAAAGCGTTCTATCATGTTCTATGCTTCTAGTATAACTGTGATATGCAACTCTTTGTCGCGCGTTTGCCTGTATCTTTCTTTTCCATACTGTGCGAGCTAAACAGATGATGCAGTGTCGCCTGATAGGCAAATTGGCGCATATTAGTTACTCAGATATTTTTACAGAATTGAAAAGAGAAGAAAGAAATGATAATTTATGCTGCGTAAAGTCCTGTCGTACAGGGTAGTTGTTCGCGTAGATTCTTTTTTTATCAGAAACTTTTTAACGTTAAAGTGTTAAAGCAATAAATAATGCATCTTTTCATCTGATATCGCACCCGCGACTGCGATGAAGCGGATGCTCTTGCTAATACTAGACCAGAAATATAACAGTTTATTTGAATGCCCTAAGGTTGCCCAGGCCGCCGCGAGGATTTTGCTTTCATGCTGAGCAACGATAGTGATAATTTATGAGCGGTGTTTAATCGTTACAGCTCGCTTAGTTTTCGAATAGATTCGTGAATATTTTTATTGTAACATGGCTCGAGCAAGCGGAATGTTTTGGAGTACAATTTGATGATAAGGATTGTGTGTAGCACAAATTGTTATTAAAACGTTTAATGATTTGTGTGTATACACCCATTATTAGTGATTTATTAGGGATGGTTTAATAGTGGAACTCGCCACAGGCGAACCTCATCACCAAACAATTTGATTACTAACTTACCAACAGGTGAGGTTGAACCCAAATTCTTGCATTTCTTACACACGAATAGATTTCAAGTGCTGTTTTCCGCACTTTAGCAGAGCTAGCCTTTATGCAATAAACAAAAGAAGCTCCATAACGATATTCTCTTGACGTAAGTGCTTAATAACAGTTATCTAATCCTTCGTGAGAAACGAAACGCTTTTCTTTTCGAATATTTTACCATAGACGTAGTACGGATTTTCTTTTCTTAAACAAAAAAAAAGAGTTGTCGATTGCAGGATCTCTATTTAGTTTATAAATTAGGTACCTACTTGTGTCGCCTCATGGTTTCACCAGTGCTACAAGGTTTAATTTGGTTATCCCACGGAAACAAGATTGAGTTTTAATTTAATTTTGTAACTGGTAGGTGCTAGGTAACTATTTAAAATGTGTTGGAATACTTAAGATATATTTCAGCTGCCAATATCGATTAAAAAAAATAGTAGATTCAAAAGTAACTTTTTAATTACGCATGTTGGGATATGTAACGTTTTTAAATGGATTACGGCTGTCAGTGATATTTTTGAAGATAGTCGATCGGGTAAATCGATCCAATCTCTACCACAAAAACCCTTGCAGCAGGAATCCTTACTCACGAGCAAGTTTACAATTGAACAGTTACACAACTTGTTACGTGCAATATTGCAGATGCATTCTGCGTTCGCGTGCATTACTTTCATCGCATGCAATTTAACGGATGCCGATCTTGAAATAGAAAACTTCGATGTTGCGTAGAAAATAGAAACTACTCAATAATAAACTATTTCGCGGAATGTTGTCGACAAATTTTGCTTTCGGCCGCGCTTTTTAACACGCTTTTCAATTGTAACTTTGTATTTTTTTTAGTTAGTTTGAAACAAACATTGTAATTGAATCTTGGAAGTAAATTTCAACTATAAATTGTCGTATCAAAATGAAACTTTGTGTATGTAGTTCACATTGAGAAACAATAAATACGTATGGATACGTATTAGGAACTCCTAAAACAGCACAAAATAAACCCATTGTGTTTGGGCTCATTTGATTTGCCTAGATGAGCAATTAACGCTTGTGTAAGAAAATACAGTTGGCAATAAAAGGTTGTGTAAAAAAAATGAAAAAAACTTATATTCACAATTTTTTCCTTATTAGACCTTCGACCTTTTTACGGTACAAAAAAATATAGACACTTGTACCCTACAGATAAAATACGTTAGTACGAATTTGGAGCTGTTTTTTCATCTAAATTTATCTGACGGTGTGCCAACGTTTGGCCTCATAAATTGTTCGTTACATCATTACCATCATTAGCAATCGCGTGACTCGGGTCCATAAGAGAACTTGTCCCGAGGTGTTTAGCGGCTGTTTAGGTTTTTCCTGGTCCAATTTATTAAAGAGCACTCAGGTTCTAGTTGTACACACTTAAATTTGACGCACCATTAATCTTAGTGAACGAGAGTTAGAAATCCTTTATACGTTAATTAAGCTATTTTATACTTTTGTAGGTAATACTGATTTCACATTGTGGTTTACTCATACACGATTTTCACTAATTATCATTAAAACACGGGACCTTATCGAGTATACAGTACTCTGAGTTAATATTTAAATACTTGGTTATAAAAACAAATAAAATCTGAGTAGGTAGGACATATTACATTGAAAGTTTTTTCAAACACCTAACTGTGTTACCCGTTATTTTTGGTCTCGAGCGTAAATACCTGTATGACAATAAATCGAACCGAGTCATGCCCATTTAGGAATAATCAGTGTATCATATAATAATACATTATCATTCAAGGAATTATATAGGTTCACACACTAAAATACCGCACTAAAATACATTTCGTATTTCTTACAATTACAATCTTTGACATGTGTAGCCTCTGTAATCATGTTCTGAAATCATCATTCATTCATAATAACATATATTGTATATTATATTTTATTTAAATTTGTGTTTTTTTTTATAGTCTCCGAACGTTATACTCATAGACCCTGCACCAACTCAATGTTTCTGTTTAGCCCTATGGTTGACTGGTAGAGAATGCCTTGTGGCATTAAGTCCGCCATTTGTACTAGTTTGATCTGTGCAATAAAGTTTAAATAAATAAATAAATAAATAAACATATATTTAATCAGTTGCAATTAGAATGGTATCTTACTGCATCGGTTTACAGCTAAAATTGTACAATAAATATCGCTAATCATTATCGATTTATTGTATTTGGAGATGCTCTAATAGAGTGGTTCATTCATTGCAGCGGCAGCATTCTATCCCATTTAGGATTATCTATAACCCCACTAGACGAGAAGCGACTCTAACTATCGATAGACTAAGAATTGACTCGATAGTATCGATTTCCGTCGATTTATCGAGCGATCGTTAAGGCTGGCAATTCGTAAATATGCCATCAAACGTTAGTTCTGTACATTAGGCCCGAGTCGATTAAGGGTTCCGAGATAACGATAGCTACCTATATCTATCTGCGGTTTAATTAGCTACCTTTATAGTTTAATCGTATCTTTTCTAAATGACGGAGGACTTTAAGTAAAAAAAACTGCTTTCCTTATTTAAAAATATTATAAATTATTTTTTTACTTTCATTAACAATGTTAACCTAATGGATTTTAGGCTAAGCTTCTGACTATAATAATCCTTCCTCTATTTTCATAAGTGATACAGTTTTTGGTTTTCAGTTAAAAGGAACTCTATAAAGTACAGTATTAAGCATTCACTATTATTAAAAAAAAGAATCCTATTAGTTTAAAAAATACAGTATCCAACGATGTTAATATTACACCGTGTGTTGTGTTGTGAATCGATTCGGATTACATCGAATTTTAGTTAAAATATAAATTTCATTGAAACTAAAAGTGTTCATAATTATAGTCCACGTTTTTAAGGAACCTGCGAATTATTGAGATATTTTCATTTTTAAGAACAATTACGTAGGAATTGGAAGTAGATAGAGGAAGGAATAACCAAAAATCCATTAGCTTAATATCGGTATAATGAAAGTTATATAAACGCTATTACTAAATACTTTTACATTATTTGTAAATAAGCAAAGCTGTGTTGTTCCAGTTAACCAGTTTGTAATGTACCTAAATCATTATTTTGTACTTAAAATCCTCCCTCGCTCAACAAAATTACTTTTTTAATTCCGCGTGTATTGGCGAAGGTTGTCTTCGAACCACAGATAGTCTTATAATTAAACTTTGTGTTGCTATGAATATTCGACGCTCCATTAAAGGATTTATCGGATAAAATATCCATTTTTAAACGCGTGATAATCGATTACGCCTGCTATTTTTTAATACATTATTTTTAATACGCATTAACTGAAATACTGAGGGATATGCGTGTAATTTGTAGGTGCCTAGACGTGTGAGTGACGGCTTACTCCCTTGATTTAAGTTTATAATTTACGTTAATAGCATGGCTTCGCGTTTACGATTAAAATCCATACATGACGCATCCCATGGAATTAATTAGTGTCTGTTATTATCTTGCAAATCTTTGATCGGAAAATGGCTTACACCTGTTTGCCTGTATTCATAAACGGGAAAATTTGTGAGGTGAGTTTATCTCTAACAACTTTGCCCTTTTTTAGAAGAGTTTAATAGGAACGCCTCAAAACAAGCGATTAATTTTATATAAATTACATTTTTAGACCCACAAATAAAGAATTAGCAATTGAAAATGTATCAGTGCTATACATATATTAGTCAAACTAGTTGACTGTACGTTATCAATGTTATAACTTAACAGAACAAGGCAAATGCAAGTCTGTCCGAGTAAACCAACATTGTTAATGAATCGATGTTCTTAATTTAAAATTCAAAACTACAAGCCACCGTCGGTTGCATTTTTCATTTATTTCATTTTGTACGCCGACCAACTAAGAAGGGAGTCATAGAGGGTTCATTTACTAACAAGTCGTATTCTTTTTAAAGTGGTCGGTTAACATTAGTAAAAAGATTTCATTACGAGATGCATTCCCACAGTTGTATAGGTACTAAATATAGAGAGTTTTTTGCTAGCACAACCTAGGGATGAGATTTCTTACAATTGATTAGTGCCCTAATTAGAAAGGTATGTCGCTGTCTGAGTTTGTTTTTTTAATAGAAAATCATAATAAAGTATTCATGAAATGTAAAGTTCTTTGTTCAGTATATAACAATACTTGCACTCAACTAGATCAATAAATTGTAACTTATTTATTTAACACTTATTTGTAGGTATATGTTTACAATATTTTATACATTTTTAGTTCTATCTCATGTCTTACAAAAATAATGGGTATTCTTTGGAATGACAAGTGGGATATAATATATTCGCCTAGTTTAGTAATAGCCCTGGCTGATCCCACGTGGCGAGCCGTGTCCGACGTTGACAGCTTAGTGGCTGGAAAGCGGCCATCTTGAAAAAGTTGTCCTGTCTAGGTTTGCTTTTTAAATTTTAATACCATCATAAAATTGCGATGTGATTTTGTTATTAATTGCAAAAAGTTACATGATCTTAATTTTCAAGACATACGTAGACATGAATACGATTGACTATTTTATCTTTATATTTATTTTTACAATAAACGTTGAAATATTGTCGGTAATAATAAAATATGTATCTATCTACGTTACAAATTCTTATAAAAAACTTTGACGATCGCTTGTCATCGTTTACGTTATAGCTGAGCAAAGTTAACCGTGCAGTTCGATGTGTTGCTGTTGGGCATGATCAACTTGAAGTAAGGACCTCTATAATGTCGGAATCGTTCCTATTCTTTCCGTTCACACGCGTAACTTTGTTTCTGGTTGGATTTTGTAAATGGAATAGCGTTGCCAACTAGCGTTCAGTTTATCTTGTCGCTGAAATCGCACATTACACTCGAAATTCATCTAGATATGGGGTTATTCGCTTTTGACTGCCTGCACAGTTAAGTTTGTAGCGGCCTAGCAGCGTAGCGATGTGCAGAATGAGAAATCGATTATTAGTAAAGAATGCGCGACGCTGATCTGCGGGGTGCCTCCATTAGTTCGATTACATGTAGCGCATGGATGTTCTGAAATAGCCACCTAAGTATATGTCTTATGCGGGCCGCTAAGAATTAGAAGCTCTCGAGCTCTCGTCGTGTCTACATCCCAATAATTGCGCCAGCAGTGCAAAGGGTCTATAAGACCCGCTAGCTCACCTTGGGAAAAAAAATCTCAATAATTATTATTTGGGCAAGACTGAATAGGCAGTTACTGAAACAGCGAGCTATATCTTTGACTTCTTGCTGCCACGTGATTTTTTGTAACCTGATAAACATTACCTATCTCTTTCAATTCAGTAGAGCGCAAGACAGACAGAAGGCAGAAAATATTCACGCAACACGTTATGTTACGGTCAACTTTACGTAGCCGAAGCATTGTGTTTTTTTTTTCATTTAAAATGTTGATCAGTGCTTTAATGTTCACATGCAAAGCTATTACGTCAA
Source organism: Apotomis capreana (assembly GCA_947623375.1). Taxonomy (NCBI): domain Eukaryota; kingdom Metazoa; phylum Arthropoda; class Insecta; order Lepidoptera; family Tortricidae; genus Apotomis; species Apotomis capreana. The sequence goes on from OX392499.1 coordinate 22,950,607, forward strand.
TTTCGAAATTAGGATCAATCAGCGTTCTTACATTTTTTTTGTATTATGCGCTTATTTTCATTTCCATTACCGAAACAGTCCTTTTAATACAAAATTTCGAACTACCTATAAAATATCACGCAAGCGACTGTTGTATCTAGAATACTCTCCCGCAATATATAGTATATAGGCTATGGTTACTCGTAATTTCCGAACAGTCCGCGTGTGAAATTAGCACCCGCCACCGATTACGACTCACTCGATAGTGCGCGGGTACAATAATCGATGCATATTAAAAATGGACCCTGATTCTTTTTCCAAAAAAGAGAAATTATGTAGTTCGAGTTCAGCATCTGAGTTCAACTGACTTGGAGTGGGAGCGAATAAGTATTTTTTTTTAAGCAACGAGGGAAATAATTACAACTTGTAACCGTAAACTAATATTTCAATATGCGTTGCGTGACTGATAGATAATATAAGATTTATTATTTCATAGGTTTTTCCATTTACAATTATACAACATGTATGTGCCAGTGTCCAGTGTTGATCTTCCATGTATTATGCACGCATATATTGTTGTTTAATTCTGGAAAAAAATGTAGTAAACTGTAAAACATAAAATCTCTAACTAAATTAAATATTTAATCGTCATACGGCACAACCAACCATCCATTACAACACTAATAATAAAACGAAACAGAAGGTTTTTCGTCGAAACTCATTTCGTTGCATCTTCTTTTAATAAAACTCATTTTTCCCTCTCCCTCTCACATCTTGTATGTTGATAAGTGTGAGAGGAATGGGACAGGGGCGCAGGCGGGGAAATTATAGGGCTGTCCGCGGCCGGATAATGACGGACGCCGAGCGACCGCTTCGTTAATGAGAATTGTGGTGGCAACCCTGTGTCTTCTATTTTCAAATGTTTTTTATAACGGTCGGAGGAAATTGTTCTAATGATAGTGTGTTGGATCTATGATGATATAAAAAAACTAGCGATAATATAATAACAATTTTTCAGTAATGTTATCTAATTGTATGCGGTATGCGAAATGTCAAAAACATTATGTAATGAGTAATCTAGTATGAACTTATCCGTTACACACAGGAGAAACGACAACTTCGACATCGATTTATGTGTGTACCTACATTATTTAGAACGTTTCAGAGAATGCGCATTTTTTCAAACGAAAAATAGAAGTACGCCCTTAGCCTTTTTACATAAATAAAAAGTTGCATCTTGATAGAATTCGAAAATTGCACACAAACCAACCCGCGCGCGGTCTTCAACTACTGAGGGTCTATTAATGCCCTGTGCCTTTTGGATAAATCCCCGAGCAGTTTGCCAGTCAGTTCAAAACGTATTTTTGTCTTACTATTATATTAGGTACTTACAGCAAGTCGCGACGATGTTGCTTAGATTACACTCAGTGAAAACTGTGACTATTTGCATAGAAAGAGTATCAACTTGACAGAAGAAGACAATTAGGCAAGTGCGAGTCCGACTCACGCATGAAGGGTTCCGTACCATAATCTATAACAAGTTTGTTGTATGGGAGCCCCTCTTAAATATTTATTTTATTTTATTTTTAGTATTTGATGTTATAGCGGCATTAGAAATACATATACGTTCTTGAGATACAGCCTGGTGACAGACGGACGGACAGCGAAGTCTCAGTAATAGGGTCCCGTTTTTACCCTTTGGGTACGGAACCCTTAAAAAGCTGAAAACGCTGTGATGTTATTATTCCTTTCTTCCCCATACATATTTGCTTTACTCGCCTTCTCGGGTCGGGTCAGACGGCTGCTTCCTTCCTTATTTTGGATTAGTTGAAGTTCGTACTCGGTTTTGTTTTAGAATGTGCCTTTCCCTGGCATCCCTCTGACCTCCTTCTGTTTTTTTTAATGCATAAAACATAGGTAGGTACGCCTCTTCTATTAATTTTCACATTATGCACATTATGTATTTCCCACGTTTTCATTTAACTGTACTTACTTAGTTATTTGAATGAGCATTGTCTTAATCATAGATAATAATACCGACGCCGTGTAGAGTTCACGACTATATAATCAACCGCCATATTTATTCACAAGCATTTAGGTATTTTGTACTCGTGGAACTATAAGCTTCTTACAGGCTCAAGAAAAAATGCATTGTTATATAGTTTTATCAGCATCAAACAAGATTTCCAACCACCTTTCATTTAGAAGCAACCGCGTACCGGACGACGCAGTATGGAGACGCCCTCAATCAGGTGAGCGGACGGTCTGGGTGTCGGGAAAACGTTTAGTGAGGCAGAAGATTGGGCCCTTTTTTAGCAGCGTCTTTTAGCTGCTATGCTGATGAATGGTATTCTTTCGCCAGTGGAACAAATCGCAAGAGACCCGCTTCCCTAATGCGACATGTTGACGAAACCTATTTAATACCAGTGCTAAAAAGTCTAGTTACTGATTATAGAGGCACTAAATCCATATACACAATAGAGATGGATTTTATCATTTCACGTTCCAAGCATCTAAACCTTCCTTGGAGTTAAAGTTTTGATTGAAATTGAATTTGAATGCGTTATTCCTCTTGGTTATGGTGTTCTTCCTGTACTCGCAATTGAGTGCCATATCCGCCGTTATTCGATTCGATTTTCTGATGGAATCAATTCATCGGCAGTTAAGTTTTCCGAGAATATCGAATAGACTCGAGATAGTAAAGGTGTCTACTATTAATATTAGCATACGGGGTCGTAAATGCAGATCGATATCGTCATGAACCTTTCCAATAAGTATATTCAGCCTCACAAGTGCTATTTCCTGGAATTTAATAAGCATCTCATATTTAAGTGGAAAGCATTTATGTATAAATTTTGCCTGTTCTTTTGAGGCTTGCAGTGAAGACCCTTAGTCAAGAGGCGGTGGATGTGTGCTGATGCTGATATGGTGCTTTTTATGGAACCTCCTTGGAAAAACGAGGCTGCTTAATCATTTAGAGCAAAAAATCAGTTTTAAATATTAAAAGATTATAACTGCATGCCAACACGATCCTGCCACAGAACAACCGTCGTAAAGAATAACTATTGGTACGGTTTCTAACTAATCATATAAAAAAAATATTTAACAGTGTTAAGTCGTAGTATGCGGCCTAAATTGCTCGTAGAACCGATGGTTGGGGCAGTAAGGAATGGCACCGAGTAGCGGAAGGAGCAGCGTGAGAAAGCCTCCAAAAAGGTAGATTGACGACCTGGTCTTGATCGCGGGAAATTGTTGCATGAGAGCGGCGCACGACCCTTTGTTTTGGAGAACTTTCGGGTAGGCCTGTAGCAGGGGGCATATTACAGCTGGTATGATGACGATGAGTTAAGAAGCAACCAACGTCTTTTATTCGAGAACATAGATAGATTGTGCTAAAAATCCCGAGGCTCTAAATAAGTGTTAGGCAGGAGTTTAAACGGGAGATTACTGTCGCCGCTCCGCTACGACAATAAAACATTTATGCTGGTCGTGAAACGCCATCTATTATTAGACGCAGGAACTGTTTTATTGCATAAATTTGCAACGTCGTAAATCTGCGCTTGATTGTTCGATGCAAAGGGAGTAACGGTATGAATGATCACAGTTGAAGGTTTCAAAGGCTACGATTATACAAGTAATTAAACATCAAGAAATTTATATTAAGGTTTATGAAATGATATTGTAAAGGTTAATGGTATACCTACTTAAATAATATACTTAAACAGTTTCATGGTACTTTTTTTAGGCCCCTTACTTTTATGCAAGATGATCCTGACAACAATTTTAGTGAATTTCCTAAATATTTCTCCTGACTGGTAGGACCTACCAGATTATCCAGACCATTATTAAGTTAGCTCATTTAAGTTTAATACGCACTATTGATAAATTTAAGTCTTCTATATTTTATAATACTACTTACTGTAGCTTGCGACTAGGCACACAGGATAATGATTCCTGATACATTTTGGTATCCGTTAAAGTATGGGATTGTAAAGAGCACATATTCTAACCTTAACCCGTAGATAGCAAAGTCAGGTCCAGGTACGCTAGGGACGAAATCATATCTGCGTAATGTGTCACCGACTAGCGACTTGGTACTATTTCACTCAACGTATCGACTCGATATTGTTCGGAGTTTTATCGAATCAACTCGGTTAGTTATGCCATACGGCTATCCAAACTCTAACTTTGGATGGCGCCTGTCATGTATTTCAATTTATTCAAATTGTAAACTTTAGTGACATGAAGTAAGGTTGAATTTGTAACTAGTTGATTGGAAGAAAAAGGAGCTTGGGAGGTTTATATTCGTATCGTGTTTTCGATAATGCCACGGTTGCTTTTTGCTCACGAATATGTCTGCTCTATGTATTTTGGTTTGTGGCCATGATGATTAGAGCAGCACGAATGTGATAGTGGTTTTCCGACGTGGGAATATTAATAAAGAAATCTAAGCTAGCGCCTTAATATTTACATACATTATTAAAGTGCGTCAAATTATAAATTTTCTCTTAACACTTGACTAGTCATCTATGACTGATATCGTGTTTAAAACATCAATGATTCAGTTACAGTGACACCTTGATGACAAACTGTGACACGCAAACATGCAATGCTCAATAACTTTTCGAAATACAGTCTACAGTACAGTCAGTACTTATTAACACTAAATGATTATTTTAGTATATAAAGTACGCTATCTATCAAGTAAAGTATCTATATTTATAAAACAAAACAATCATACCTTAAAAATACTTATACACAAGGTGTTTCATGTCATGAGATACCGATTGAACAACAAGTTACAATAAAACATACGAAAATCAGACAAACGAAACCACTCTCGCCAAACAAACCAATAATTTACAACCCGATATCCAGCAAGACGGATCGGGGCGAAATTGTTGCCGACTCGTTTCGATTTTTCGATAAAATTTTCGTCTTTAATTTTTCACTCGATTCATTTCATTCGATTCCGTTCCATTATCAGCAATGTGATTGTTGGTTGCCAGTGTCGAAAGTCGATTTATGATTTAATTACAAGGTTAGGGCCGTATTTTAGGCTGCTGAGAAAGAGCCTATATCCATAATATTTTAGAAGGGATTTGAGCTTTTTTACAATCTGTTGGTTTGTGTTGTAGTAAAGAGATCTTATGTGAACTGAGTAGACTTCTGACATTTTAGTTTTTAGTCAATTTTGGGGGCAATGCTCTGAAGCAACTATCGCTTTAAGTGTAGCGTATTTTAATAATGGCGCTCAAATTGCGTATTTCTGTTTTGACTGGTACCACTGGTACTATTGTGAGGTAGATATATGATAAGGATTGAAATTGAAGAAAAAAATCAAGTTTTGCAATTTGTACTAGAGAAGAGAGAGTTAAAATATGAACCAGACTGTACCTTAAACTTATGTAAACCTATAACGGCACAAATGAACACAAATAAAAATATGCATACATAGAATTGATTTATAACCAACAAGAATTTAAATGTTCTCAGCCCAAGTTTGATGTTCCGTTAATTAGTATGAATATTCATAAACCGACGCCATTTTGTATTTAATTTACAAAGAATTTATAATGTGAAGCGCAAAATCTTTCAAATGCTTTTACGCAACTTCGAATACTTTTATTGATATAAACATTTGCTACTATAATTTTAATAGCTGTAAAAGTAGAGAGTAGTAGAAGGTTAAGGTATTTCAATCGACACCAAATAAATAATTACCAAAATTCTCTGATTGTAATCTAGTGTAAATAGCAACGATCAGTGGTCCCGCCTCGAACACAAACGAAGATCTGAGGATATCCAAATGAGGGGTCAAACCCCCTAAGTGACCCATATAAGATAATAAATATCCTGCGACAGAGGGTTTATTCGTTCTTTTGCCGCGACAGAGGTAGCCCCTGTCAATAAGTATTAACGATAATATTGCTAGCTTTAATCTTTCGCGATTAATTTTGTAGCGGTCTTTTTAAATAAAGCGCTTTTATAAAATCAAGTTGTTTGATGTTCGATCTAATTCATAATGACATTAATGACGTAATGATTCAAGGTTTGTTCAAGTGTTCGGGAAATTGATGTTGGTATCTGATAACTTGACAAAACTGCTTATTTTCAGTATGTACATAACAAAATTAAAAACTCCAGCACTTTTATAGAATGAAATTATTAATAAAAAGCCGGTCAAGTGCGAGTTGGACTCGCGCACCGAGGGTTCCGCACGAACTGTGAAAGCAATGCATATCAGTAAAATTCTGAGAATAAATTGCTCCGTATTTGCTTTCTGTTTGGTTTCCAAGATTCCCTCCCGGGCTTGTTACTATCGAAAGAGGTGCTCCAGTTTTGGTCAAGGCATTTGACTAATATGTTGCTTCCCTGTTAAGAACTATGGCTGCAGGAAGCTAGGAATGCTGTTCCCTTTCAGACTCGTTATTAACCTTTGCCATTTTCGTCTCATTTGCGTATACAGAGCCTGTTTTGAGGAAGGAAGCCGGTGAAGGAAATGTAAAGAATTTTCCGCAATTGCAGTAATGCCCATAAAATACCTATAAATGAAAGTGGGACTTGGCAGCCTGTACGAATATTTAGTTATGTTTATGATGGAAACATTTGGTATATTTTTTGTGGGCGTAGATTTGTCGTGCATGTAGGACGATACTAGTATAATTCAGCACATCATTAAATTAAACACTTTCAGTCTCGATGTTTCAAACAACCATGTAACATTGAGAATCAAAAGTTTATAGATTTTTACCTTTATTTAAACACGTTCTCAAAGTATTATGCCAAACGAACCAATAAGTAAATTATCCATAGAGGGGAAAAATATTACAGATCCCACAGATATTGCTAATGCTTTAAATAACTTCTTTATTACGAAATTACAGAAAGCAGTTGTCAAAAGGGCAGATACAATATTAAAACGCCTAACAACCAGAATACATTTTTTATGAGCCCGACATGCCCCGACGACATATTGAAAACTATATTGTCATTAAAAAATACAAACAGTGTGGGATTTGATGACATACATACAAAGGTTGTGAAATATGTTGGTCATTCCATTGCCGGTCCTTTGAGTCACATAGTTAACCTAAGTTTTATGACTGGAACTTTTCCTGATAACTTAAAGCCAGCAATTATAAAGCCGCTCTACAAAAAAGGGGATAGAGAAAATGCATCAAATTATCGCCCGATTGCTCTGCTATCAGTATTGTCAAAAATATTTGAGAAAATAATATATGATAAAATGTATAATTTCTTCCAAAAATATAACGTGCTTGTTAAAGAGCAAAAAGGTTTCCGGAAGCATTCAACCATAAATATGGCTATTTATGACTTAGTCAGAAGAGCCACGACAAACCTTGACAAGAGGAAATTGTCATGTGCCATTTACATGGACATGACAAAAGCCTTTGACCATGTAGACCACCAAATCCTTCTTAAAAAATTAGATCATTGTGGTATCCGTGGTAATGGACTTAAACTTATCGAGTCTTACTTGGATAACAGGCTGCAGCATATTGAGTTAGTCCAAATATGTAATATTTCTAAGGAAGAAAAAGTCTATAAATCAAAAAAAATGCTAATTAAATATGGGGTACCCCAAGGAAGTGTCCTCGGACCCCTACTGTTCCTTGTATACATCAATGACATAATCACGTCCACTCTGCATCCAATGTTACTCTTTGCAGATGATAGTACATTTTTTGTAGAACCAGACAATATCCTTAACTACGAAAATGACATTAACTTGGCTATAAAAAACGTTGTTTCTTGGTTAGAGCAAAACAACCTGAAAGTAAATTTGTCTAAAACCAATACAATGCAGTTTTCGCAAAAGAAAACGGTCCCCGTATTAAACATCTCACATGGAAGTACTGTCATTAAAAACACAGATACCACTAAATTTTTAGGTCTCCATATTGACAGCAACATGTCATGGGAGACACATTCCACGGAAATTTGCAAAAAATTGTATAAATTCTCATTTGCTCTATATCAACTGGCCAAGTCTAATGACCTAAAAACCGTGTTGACAGCTTATCACGGCTACGTGAGCTCGACCCTCCGTTACGGACTTATTTTCTGGGGCAATTCAGCATACAGAGACATTTTGTTTAGAGCACAGAAACAATGTATAAGGGCAATTTGCAAACTGAAGACCATAGAAAGCTGTAAACCCCATTTTAAGTCCTTAAGACTATTGACATTCCCATGCCTTTATATTTTTGAATGCTGTATGTTTGTTAAAAGTAACCCTGGACTGTTCCCCGTTAAAACGCAAACATGTAACCTTCGTCAAAGGAAGCATGCACTACAGCTGAATGTATGGAATACTGCCCTAATGAAAAAAAGCGTCATAGGAATGGCTCCAAAAATATTTAATAAACTTCCAGAGGAACTCCAACTAGAAACAACAAAGAGGTTCAAACATCAGCTGTTTAATATATTAATTGACAAATGTTATTATAGTATTAAGGATTATTTTGAAGATAATATTTAAATTTAAATAATTGATAACTTAAATGATTAATTTTAAATACTGGACATACAATGTTATTTGATGGGTCTTAACTCTATTTCTATTAGATTTTATAATATTGTCTGATTTGCTATGTTCTCATTTTATTGTTATTCTTGTGTATATTTTCGTACGCCATGCGGCAAGACGTAGCTGTACCTACTATTACTGCCATTGTCACCTTATCTACCTATGTTTGACGAAATAAACGTATTCTATTCTATTCTATTCTATTCTTTTATTACTTAGGATTGGTGATATCGAGTTTTAAGATCTTTTAAGGTACAATATGAAAATTATCTTCACTGTCATCAAGCAAGAAACGAGTTTACGGAGTTTCACTTTCCTCTTAACTGTCACTTATTTAAATTGCGATAAGGTTAATTGCTACTTTTCATCAGTATGTTAAAGTAGTTCTTTGAGTGTTCTTTAAATCAGGCTGATCGTTATCATGATTGAGAAATCGTGTATCAGTTCGAGAAATGGGTTCCTACGATAGAATAAAGGAACTCCATAACCTTGAGGCACTATGTATTGTTAGTTTACCGCATTTCATGTAAGTTCTGTTATACTCTGTAACTATTCAGGGTTATGTACTCAAATGGTGGCAACAGAACCCTGTGACTGAGACGCGACTGCTTTCTAAGGCCTACAGCCTTTCTATTTTCACAGAATGTGTATTATTAGTGTAGCTGCTGTAACAAACAAATAACAGAAATATAATAAATTTGAAAGTTGATCGGTATGGGAACTATACAACAATCGTATTGTTGGCTGCAATTATTTTTGCATATTGTGTATGAATGGTACGAAACCCTTTGTGTACGAAAGCGACACTCACTGATTTACATAGAGTACAAATTTATAGGTAGTCAGCCATACAAAGATCAAAGCTCAAAAGAAATTGAAATGAGTTACCTGGTGGAAGAAGAAGTAGGTACTTTACATTTATCAATGGTTTAATAAAAAAAATGCGGGGTACACACCACATTAAAAAAAAATTGACATTGCATGTTTCATAAATTTAGAAAATCTTCCCTATAAGCACCTATGTTTAATTATAGAAACTCGAGACTAATAACGTATTGCTTTAGACAATAATATCGACAGTTGTCTATACAAAATGAAAAAACGGCACCCAATGCACGTGCATCGTGCAAGCTACGTAGCTTTAGTAATGTGTGAACATACGCATATATTTAGGACATTTTTATATCTAATCGATGCGGTGCTAACGTATCCAGTTTATTTATTCCACTCATACGCATTCATTTAAGTGAAGTCTGAAGTAATTAAATGCCTAAAGTGGAGAACCGGGAACATACCAGTCCGCCTTTAAAGGCGTATAACGTAATTATTGTGACTAGAATGTTTACAATTATTATTTCATCATGTCCACGTGCTTAACATTATATCAAGACAGACTTAGAGTTAGAGCCGGTTGTTTCAAATCATCTGTAATCGCAAGTTATGGACGTTTTACGTATTATTTGTTGTGAGATGACAGTTGTATGCGCCATTTTTAATCGTTGATTTGATGGTATTTTTTGTAATTTGTGTCAGTTTTTTGAGCTGTTTGAACTGGTTCGCTCTATTTCGTATAACCTTAATTGTTCGAAACGCTTTTGGCAATAAGAGGTTTCGACAGTTGCAGAAACATTATTTTCTAGTGTGAAAATACATTCGCATACTTTCTACTTTTAAGGCCGATAATATTTGCGAATAATTTCAATAACAATTTTATGCTCATGCATTTTTTGCGTGAACATGATTCCGAGCATAAAATTAGGTGCAAATAATATTCGGACTATTGTAAATCTGTGTAATTGAACTATGTGGATCCAGATTCTGCCATATCAGATTATCCGCATAATCAATTATAGTATGGCTACATAGATTATGCCATAAAGGATTATAGATTATAGCTAAAAAATATGCCAAAACACGGGGGAACCGTTTGAATTTACTGACGCTCGAACTCTGTGGAGGCAAATTAAGGGTCTAAGCTGTTTAAACCAGTCCATTAAAATGTTATTTCAAATGGCTCATACTTAGGCGTTTTAACAGAGCTTGGCAAGTTTTATCATAAGGAACACTGAGCTATTTTCGGATTGCACTGATATTATAATTGTTCCTCAGTTATCTCTTTCCATCAGTTGGATCATAAACCGTAAAGAACCGTGTAAAAAGTGTTCTCACGTAAGGGAACCGGCTCGCTGATAAGATGGTTGATATGTTAGTACGGATTGATAAATATCAAATCAAGAACTTTATACTTACAGTTTTTATTAATCGTACATTTACGTTTACTTTTATGCACTTGATGGTATTATAGGTACATTATGTCAGAATGATGAAATTTATAAAATGTTATGTAAATCGTAAACTCGAATTATCACTTCTTTCAAAATCAAACCAACGTGTTTAAATTTTACGTACATTCTTGTAACGATCAAAGATATTAGATAAAACACCATACATAAAATAAAGCGACATTTCTGCATAATCGACTGACCATTTTGTGTTTTATTTTGTATTTATTTAAAACATAGCCCAGGCTAAAAAATCCGAGATCTTATCTACTTGTGACGATACTAATAGTTATTTTTGAATGTTTGCCTAAAATTATGAATCGGTAGTTGATCGCTAAATAATTCACTACCTAATGTGTTGATTCCGGGTATCGATTTCTTTACACCAATGATTTTACCAACACTACAATAATAGCTTACGATTATATAGTATATGTACATATTTCGATTGCTTATGGTTGTCATTTTATTAGTTATATGTATACGAATATGTATTCTTCTGCCCATTAATAGGGGATATTACTGTCCATACGATCCTGTCATTATGTTATTTACTGTAGTTTATTTTGATCTGGGTTACGAACTAAATAAATATTGATACTAGGAAGGTTTTTTTATATTTAGCTAGGTATATTTTTGAGGAGGATTTAAAATTATTTCTGCTCATAATAAACCTTACATCTGTAACGCATTATAGAATTCTAGATGAGTTGTGACAACACAGAAGCGATGTCGTTAATATCAAACGCGAACTTCGCTGCTAATAGACATGCTTTTTCCACAATAAATAAACATGATGCTGCGGCGCAAAAGGGTGCGCAGCACAGACAACACGCGGTACAGAGGATCGACTGTACACAATTTTTCCATGAAATGCTGTTCAAGCCTTAAAACATTTTCTGAAAGCTAGGTCAAAGCTAAAAATATGACTTTTCCTGTAACATGACAAAATAATTCGTTTAATTATAATAGTGCACGAGCGATAAAAGTAAATTTTTACAGTCATTATATTTAAACCGTATAAAGTTGTGCACTAACGTCTTAACTGCAACTACTTTTTTGAAAAGTTAGTACTTTCGCCCATGTCCTCCTCCTTGTGTGCTGACCCTGTCGGGTGGTTAGGGTACCTACTGATAAGGCCTCACTGATGATACTTCACCCAAGTCTATTAGTCTAACGCCGCTTACTCTTGCTGGCGATTGAGTGACAGCAAAAGTAAGTGCCATAAACGCATGTCTTAACTGCGAGTATATTCTCTGTATGTTATCTATTTACGGTGCGCGAGAGTACGATAAAAAGCGTCCAGAGCTCACCGCAGGAGGCTAAGGTTTAGGCTAGACTGGTTTTTAGATTCGCTCATACTATGACTGGGCCTTAACGATGTATTGATTTGAATTTTTTGTATTAAGTACTTAGTTATTTTTGTTATTGCTGTATCACTGGTGTCATGTGCTATTCACTTCCTTACAAAGGAAATGAAGTAGGTATCCATTTTTATTCAAGTTAAATGTAGAATAAATGCTTGTAACATGTTTTATTTACTGATAAAGTCGTTAAAGATTACTATTTTAATTATTTCTCATATTCTTGTTTTATCTTTTACAATTAAATCAGTATAGTTTTTATCTCACAGCATGAGTGCGAAACATACCAACATATCGACACCTCCTACGTATACTGATACAAGTGCAAAATCACGATTTTACAGGAGGGCTGTTCAAAGGTATAAAGTGTCATAACTAACTCATACGTTGAAATAATGTAATGAAATTTTCAAATAATTTTAATGAATATATTTTCCTTAAATCTACATATTTACTATTTCAAAATTAATTGTACTTTTAGTAAAAAAGGTAGTTATACCAGTATACGTGAAATTTACGAGTTCTAGTTTTCGGGTATACTGAGACAACTACCACTTGATCCAGTATACGTCGTAAACTATGATTAGATGAATATGGATAATTATATTATTATTATGCCTATTATGCGACATGTACCATTTATTAGATATTTAAACAAACTCAAAGCTCGTGTTTGGATGGATCTGATCGGTTAGTTTCATCTGATTTGTCACTTGTACCAGTATACGCCTGAATCATTCCGTTATGTATCAGTATACTGTTAAGGTTATTTTGTATGTTATGTCCAATATAGTCAGTTCAGAAGTTGATATTTAGGATATTTAAGCAAATTACTTTTGAAAGACAGTAAATAAAGCAAGTTTACACTAAAATTAAGTTTATTTAAAAGGTAATTCAAATCACAGCCCGCATTTAGGGAATGGTGTTTTTTGTCTTTGTTACAGCGGTATTATCAACATTATTACTGTTTTAACATTTATATATAGTAGATTCCAGTTCCTATTTTGTCCATCACAACTGTCAGACCAAAACCTGAATTCATCTACATCATCTTGAGTATTAATTTAATTAAGTCAAATAATTTGTCATTTAGTCATGTCAACGGTACCTAACAAGTAGCATTCCCAACCCAAATTCTGTGAAATTATACAGTTTAAGTTTTTTTTTGTAATAAAACACTCTTAATATTACCGTGAGGACATGACAAGGTTTTTGAAGGTCGAATACAGCAGTCGCATTTTTTTATTAAGTTTGAGTTTTTTTCCTAGTTTAGTAGTTTTTTGAGTCTCTTTCCTCCATGTGCCAATGTGTTTGGTTGTTTGTTTTTCAGTAGGTGTTTTCAAATTCTCGTAAATGTGACAAGCGTCAACTTAATATTTTGACTGAAAATATCACGGTATTGTCGAACAGACTAAGCTTGCGCTTCGTATTTGGTAGAATTAAACCACTCCTTGTACAAATTATATATTTCAATGAAATTCAAACTTCCGCCAGCAAAAATGTGTGTTACGAACTTGAATATTTATTCCTGGTCATGGATGTTATCTCTACATGTACTTTATAAATTATGTATATATCGTCGTCTAGTACCCATAGTACAAGCTTTACTTTGCTTGGGACACTGGGTCGATTTGTGTAAGATATTGGTCCCTTAATATTTATTTATTATTGTGAAATTGTAACCTGCATGCATTCAATACAAGAAACAAAGAAAAACTAGCCATACGTCGAATACGACTCGCAAAATTTAGAAAATCATTTATTGGGCAATCAATACATTTTTATGATAAAATACTATAACGAACCTTCCAGACCATAAGTTCAAGAAAGTGATTAAATTTACATTAACTCGGAAATCGTACCATAGAGTGTCAGATTACATAACAGATAAAGATATTTGGAAACAATGTAATATTCATATTAATAATGTAATGAACAATAATTAATTTTCACGTATTTAATGAACAATAATTAATTTTCAAGTATTTATTTGATGTACATATTGACGAACATAAGTGTATCATTGTATACCTACATGAGAAATAAACAATAAACAATTTTAAAGAAATCCGTTCACACTAAAATTAAACGTAATTTTTGTCTTACGTGTTTATTATTTGTTTTCTTGGCTTGTTTTTCCCGTATTTTTATTTTATTTCAACTCATGATTGATTAGATTTTTACTTTCTTTGTTCGTTGATCCACATATTATTTAAATTACCTACACGTAAGTTACCGACACCTTTTTTGCTATTTTATTTTACGATTGCCTGTCGTGCCAACTAAGCAGCTGCCATCTCGGTAATGGCGACATATAGCTATTATTGTACTCCAAACAACCATCGGTACTGATTGGAGAAAACTGTATCATAACCAAAAGTAAGCCTAATTTGATACGTAGTAGGTAGAAAAGACGTAGGCCGCATCGACTGTCCGTCGCGCATAGTGGGATATCTTACGTCCGCAACGACGACGAGCAAGCATACTGAGCTAACTGCCACTTATACCATGCCCGCGCCGCCCTTTCCTGATAGGTGTACTGCGTATAGTGGTACAAGTGACTTATCTCAGTATATGATGTTCAAAATTAAAAAACGGTGTTAGTTGTATCAGTATACGTCACTTTATTTCGAAAACTAGCAGTAATTTTGTCATGAAAATTTTATAGCATGTAGATATAAGTATTTTGATCCTAAATATGCAAAAAAACGAAAATCGTAAAAATGTCAGTTGTATCAGTATACGTAGGAGGTATCGATATATGCATAGTTGACTTATGACTGCTCTAGCATATACAAATACATATTTCATAAGGCTCAACACCATACAACTATAACCACCTTTGTTGTAAAACTACATCGAACTTTGCTGGGTTCTTGCGGGTTGAAGCAATTCCGTCATTAAATTTAGCACAATTTACAAAGATAATTATGAATTACTCTTTAGTCGTTAATGAGTTCCAACCAATGTTCTTATTAGAACAAATTGAACTGAAAGTCAACTACGACCCCAAATGGACCACTAAACCACATGTTACTCTAACTTTTACAACCAAACGGTACAGAGGCTACTGATGATGTCTTTCCATATCCATATATCTACTTACCATTGTATTAAAAGATGAAAGTTACTCCACATAATACAAGGTTCATTTTGTTATAACACAATGGACTCTGATACAAGCTTTCAGAAGTTACTAGTCAAATACAGGTTTCGGACGACCGCCTAGAGAAATGCCATTAATATGCAAAACACATAAATACCAAATTAATTCTACCTATCCCCTTATCTCCCGGCTACCGTATCTTATTTACATAAGGAACATACTGGCGTGGCATTTATTTTGATAGCCGCAAGCAGTCTGTGGTGGCCTACTTTCGCCAAGGTATGGCCATTTGAAGATCTCTAAAATTAGGTGTGATTTTTATGATTTGCGGAAATTGCACCAGCACGGTCTTACAATTAAGATAAGGAATACCGTATTGCTTTAATGATATATAAATTGCATTCAATTAAATGTCTATTATTTATTTTTAGTTTTGGTACTTCCGTCTTGGAAAGCTTTTTCAAAGAGCCGCAACGGTACTTGTTTCATAAATTGATAGAAAAAGTACGTTGTTATAATTGAATGAAAATAATGTGTGGTTTACGGTCCTTCGTTCCACCTTCTTTAAGAAACTTATTTTAAATGAGTTATATTTTATCTTTTACCATATATATAATTAGCCGAAAATTTGTAGAAATTTATTTTATACACTGAAACATTTATTGTATTAAATTACCTATTGTAAATTTACACACTTGAGTCTCTAAGGACCTAAAGTATTTTACCAAGTATACGTTCCACGGCTGGGTTCCTGCCACAGGTCTCGTCATCGTTTAGGTCTTCTTAGAACCCGATAAATAAACAATTGTATATTTATTAATATGGTATTTTTTTGGAGAGATAAAATTAGGTATATGTCAAAAGATTTGATGAAGTCTAAATCAAAAGAGCATTTTATCATAATGTGTGATTTCGCAAGTTTTACTTTCCGACATTGAAATTTCATTCATTAGCTCGAATATCCGTGTCAATGCGTTAATGTAAGCAAATGAGTTACTATGTCCCACTGACGGTTGATTTGTGTTTTAATTACGATCTCTAGTGATAATTGATTATTTATTTATTTTAACTTTATGCATTACACGAAAACATGTAAATATTTTGTTGAGAAGCATGCAGATTCAGGAAGAAAAAGAAGACGGTGTTTTCACTATGACCAATACAAAATATACTATCAGCAAAAGCCAGCCCGTCTAGCACAACACAACTACGCTTCCCGCGGTATAACGTCACCGGTCATTCTCTCACAGTACTGCACAAAAAGTTGTGATAGAGGTGCAGAGTCGACCGTTTTCAAAACAGTTTTGCTTGCAGCCGATGTCATTTTCCAACCGTTCTTGTCATTTCCAACTGTTCATTGCAAGCAAAATGAGCCTTTCATGCGAGCTTTTGTCCGATTGCAGATACAAATATGTATGTTTGTGAGACGGATTATTTTCTCTGTATCTCTGTGCCCTTGCCACTGCGTGCCGATGTCTACCTGAGGGCTAGAGAATCTCGTGCCGAGGTTTTCTCTCAACCCCGTTCCAGGCGTGATTTATCGATATTGTTATCTAGCTTGTCCATACATTTATGCCACAGCTGATTTGACTAGAAATTACCTTGACCGAACTAAACGCACGTTAGAATCTGCTTATAATCATTAAAACTTTAACGCGTATCGTCCCCGTGGTACATTTTGGGACCATAAGGATGACACATCGATATCATCTTCAAAGATATATTATTAGATGCTGAAACATCATGAAAGCAACCGATCCAAAAAGGAATCACTAGGATAATACAAATGTAACTTTGCCCTTTATACAAAAAATATATATATATACTAGCCCAAATGTTAGCTGCTATTTACAAAAATCGGAGGATAGACAAACTAAGGGGCACTAGAAACCAAAATACGTTATGTAAATTTAGTATAATTTTGGTTACTACTAAGCACTATTTGGCTATTTCTCAAGTAGAAGTACTTAAACTAGTTGAGCTATTTGTTTTTTTCAGTGTATCTACTACCCTACGCCATTCTTTATACCTGGTATGTTATTAGTTCAGATGTGAAAGCCTTATAAGTGGTAAAATTATCAGTAAAAATGCGACATGTACATGTGGGTTAAAATGTAGTCTCCCATTTGTCTCTATTAATTCATTTGTCAGTAATTAATGGTTCTGGATGTTCCGTAATCCGTATATTCTTCATAAGCCTACCTGATTCGATTAAACAGTTGCAAAAGCCTTTATATCTGTTTCATACAAGGTTCACGTTTCCAAACGAGGCAAGAGATTAAACCAGTCAAAGTAAGTAGCATTTTATGTTCGCATACCTCATTTTACAAAACATGTTTACAAGACGACAGACAATTTTGTTTTTACTACCGTCGTAAATGCCTTATCTAGGTATCATGAGGTTTCGTTTCAGTTTACTGGGATCTAATTCGATTGAATTTGACAATAGCCAATTGAGTGATGTATTCGGGTTACGAAAAAGGAACACGCAAAAGGAACGTAGACGTTTATCGATGATTATACTGTTTTCATCAACAAACTGTTTAACTCTTTTATAAATGAATATACTTAAAAATTGTAGCCTATGTGATATTCTAATATTCATGCTATAGTACACACACACTTTTACTACAACTACAGCTACAACACAAATTTAGGGGAAACATGTCAAACAGATCTTTGAGCACAATACCCACAGTAGGTATACTTTCATCTCTTAAAATTCGTGAGTATAGAAGAGATGCACCTTTTTTTAGATATATTTAAAACAGACGTCGTGTCACTTGCAAAGTGAACTGATTCGACATTATATTTTTGAGTAAATTTTATTTTAATTTTCAGTTGTTCTAACATCAAATGTTCGTTCGAGGAAACGTCATGCCAGTTAGTCAAAAGCGGAAGATATTACTCTCAATAAAATATGGACTCCACAATGTTTGTTTTAACAGATTTACGTTAATAGAGACGTTAAAATGCGGATGTTTTACCGAAATTTATTAATTATTTACCTTTCTAGGTTAATCGCTTGGACATGGGTTTTAGCAATGTCGTGAAATGTTCAGTTCTGTCATAATTATTAAAATAATTGGAAGCGCCACACTTTTCTTCTAGAGTAATGGGGCGCCATTTCAAATATTAAAAATAATTATCTCATTTGTCTGTCGATGATGGATTTAATACATTAATTGCTTCCTTTTTATTTTGAGGTTAATTGGTGTACCTAATGCGATACAAATTATTAATTGAACAGTTTAAAATTTTATGTACGTAAAAACAAAAACTATATCATTCCAATTTTTACAGATTTATTTTCGTGTTTGGCGTATATTACGGTGTATATGTATCTCATTAATGTAACTATTTCAATACCATTTCGCAACTTAAGAGCCCCATAAAGTTCATTAAGGATAATTGGTCCACTGTACAGTGACACGTCACCTTAATTCAGCAGCACAACCTTACACAACTTCCCCATAAACCGTTCTAGAACAATCTCCCCGAAGTTTCTGTTGCCTCACAGCATTCCATCTAACACCGCGATCATTTATTAAGCGAGCTTATACCTACACCTCACCAGTCGCAAGCCAAGTCCTGACATAAATCTCTGTATTAAGAGTTCACTGTTCCTTGGCAACCCCTTGGCTCTCAGTTGGTAATTAAGGTCCGGTGAGATGGCTGTGCGTCGACATGATATTGTTTTTTATGGGTGAATAGGGACCCATACGTCGGTTGATCTAATGGCGTATTGAATGCCACAAAGTTGCCTAGTTGGACAATTCCTGTAATGGAAGGTCATTTCTCACGGCATTTAATATGATTTAAATTGATATTGGTTTGGTTGGAATAATGGTGATATAAATTGTATTGTGATTTCAGACGATGTGTAGAGAAGTAGTACCTAATTTAAAAACTGTATATAGCATTTAAGTTGCTTAGTTTTCATTTTATTGAACAGACATTACGGTGTCAATAAGTTGTTGTTACTATTAATTCTGCATAAAGTTCAGTTATAAACCGCCCATCATAAATTGCCCATTATGCTACTTCGTTTATGTTTACTCGCCATTACGATATGAAATAATAAGGCGGGGTAAATTAGCTCCGTCTTTACTACTCACCACCGTTATTTACTTACCTAGTTTATTAACATTTCGAAATTTCTATTGAGTTCAGCTCTACCAACTTTGGTTAAATATATTGTAAGCGTTTAAATATTATCGAAATACAGGGCTTTGGCGGAATTCATTTGCAAACGTCCTTGTCAACGACATAACTTAGATAGGGTTATCGAAAGCTTAGTTACTACCTCATTGTTGGTTAGGCTGTGAATTCGCAATTTTGTTAATCTGTAAATTTATGCGTGAATACATTTGTAGTACCTACATTTATGACCTGTCGTATTTATAGTTGACTTGGCTTCAACACTTCTACGCATACTTTTCATATAATTTGTATTGTTTGGCCTAACCCAAAACACAAAGCTCGGAGATTTCTTGATAAGCAGTGTTTAATGTAAATAAACCAACTATTGTTACCATTATCTTATATATTGTACTGTCTGAGACAGTGGCCGAACTGCGCATGGTACTATTTTCTAGAAATATAATTAAATTGAAAAAAAAAAATACTCAGACCATGTTGCGGGCACCTCCTGACTAGGAGGAGGTACTAAAGTATAAGTACATTCGCGTTATCTGTTTCACTATTGTTACCCAACAGTTGTGCATCAGGTGCCATAGTTCAAGAATTAATTATTGGCGAGATAAGCACCACCCGCGGTTAGATCGTATCGCGGGATTTATCCGACCTCCGCGATTGTCAATTGCAACATTGCTCTGAGGCCCCTAAATATCATATTGTTACACGTTGACTGGCAGTTTTTTTTACGGTGTATGTTTTTAATAAAAAAAAATATACTTGGCTTAAATAGGTATGGACTTGGTCTAGAAGTGCTCATTAAACATAGGACTGACGGCTCTGTCAGCTAATATTTTTAGGATGGTTCATTAACACTTAACACTTTTTAACAATGAGTAAATTAAAACAACTAATTAGTTGTTTTTGTTCAGTTGTTGTGTGTGCATTTTGAAAGATTATTGCATACTAACAAGAAAGCGTTTCCCTGACATTTCCCTTCTAAATTATTGCATTCCACATCCCGCCTTTATGTTTGACATCCAGTGGTTACATAACTAGGTCAATATTACGATCTGTCAGATAAACATCTCGCCATGCAAATACCGTGACTGATTCAGCGAAGCTCAAACTTCTGAGCGGTGAAAGTGCTACCGTATATTAATTTAATCACCTCGGAATTAATCTATGCCAATTAGATTAAACACCTGTTTAAAAGGGCCGATTGGTATCTAGAGGCGGCTACACACCTCTAATTTAATTTGATTCGAAAGTAAATTAAATTAATTAATCATTAAAAGTAAAAGCTAAGAAGGCCGCTAACTAATCTTCGAATTTTGTGTCAAAGATGTAATGTCAATGATGAGGTTGTATGAATTTTGCCCGATCTAACATTCCGGAATAAAATTATTTGCAATATTCATATGCAATATTTGGTCCGACCTGTTGTTATGACCATAAAATCTGCATTTTTCTTTTACGCATTATAAAAATCTTAGTTTAGGGTCTATCACCCCATATTTTTGGCCTTTACCTTCTCAAGTGCTTTTAAAGTAACAACACGAAATAAGTATTCTATTTTCGATTAAAAGAGACACAAACAAATTTAATGGTAAGATCTGTCATCATACCTAATATAATTTTACTCAAATTTAGGTTATAAAATGTACTGAGATGACAGATGTCACAGGCAAAAAGCTGTATCAAATAGACTTTAATGAACATATCGACATGCAAATTTTAATATTATCGTGCCATTTTGATAATCCTTTTTTCCGTCCCCTACAAGTTAGTTGTAAACTTTTAAACAAGCTAATGAAGGTAATATGTTTGTTGTTATCGTGCAGTAAAGTAAACATGTTCATTTTAATTTTTATAACAGGCTAAGTGCAACGCGATTATGATAGTAAAGTGCGACAATTTATGAATAATCTTTAGCAGTAAATGTATAAAGGATATAACTGTAAACTGCAGCCTCAGCTTTCTAAACGTAAATCTTTGAAATGTAGGCGTTTAATAGTTAGTCTGACAATTATTAGATTTTATGACAATGTGTTAATAATAATTATTAATAAATTGGCAGTAGTGTTTTGCATTTGATTGACTATTACTGAGTACTCGTATGCATGAAAATAATAATAAGTAAATTGTTTTGATTGATTGTGTTAGTAAACTATCATGCACAATTAGGGGTTTGTTGGTACGTTCTAAGTTGTGGTGGCAGTGGTCGGTTATTATGGTGGTGCATTAATAAATTACTTTTCAGATTTTTTTCATAATATGTCGCTTTTCTCGTCGTTTCCCGTGATGATGATGTCTATGATATGATATAAAAACGTGTAAGTTCTTTGTCGTTTTGTCTATCAAGGTCCTTATCCATTCCACATTGATTAAAGAAAGTGTGACTAATTGCCAATTAATATTTTAGGGTCATTAACATGCAGGTTGCGCAATGTCACGTAGTGATCGATAAGATATAGAAACAAAGAGTCAATGCAGCTGTCAGGCCTTAGTTGTTATGCAGCGCGCATTTTGCAAGGCCGCCGAGTCATGTGGGATGGAGTACTTAGCAGCAAACCTTAGGCCAGTCATGGTACATTAGAAGTTAATGAGTTACTGTTAGCTGATATATAATACAGAGTAACCTAAGTAAATAAGCTTAGGATGGGAAAGAATCGTCAGTATTAAGTTCGTTTTCAATTTGTCTAGTTCTAATAGAAGTCCAAAATCATAAATAATGTAGGCTAGTTGGAGGTTTCTGAATAAATCTTGCTGTAAGCTTGGATGGATTTGTTTATAGAAAGAACAGATATATTGTGTCGTGTAGGCATAGCGGGCCATGGGCATTAATTTAGTTATAGATAGAACACTTTTATCCGATTAAAGCAAAGAAAATAAAAGGAGATTAATTCTCCTTCGCGGCCTGAAGCGGCTGTTTCTTACATACTTACTAGAAAATGCCCTTGTAAGATTACTTGAGTAGGCTACCTTTAGGTTCGCCGTAGTGGGGTAAAAAGCGGGCCGTTTGACGGCGCGCGCCGCTGCGTCTGCGCAGGTCACACTGATTACCCGACTTTATTGCGTCCCCAGTTATTTAAGGCCGATTGTGCACACAACGTGGGCCATTACGGATGGGCCGTTTGACGTCGATTCTACAGTTCTAATGATGTCGTGATCTATTTTCACCGTTTAAACCTTTTCAAGGGAATTGCAATTGGATTGGAAACGCATTCATTTTCTGTACCTGATACTAGTAGTAGCTTATGCAGCGATACGAAATAATCATCACCATTCATTAGAGATTGACTCTTAGTTGGTGTATTTTTCAGTCATATCTTGGATATCCCCAGGGGTTTTGACCTCTTAATAAATGGCTGGCCTTTAATACGGGTGTAGACTGATGGTCCGTCCGTCCGGTCGGTCCGGTAACGTACTATAGTTATATAAATAAAATAAAAACTTACTATGTCATACTTCTAGGTGACGCACTTTTTTTTTATACCAAAGCTAATTTACAATAGTTTTAAAGAATCCTCATAAATCAGTAACTATATGACAACCTTGTTCGAAACGAAAGAAGTTCAGCGTTTAAATTAAAGTATTAAGGAACTTGTAGTATCTTATCGCGTATGTCGTATTATGCAGTGGTCAGTGGTTATACTGGGTATCGCTGTCTATTTTATATAATCCGTACTTACCTGAACAATAACAATGATAGTTTTAAATACGCTTTTATATTAGCTTCACTTGAAACTAAGCGTGTTTGTCTTTATTCAACTAAATATTTAACTAAAATGTAATATAACTATAATGGAAGTATATTTAACCTACTTCTAATTATCGTATCGAAATCGAACTATGCGTGTATATATGTAGTTCACGTGACAAAATGATGGAGACGCAGAGGTGGCTCTAGGAACTCTTAAATGGCACACGATAAACTCATCGTGATTGGGCTCATTTGATTGGTCTCGACGAGCGATTTCACATTTGCGTATAAAAGTACAGTTAGCAATAAAAGTGTGTCTCAATACAAAATATTTTATGACAAAACTCTCACGCAAAATAGGCGCATTGTAAGACGTCGAGTTGTGGAAAACCAGCCCAGCTACAACCAATCCTATTACAAAAACTCCTTTCCTCTCTTAACGTTTCTATGACTACCATATCATGAGCTTCATAACTCGTTAAATGTTTGTATTAATTCGCACTTCGCACTCTCTCATCTGCAGACGGGCTTCTTTTATTTCGCATACATAAACTAGCTCGCCCGCCCGGTTGTGCCTACGCGGTGTATGCTAATTGCTAATAGAGTAGAACAACGAGCGGATGGAGAAGGTATATTCCGTGCAATTGTTTAAATATGAGAATACTTCGATTGTTTATTGTTTGATTAACAAGTAATAAAACCCTTGAGTTAGAATTCAACTGATGATCTTCAAATGTTGAAGAGATTATCTTCTATCAGAATGATTTTTGGTTGGAGCCGACGATTCGAAGGTCTTTGTAGCTCTAGCAACCTACAAGGACTTTCGAATCGTCGATTTCGCTACTTGAATAAAGCATATTTTGACTTTAACTTTAACTGTTATCGTCGATCGTTTTCTGCCAATTACAGGTTTCTTTCCCAACTTAAAAATAGTTTACTTTATAGCACGATGCGTTTCTGTATTACTAAATCACGTGTTTAAAGACCAGGTCTCACTCCTTTGCCACAGACACATTCCCGTTTTGTACGTTTGTGCTTTTACTCAAAATAAAACTCACTGGTAAAATGGGTAAACCGTATTCTTGTCCAGTTCAAGCCATTAAAAAAGCCCAACGGAATAGTGCAAGTAACT
This sequence comes from Apotomis capreana, assembly GCA_947623375.1. NCBI lineage: Eukaryota > Metazoa > Arthropoda > Insecta > Lepidoptera > Tortricidae > Apotomis > Apotomis capreana. Next base: position 22,974,867 of record OX392499.1, read on the forward strand.
TATATGATGGCTCATCCAACGTCGCTAGTGCTTTTACACCGTCCGTCTGCGTGAATGTCAGCCGCGATAGTACGAAATCATAAATACGGCTAACTGTCTGCCGCGCATTGTCTTTGCCTTTTTTTGTCGCGATGGCTGACGCTTGTAGTTAATTTTAAGGCTCCCTATCGACTGGCATACAATTTATTGGCATAATGTATTATTTGTCATAAAATTGTTAGTCATATTTGTTTACAAAAAGTTAATATTGGATTGTTAAAAAACAAAGTTAATGGGTTTTAATTTGAAAAACCCTTGTAAAAATATGTTAATTATTTCAAAATTATTGACAACGATTTTGTGCCAAATGAGTGAGCAGTTCTATTTTTGAAGCAACCAGATATATCTATATTCTATAAACATTATAGAATGCAATCAAGTTGGATTGGGGCTTATACTTTACATTAAGTTATTATTGTATAATCATCGGCATTCGGTGGAGAACTTCATATTAGATGAAGTCGTGGCCTGTCCAGTCAATCGGTCCAGTAAAGGGACATTCATAAATATTTTCAAAGGCTAAATAGTAGATTGTACAACAAGTGCATAAAACGCACCATTTTATACGAGACGTTTATTCATCCGAGCGAGCTTGCGAGCGAGGATGAATATAAAGTCGAGTGTAAAATGCGTTTTATGGACGAGTTGCACACTCTACTTTTCACTTCGATTGCAAGAAAATTAAACTACATCATGTAAATATTATACTTCAAAACAAATTTTATTAAAATTTAAAAACATTTATATCTACGATAAATTATTGTTGTAGTTTAAATAAATAGTATATTGATTTACTAAAATAAAAATAAATTAAAAAAGTAATGAATGATAGTAAATAAAAATTACAAGTTTATTTCAAGAAGTTTGCTGTGTACTTTGGCTGTTGGTATTTTTGCCTTGGTCTTAGAATACTAACGAAACGAAAAAAAATAAAGAGTTTATTCTATAAAGCTTTATTATTTTCGTGTGGCTGTTGGACCGATCGCCTTGGTCTTCGACGACGATTTTACTTTATGCTCTAGAGCATAAAAAGCGACTTTATGTCGCCTACGCACAGCATAAAGTCGAACTTTTAGAGCATGAGAAGTGAAAAAACTATATTGACATATAGACTATTTATGACAAGATTCTATTTTTATATTACCCTCTACTTAAGTAAATTTATTTGACTCGTGCAAAAGTGACTAAATATATATTTTTTAATCTTCTAGTCCTTACGTCTCTGATGAGCTGATTTGTATCTTAAACCGCGTTTCTAATGCCATAGCGAGGACAAGTGATGCGCCGTCTCGTTCACTCCTGCGTAAGCGCATAAAGATGTATTGATCCAGTTTTCTGTTTTATCTTTGTATTTTGCTGCAATTGGCTTTAATTAAAGATATTAACGATGATGCTATCTGTGTTTCCTTATTACGACTCTAAAGAAGTTCATCCTTTTAAAGCGTTCTATCTATATTGTAATTTTCTTCGCGATGAAAAGGATGTTATGAGTAATATTAAAGCTAACACTTGATGGGACTTTATTATTGGCGCTAATTTTAATGTATTTCTCTCTGAACACAGACAGTCTCAGACAGACAGACCTTTTAATTCAGATATGTTTCTTATGCCACGGTATGTTTTAAGTTTGTTTTTCATTGTCTAAATCTTATACACTTATCTTCATCCTAGTTATGTTTTCGTGATTAATATTAAGTATTCCTTTTCAATAAGCGTCGAGGTTTTCCTTTCTGTTTTCGAATGCTTCGTGATTGTGGAGAGCAATAGAAGGATAATAATTACATCCACACAGACGTGACTAAAATATATCTCTAAACTGAAATTCATTGCCTCTGTTGCTCTTATAAAGTGTTTGTACATATCTAAACATTTACAAACTTTGGCGTGCTTAATGTTACTTTCTTCGATTTTGCTAAACCCCGCATTAATAAACAAAAAGCCACATTAATAATGAGGATACGCTACGCAGCCCGCGACACCAGGAATGTTAATATGGGGCATTTTCTACCATCTTAGATCCATTACGTATAATCCGAACATTTTCAGAACACCTCGACGTTCTTCTGGATTACATTCAACGATTGAACTTTAGATTCGATCGGTTATCATCATGCGTTGCAAGCGAATTAGATTTAAAACGCCAGAAAATTCTTCCATAGGGTACCGGATTTTTAACATCCAAATGCATTAAGTCGAATATAAACTCAATGACAATATCAATCTTGGAACACTTCCCTTGAGTTTAAAATTACCAAGTTAAGTGGTTGTGTTCTGTTATTGTGTAGTGATATAGTGGTGTATCTTTCACATTTGGTCGGGTTGGACTCGTTAAGGCTCGGTTTCACTGGTGCGTCTTTTTTGCCGTCGCTCCTCAATCACGCGCCCACGTCGCTCGGTGGTTGTTAATTAAAATAAATTACGACTGCGATCGATGACGCTGCCGATGCGAGATTAGAAACGAGGCTTAAGCTGATGCAGGAGTTCGCAGTAACGGTTTTTAGCATTGGATTTTTGATGGCTGCTGCTATCTAGGCCCCCACTGTCGCCATTTTGTTAAAAATATTTTTTCGTGTAAAATCGGCAAATGTTTTAATTTTAGCTTCACTGCTAGTGTTTATTCCGGTTTTGGATAAGTATTTTTTTTTCGTGTGAATTCGGTTAACATTTTAATTTTAGCTTCACTGCTAGTGTTTATTACGGGTTTGCAGGAACGCGGTTGCTTCCATGGATACCTACGGAGCTGGCGATCTTGTATAATTTGGCAAAGGCAAATATTTAGTGAGTAGGGCTCGAATTTGGTCCTGATGTTCCATATGCATTGTTTTTTTTTATCTAATTTAAATTTGTCGTAACCAATTAAAAAAATATTTTCCCGTGGGATAAAAAATATTGTCCATGCCGCCAAAGCTGAGGGCAAACCTAGCTTTAACTTTCGAAGCAAGCGTGAAACCGCGGTGCTTGTTTACCCGAGTTATCTTAATCCGTAGTTAAAGTCGAACGCCCACCGCTACTGACAGAGCTGCTAGGGCCACCATAATTCTAGACACTTTAAGGATTGATTTCCCATTTGATAATAAATGTATTTAGTGTGACTATCCATAAACAATATTGCTGCTTACATATTCATTAAGGTTCATACACGGCGATGGTAATATAATACGCATCAGCTTCTATAATACGCTCGCTTAATAAATCGCAAATTAAAATATGCGAATGATGCAGCTAAAAGAAGGCCTCCAACATGGTGGACCGACGATCTGATCAGGAAGGTGGGTGAGGGTTGACAGTTGATGGATGACTGTCGACCAGTTGTAGTGGAGATCCGATTCAGTGGATGTCTATTGGCTTATGGGATGGCACTTTTACAAATATGCATCTACATTATAATAATGATATATTTAAATACAATGACCTTGTTTCTATAAAATAAAGAAATACATTTATATAAAGGGACGATCTTACGAAAATCGAACTAGTTCCAAACTGCAATGCTTGCACTTTGGGTACTAGACGAGACGACGATAGTATTAATAAATACATATAAATATATAAATAACATGACCCAAGAGCAAATATTCGAGTTCATCACACAAATATTTGGGCTTACTGTGATTCGAACCCAGGACCGCAGGCTCAGTAGGCAGCTCTGCTGCACTAGCACTGCGCCAACCGCGTCGCCAATGTCTGTCAATGTCAGCCGTGTGTTCAGTTCTATGTATTAAACACACGACTGGGTTGCCTTTAAACATTCAACTTTACAAACAGACTCCCAAAGAGAAATGCACGTATCATTATCATGTTCTAGTTCCAACGGGACTCTTCACTGATAGCGAGAAAGTTTTAATGACGCTTATTGATTCTCCAATAATGGGTTTCCTCCTACTATTATAGACATCTTGGCCGGCAAGTACGAGAATGCTAATAAGTAGGAAAATTGCGTTAAATTTATTGGGAACTAACCTTTGCCGTCGGTTATTTGTAGGCTTTTCACTTGACTAAATGATGCATTCAAATTTCAATATAAGTTAGTTTCAAGTGGTATTCATTGAATTAGAATTGATTTACTGGTCGCTCTAATGTAAGAAAAATTTCGGATATTCATATTAAGTTGCATTTTGAAAACAAAACCGAAAGATAAATAATGTTTCACTTAATCGCTTGCGATAGTTGACCATTTTTATAACTTTTCAATGTCCTTTGCCCACATATAAAGCTCGTTGAAAGTTGTTCCATACTATTTTCTATACGACCTCTAAAATGTCATCGGATTGATTTAAAAAATGGTGAGTATCATTTTAGTGGGCTTGGAGAAATAATATTCAAAATTTAGTTTTTTTGGACACCCTAATGTGCTTACACTGTTATGTTTATGGCAGATTTTCCTTTTAATCCTTGGGAGAGACTTTTGTCTAGTTGTAATAAGTCTTACAATTTACATCAGTTTTCAAGGTTCCTTAGGTAATCACAGAGCTGAGATAGATACATATTACCTGTGTAGTATGAGACCATACTTACAGTTAGTATGGTCAGGTATCGAAAACCATTGCATGAAATTGTATATGCTTTCACACGCGTTGTCAAAACCCCGTTTAACAAAGTCTTCTGCAACGTAATTGACTGACATTTGAAAATCTCATTGTTGTATTGTTACAAATGGTCACCCTACTATTCTAAACACTAGAACCTAAAGTTCTGCGAATTGGAACAATCGTTACTATCTAAACGAACGCCTACGCCTTTCACAATAGAGCTCACATTTCAAGTGCAGCTAGTCCGATTTATGATAATTTAGATTATGATGTTTATGTATGAAGTAATTTTAGGTAAAGCTCCGGGCTTTAGATAAGTTACTTATCTGTACAAGGCGTGATTAAGTACAATTAAGTTTATCTGAGATGGAAAATTGGACTAGTGTTATTTAACTTGTTACTTTAATAACATACACCACCTTATAAACATTTGTGTGGTGAATACAACTGAATTAAAATGTTTTATGGGAAATAAGAGCACGCGATAAATTAACCAGTAAAGTTTCAAGAAACGTCGGTAAAAACATATAATGAATATACCACTCGATATCCATCCAAATGCCAAATCCGTTTAAATGTGTCATAATCGCGGAAACCAATGAGAATATTCAATGAGAGCTCTCTAATTTTTGGTTCCGATATCCGTACGGCAATTAGCCTATACCTACTATAAGTTCTTTGAATGTTCTCTTTTGTCTATAATATAAATAAGATATTGGTAGTTTTGTTATTGGTTATATCAAAATTCGAAAGGAAAGGCGCAATCCGTCAGCTATTGTCTGAAAACGCAAACTTTATCCGCATTTCCTCCGACAATACAATTTATCATACAGACCACGCTCAGCATTTGCATGTAATTTCTATTGCCCCATTATACAGCCTATTATCCACCGAACCAACTTGAACTCTCAAACTGGATATATTGTTTCACCTGCAAAAGAATACGAAGGTCAAAATATGCTGGCCACCAACCAATAAAGTTGTCAGTCATACTGATAGACAAGTAAGGTCATAGTTTCGTAATTTGGATGTTTTGTGATCTATTATGTGTATGTCGAATCGTTAAAAATTAACGGATAGAAATTATTTTATTGCGCGGTGCATGGGAACAAGTAAGTAAATCGTGACTCAGCAAAATATTGTAACTATTTGTGACGTCATGATTTGCATTAAGCGTGTTACTTATATCGTTGGATGCTTACAAAAACGATCTTTAGTGTAGATATTAGGTATATGAAGAGGCAGTCATTGAAAACCACTGGCTGTGAAAACGTAGGCTATTGTCGGTAGTAGGGGGTCAACTATCTGAAACACTAATGTTTGTTTCCCATCCGTAACGTTTCGCCAAATTTTCATTTGTCCGAAAGCCATTTTTTTTCAAAAACTGTTAATTTTTCAGAATAATTGTAAAACAAACCTAACCTAACCTAATGGGTTCTTTAAAAAGATGTTTAAAAAATCCTGAATATATTACGGGTTTCAGGAAAAAATCACTTTCGGACAAACGAAAATTTGGCGAAACGTTACAGATGAGAAACAAAAATTAGTGTTTCAGATAAGTTACCCTAGTAGGTAGGTGCACAATACGTGCCACAAGTTTACATCTCGAATGTTAGCCACAACATCCTTTACCATGGAATAAATTGCGCAGATATTATATAACTTTTTCTCCCTGTGTCCACTTATCAATAACACAATGAATTCATTCAAGACTCACTGGTGCCAGCTTTCATAAACAAAATCCATTTTAGGGGTTAAACGTGAAATAATACGGACGCTTTCGTTTGGTCCGAATTGTATTAAAATGGGATCATTAATCAAAACTTAACGTTAGTGTGAACCTTTGAGTTACGCGAGCATTTTAATACGCTTCTGATTTGAGGAAATTATGTGAAGGTACGTGTTTGTGAACAAGTTCGAGGGAATTACAATAGCGGTGTAGATTGATGTTGTATTATACAACATTCTATGATTATGTACATTAAAAAATAAAAGGGTTTTGAATTATGTAACTTATACCTTAATTTTAAGATTTCTTAAAGTTCAAAAGTTAATTTGTAATTATTTTCAGAATCTTCATATTTCAACAAAACAATAATCGTATGACAACCAGCGCACTTTTTTACGGTCATAATGGTAATTTACTTATTTCTCTATACATATACCTTTGGTAGAGATGACGTCACCGCACGCTCGCCTTTAATTTTATTAGTACCTATATTGTTTAGTACTTAGCGTTTACAACGCTCCGTAGAAATGTCGAATTTAAAAAAAATAAATAATAAAATGTGCGCTACAGTTCATATAGACATTTCATCCCAATAATAAATAGGATCGATTAACATCTAAAAAAATGTCTCCCCAATGGTAGTGTTAGAAATAATAATCAATAATCCAAAATTTATTGCAGAAGTGAAATGACTGTACTAAGAAAATGTTTTATTAATTTGGTAGCTGCATAAAAATATAGAGGGTACTTTTTACCCAACTACAAAGACTGCTACAACTTTTTATTTCCTGGGCGATTAAACTTACGGGCCTTTCCAGCTTATGTAACTATGTTTAAAGTGTACGGTTACTGCCTCAAATAACAAAGTTTTTTTTTTATATTTAAGAGAAGCTTTACGCCTTGTTGTGCAAATTAACTTTTAATAGGGTGCCTAAGTCACACCTAGGTTAAAACTGTGAAATTAATTTACTGAATAACGTGTACTAATTTTTTGTTTTGCTTTCAGGTATGTTCAGCACACTCACAACGCTAAGAAAAGTGTGGTTAAGGTATAGAAATAGGTTTATTTCGTCTTTCATTTAAATAAGGCATTGTAAACGATGTCGAGTGTTTAAGCCCATATAAATTTTCAATGTTTCCCTATGATTGCTTACATTGCTTTATTTAAATGGATAATACATTTAAATTATTTAAAATTACATCAAAAGAATGAATGCAACTCTAAAGCGAACGTATTACTTGAATATAAATAAAAAAATTGGGCAAGTGCGAGCCCGACTCGCGCATGAAGGGTTCCGTACCTATACATAATTATTATATAATCTATAACAAGTTTGTTGTATGGGAGCCCCCCTTAAATATTTATTTTATTTTATTTTTAGTATTTGTTGTTATAGCGGCAATAGAAATACATCATCTGTGAAAATTTCAACTGTCTAGCTATCACCGTTGTTGAGATACAGCCTGGTGACAGACGGACGGACGGACGGACGGACGGACGGATGGACGGACGGACGGACGGACAGCGAAGTCTCAGTAATAGGGTCCCGTTTTTACCCTTTGGGTACGGAACCCTAAAAATATGTTTTTTTACTGATTCATGCAAAATAAATAACGAATGATTACCTATTTATTAACATATCAATATTTTTAAAGTCAGAAAACACATTAGCGCGTTTTCACTTTGTAAATTATTAACCGGTCACTGAAAGTATAAATGATATAAAAGTATTTAATAAAGAAAAAATCTGATCACATAATATTAACGGTATCTGTCGGCATCTTTATGACAAAGTTTTGATTTGACCAATGTAATATGTATAAGTATAGATCCCGCGCGTCCACTAGAGCTAACCTGGTAATAATGGCAATTATTTCGGGTACACTTCGGAACCAGGTAGGGCAGTTGTATTAGAACGGAGGCCCTCAAACTGTATTAAATTGGTGATTCACATGAGCGTTTGAACCGCCGTTACAACCATGGTCTCTGCATTGACGATATAATAAGGAAAAGCCGCGCACATTTGATAACAAAATGCAAACTGCAATAAAGAAACCATGCTTGTGACGGCGGCTCAAACCCTCAAGATAATCACCTACATATACGTTCTTGTGATGGCATACCCAACACACGCCATTATTATTATTAGTGAGATTGCTGACTAGGCATTAGACTGTGGCAGACCTGACTTGATCTTAGTAGGTACCTAATCATAGTATGGTCATCGAGACGACGAGGTAAATTTTGCTCTTATGTATCTGGTTGCTGATTGTTGTGTATTTATTTCACTCTTATGTATCAAGTTGTTGATATCTATAGCCAAGATACGTTTCTTTGGCACATACTTATTATTATATTTTTTAGTGGGCCAGATTGTAAAATTATACCTATATGGACCGCCTTTATTACTCGTTAAGAAAAAGTAAATGCATACTGACTAAAACTGCAATATTTATCTAATTTTCCACAAATTTTCATGTTAACTTAGCAAAACAAAAATACGCACCTATCATTTGGTCGTTACGTGAAGCCAGTCATTAGCATGTCAACGTTTGAGAACCGCAGGCACGCAGGTACCGACGTCCGCGGCGCCAGACACAGGTTTTTTTCCATCCCTATCATTTGACAATCCCTTTGTGGGAATCCCACAAAGAATGGATAATGTAAGAAATACGCCTACATCACTAAACCCAAGATTTGAGAACCGGCAACTTCAATATTATAACTGTAATGGGTTTTTATATTATGTTGGTTATATCATAGTACGCAACAGTTTATTTCGGAATACCAAGCAAAAAGTTATTTCATAGAGTACCTTTTGCCCATGTATAGGAACGATCGTGGAATTTCAAACTTCAAATGTGCCGTTCAATTTATTACCAATTTAGATATAACGGCATTGCACATTTCATGTGGTTTCAACTAGATATTAAACCAAAAATGAACCTAGACTTCTGATTTGAAGTTAAATACACAGTTGCAACCACAGCTTAAATTTACTATAGCGTAGCTTCTGTAACAAACAGTCATATTAGCATTCGATATAATTCTTACTATTTTTTTTTACCATATCGAAAAATAAAACTGGTTTATTCATGTTTCCTGGGGGGCCTATGATGGTTGCTTTTATCACGCGATAAATAAGTGACAAAGCATCCGTCACGTTTTGACAAAATGCGAGTGTGAGTGACATGCTTTGTCACTTATTTATCACGGGATAAACGTAACGATCATTGGCCCCCTGATGCTTGTTTTATTTTTAATATTTATGTCAATCATTAGGTATACATACTTTAAGTTTAGAGATGATAGAGGATAATGCCTTTAAACCCTTAACCAATTTTACTTACTGAGTGAAAAGGGTCAAGTCTACTTTTCGATCTGCTAATTTTGTACTATCTTACGGATCTATTAGCAGTTTCTTGACAATATCGTGCTTGAAATATCTGTTTCTCTAGTCTGTGTATATTACCTAGAAAATGAGTTTAGTCATTGCGCATAAATAAACAATATAATTAGCCATTAAACTCGGCTAAGGCAAATAATTTTATACTTCATACTTTGTTAGACCCCTTTTTATAGCGATAGTATAAAAGCACCGCCCATTAAGCATTATAAACAAATAAAGTATAGCTGCTTTAAGACTGTTGTAAAAGTGTTATAAAGCCTTAAGCATCGATTGTTGCTGTATTAGCGGGATTGCTCGAATTCCCGCTCTATATGCCCGCCATTTTCTTGCAAGTCTGTTGCGTTTACTGTCCGCTTTAAGTGTCCTATATTTAGATACGTAAATTATTTACTTTGTTTTACGATCGCTGTATGGGAGTTGTTTTAAGGCAGATCACTATTTGAGCAGCTTGATTAATTTGTGAGAGCAATTCAAGAACAATTCACTATTAATTCAAGAGTAATAGAGAGACGCCTGCTCTTGATATAGGTACTGCAATATATATGCTTGTCCTTGCATCTTTCCAACAGCTAGCCTATTATACCTATCTTTATGCGAAACTCTGAGCACTCTAGGGGTAACCAAACGAATAAAATACTAGGCAAACACGGCTTTTATCTTTAGATCTTTATAAAACGTTCCTATTTTGCAAAAACGCAAAAGAGCCGCAATCGAAGTCAATAGAATTACCACTGAAATATGTAATAGCATAATGTTGCCTAGAAAAACATGTAAAGCACTTTAGCTGTCAAACTGACGTGTAAATGGTAGGAGAGAAATCTCTTCATTGCCAACCATATTATAAAAGGACTAAGTAGGTAGGTACAAAAAGCTAGAATTAGTTTAGCTGTTAAGTTGATTGTAAAATGTGCATTCTCTATTACTAGTAATTTCTTGGAATTTTGTTTAATCATATTTATTTAGGACAACATTTATTGATAAAAAAAATACATGTTTACGGCAATACTAGGATGTGGCTGCAAATAAACTACTTTGGCCAAAATAAAACAAATGCAGATAAATTTAAATACCGAGTTAAATAAGTAAGAGCTTGTAAATAAATTACACAATTTGCCTTGATACTTTTCTTTATTGCAATTTATACATTACTACAAGTAAGTTTTATGTAACAAATAATATAGTATCCTTCGTGACCCTGGAGCAAAACCTATAAAGATCGAACTTCGAAACATAAAATAGCGTACAAATTATCACCTCGCCTACCGTCTTACTCGATAAACAACGCTATAATGCCTTATACACCTTTACCACGCCGTCGTAAAGAAATAAAACTTGCGTTCACGGGGTTAAAAAATGTTCAACCCCATTGTCCTAAGGGGTAAGACATTAACACGTTTTGGACAGTCGGGCATGACCGTTTTGGTTCTGTTGAAAAGTTTTTATTAACTTATAGTAACAAATTTCTTTAATTATGTACTTTGAAATAATATCAAAGTGTCTTATCGTAAGTAGTAAAAAGTTGTACGATTCTGCAGCTTATTATACTTATCATATAATACATTAGTTTATTTGTCTTCCATCAGTTGCATTTAACTATTACTAGTTAAAACTAAGATTCAAATTAACACCAACATTACCCTCACATCATGTTTACTATTTAATATCGTATCGTATTCAGCCAATTTACGAAAACACAGTGCATCCAAGCCAAATTATAAATCAATTTTAAAACCACACATCTAATGCATTTTTAAACGTGTAGCAACATTTTTGTAACCAACTGTACATTCCGAAACGTAGCCCCGGGTCAGGTCCTAGCTTCATCGGAAATTTGGTCGAAAAAACTACTCCGGCGCAGGTACAAAGCCCGTGACGAATAGGTAACAAAGGATGAAAAAAACGCCCGCCATTCTGAAAGATGCGCGAAATTGTGATGCGATGATTTTGTAGTTTGGTAAATTGATTTTTTTGACGATTGTTTGGACATAACGGTTGTTGTATTGTCTACGGAGAAACAGGAAATTTTATCAAAAGTATGAATTTATCAGTCACGTCGATTATTGGGTATTTTAACTGGCTTGTGTTATTTAAATTGAGACCTAGACCTGCAGTCGTAGACGTTTTCGCATATAAACTAACATTTATTTGTCATCAAACATTAATTGCACAGATGGAATGTCGTAGAAAATATAGAAACAATGACGATACACATCTATGAAAATTTTGATAGCGACTATATTAAAATAACTAGTATAAAACCGCGGAAATATGCAGATTCGTTTCACATAAACTCACATCGATATACGATCTCTAAAATCAAAACAGATAACACTAAAAAGCGACTGTGAAACGAAATGAGACGCGTTCGGTACGAGTCCCGAGAAACAATCTACGCACGAGAGTGGAAACCTTTGCCTTTGCTATTAAAAATCCCTCAAGCCGCTCTATAAAAGTCATTAACTCTGACTGAAGATAATTGATGAACGTTACAGATTACTGCCTTGCTCCCAGCAAGACGCCACCACGCGAAAACCGACTCTAAATCCAATGGAACCGGTTCCAATTTGATTGTCGGCTGTACAGAACATGCAGTAAAAGTTCCGTGTTGGGCGTTAGGCCAGTTTTTTATTCTCTCATAGCATAGAACCTCCGGTATTATTATAAAATCGTCAAGTCCAAACCCCATTTTTGTTTCGTATGTGAAGTGCGACTGTGTGAGTTTTGGGCCTCAGGCGAGTTTTGAAGTTAGTGACATAAAAAATGGAGTTGTTGATAGCAAGACATGCTTACGCTACGCGTAGGTAAATGTTCGTCGGTGGGGTATTTAAAGTTTATGTCAGAATAAGTCGAATTCATTTTTGGAACGAGCTCGTTACGCGTCGCGAATCGTGTAGGAGCTTGTACGCACCAGCGCATTTGGGTGCTCTCCTCCGCCCTTCGCTTTCGTTTGTTCAAAATTGGCGCGCGTTGGAAGTGGATACCTGTCGTAGTGGGCTAATAGCGTTGTATTTTACCCAATAAAATACAGTTCAGAGAAAACAAAAGACATAAAAACTTCTGTTATGTTTTATTCGCAAAAGCTCGATCTGGCGAGTTCTCGCGAGATGTTTCAAGTCGAGCGCGCATAAAAGTAATGCCTACATCGGTCGTATCTGGGATTATACCCGCCACAAGGACTCATTATCGTCACTGCGCTCCACTGCCCTAATATCCACCGGATGTCCTGTTTTTTATCCCTTGGCTTAAAGTCGACGAAATATACGTTTGTCGCACTTCCTCGTTTATAAATGATTGATCTTGTTAAAGACAATGCCTTATAAACTTTATCAATTTTTGATGGTATTAAGAGGCGTTATTCCTTTTAAAATGCTGATTGTTTTAGAAATTTTTCTCTATGATCAAAAATGTTTCTTAACATGGGGCGTCTGAAAAGTTCTAAGCCTAAGATAGAAAAAAAACAATTTACACAAATGAACTCGTGTTTTTTTTTCAATATAGTCTCCTCCTAAATCAATGCATTTTTTACATTTTTTATACAGTGCTTTTAGGCCATTAAAAAAATAATCTTCATTTTGCCCTTCAAAATGCTCCTGTACAGCCGCCTTCATCTCTTCGTCACTTCTAAATCGCTTTCCCCTCAACTCTTTCTTCAAATTATTGAATAGAAAATAATCGCTTGGGGCTAGATCTGGGCTGTAGGGTGGGTGGTCAATTTCGTCAAAACCAACTTTCTTCAGAGCACGCCTCGCAACATTAGCGGTGTGAACGGGTGCGTTGTCTTGCAAAAACAAAATGCCTTTCCTTAGTTTACCCCGCCTTTTCTCAACTATGGCTTGTCGCACCTGTCTTATTAGATTTGCATAATAAGTTCCGTTTATCGTAGAGCCTTTTTCTAAATAATCGATTAAAAGAATGCCATCACAATCCCAAAATACCGTAGCCATTAACTTAGAGGCCGACTTTTGCACTTTAAATTTCTTCGGCGGCCTTTCACCCTTTTCAATCCACTGCATCGACTCAGACTTACACTCCGGATCATACTGTCTGATCCATGTTTCATCAACAGTTAGTATTCATGCGGAAAATTAGTTTTTTCAACTTATTTTCGACTACACGCAATGTGAGCGTGAAATAGCTATGTTACTACCTAGAACTCGGGGTAAAGTAAGTAGTATTTATTCACTTCAAAAAGTTGGTGGAAGTCAATATATTTGGCATAATATGAAAAAATTTTTTTTAAAAGGAATAAGGCCTCTTATGCCCTCTATTATTTTAATACGAGACTCGTGAGAAAATTGTTGGGATTTTAAGTAAAATTCATGGAGATGATATGATTAAAACTTTATAATGTTGTAGAAATGGACTGTCCGTACATTGAAGATATTCTACTAAAAATAGGCGTTTTTGAAGGTTCTGGGAGCAAAAAAATAATATCTGAAAAAAATAGATCTGTGTCATTGATCTACATCAAACCTGTTTAGTGTGTTATTATGCGGCTGTGGTAACTACGAGCTGCGGCAAAATGAAGGAGGCCATCCGGGCTTGTTTGTTAGTAACATAATATAAAAACGATATTAACCAAAATCAATTCACACTTATTAGCACACCGTAAATATGCAATGAAATACCTCCTAACAATGAGAAGCTAGAACAATGATAGCTATATTGGTGCCGACACGATTTCATTCATTCACTTTAATCGTTCACTCGCTATCTCTCGTCGACGATTAAACTCTTGCACTGATATGTGACGAACTTGCAGCTGCGAATATTGGAGGTGGCATTTTGGTTTGTAATTTCGTGTAGAACCAACTGGTGTAAATGTAGATGCAATATGCAATTTGACATAAGCTAGTAGTAAAATTGTCAGCTGCTTTTAATGTTGACCGTTGTACACAGGGGTCTTATTAGGTTGACATATATGTGAAGCATAGGTTGGTATGTCGGTTTTCGTTATTCTATTAAATATTGAAAATAGTTTCGAAAGGTGGCTGGTTGCATACTGCTGAAATAAGACTGGTGGTGTTTATGGGCAGATGAAAAGCGCATATCGCTGAATTAGACATAGAATGGCGAGATTTCGGATAGATGTCCGTGTTGAAAATTAATTTAGGGCATAAGTCCATGTGTGACACTGTCCCAGATATCTGTTTAACTGGTTTTACCTTCATGTTCATGTGTCTTACTATTTTAGGTACTTTACAAACCTAGTTTGTATGGGTCGTTACCTCCTCCACTAGTCACGGCTTCATTGGCGAGTTTCCACTGTCAAGTGCCGACAACCATTTGCGGCCGTTATTTTAGTTTCACCGCTATTAGCCCGAGCTACATGCCTAGGAAATGAAAGCTTCTGATTTGTGCCCTTTCTTTTAATGCTTCTTGTAAACCCCTTATGAACGTCGTAATTTTATAACACTTCTTCATCATGGTCATGTCTCATCCTCAGCATTTGCCTGTAATGTAACTGAAAATTAAGTATATGTAAATGTACTTGTACTAGTCCAAATAATACATTTATTATATAATATACTTACTAGAAGGCAGAAGGGGTGTGCTATTTTGTTAACTCGAAGAAATAATGTCATAACCGTCTTTTTAATTTGCGATTTTTATATATAATTAATTAACGATCTACGGATGTCCAGATTTCTGTATTTTTTTAAATTCATCAAGCCATTGCCGTGATTACGCCAAAAACACTTTTATTTATTAATTACTTTATCATCATATGATTTTTATATTAATTTGGGACTAGATCGATTTGTGTGAGGTTGTCCGATATTTATTTATTTATTTATCATCGCCTAGTGGTGAAAAGAAAAGTGAAAAGAAACGAACATTAGTTGTCGTAAAACATACTTCAATACATTACTTGTGGCAATAAACCATACAACCACAATTCTAAAGACCTCATTATTTGAGGTTAAAAGTCATTATTTTCCAACGATGATGATAATGGCATAACGCACGTCTGTATACTCGTAAAACTTATTTACATACATGAATTACTTGTCTTCTTTTTTTTGGCATTGACACTTACGAAATGTCAACATTTTAAACAAGTGTCGTTATTTCATTTTTTGATGATTACATAAGAACGACATGCTAAATAGTTTCCCTTTTCACTTTATTTTAGTGTTTAACCCTATACGAGTACACGCAACTCCCCCGACTGAAACTAGCCTGTTAAAGTCTACCCATAAACCCGTCTAGCCAATGGTTGCCAATCTTCACATCTCTATGAATCAGTACGAATATGATATGCAATTTGGTATGATAGTGTGCTGTTAGTTCCTTGTCCAGTAGCTGTAATGTTAACGGTCTAGATATGTTTAGTGCAGGTTTATAGGCACTAGTGCTGCCTCTACCTATAAAATAAGGTTTCTACCTATCGAGGAAGGCCCAGGGGCCTGGCCAATCGATCAACTAGTTGGACGAGCAGTAGAAGTTTGTAATCAGGTGGCGAACATAATTAAGATCTATATAGTTTGGCAAGGCGACGAAAATAGAAACTGTACGTGTACATTTATCTATAAAATTGCGTTTTAAGAAAGTTATATTGATATGTAAAGCAAGAGTGTATTTAGCCTTTGGGTAATTTTTAGGGTCAGACATATGTCTTAGCCAGGTATACATCCCAAAAATCTTGGTTTTTATACCTAACTATTATGCCTAATCCAGAGCCTGTGGATCTGCCGCTGGATCCATTATCCTGGATAGTCTAAAAAGGATAGGTATAAAAAATAAAAACATAGTAATAAAAGAGAGGTCAACGATTTTAGAGCATACATTTGATACAGAAATAAAAGGCTCACCAAACCGATCTTCTGAGAGTATCGGTAATCATTAAGAGGCCTTTATCCTTTCTAATTATTTTTTTCGTGTTATGACAATGACATAACTTCAACCAACTTTTTAAAGTGAATATCTAATGCTTTTCCCTGAGTTCTAGAAAGTAGTATAGCTATTTCTAAAAATAAGTTGCAAAATTACTTGAATTTTGTCAATTTCGACTAGTTTTTGAAACAAAAATTATCAATGAAAAATCCAATCTATAGGTAAAAATATATACCAATAAACCTTAAAAACCCTGTTCTAAGAAGTAACATTGATGATATTTATGTTATGATATTGATGGCCCATTAAAAATAGGGATATATTTAAATGCACATCTGTATAATTTTTCAGTACACTAGGTCACTCCACTAATTAACTGAATGCATACCAGAAAAACTTATGCTGTGCATAAAAAACAATTGATTAACTGAACATGTCCTAAAGAAAAAAACTGAAACATCATACCAAACGAGATGACCTTTTTAACCGAATTCACACCAAAAATATGGTTTGTACATCAGATATATTTGAAAGTTTCACCAAAAATACTGACTTGCGCACTAATTATCCTCACACTGCACACTAAGATCCGACTCGGCCGGATTAGGTTAGGTTAGTTTTTTTTTTTTATATCCAGTAAAATAGTTTTGCAAATACCTTTAAATAGTATATTGAATTCGCATTATTTAGTGTGCATAATTAGTGTGCAAGTCAGTATTTTTTGTAGAACTTTCATATATTTTGATCGAAAAAAGGGAATATACAGATATCGATTTAAATACATGCCTTAAAAATATAGTTTGATTTGATTTGAACAACTCACGTTTAGAAACAATTTTGATGCATCAGAAATGTTCAACCATAGCAAATATGGAATGAAACCCATAATCAGGTTATGCCTGACGAGACAGACACTCATAGACAACGATCAGCGAATAGCACAGCGAATAGGCTTACGGAAGCTGCTGTGCTCAGACTTTGACAAACATTGCAATCTATCACGTGCCTACGCGATTAGATACGCCAGTATCATTTAATAAATATTACTATACAAGAAAAATTAAGCAGCATATGCTACTCATATTTATTTTGTGAAACAATAGTACCTACATTGTTGTGAACGAGTTAATTTCGGTACTACGATAATACGAGTTCATCTATTGCACTTTCACCCGTGACTAAACAGACTGCTTTTCACGACTGATGCGAGGAAATACATTAAAATACGAGTAAATCATATTGGTCATTAAACTCGGCGCCTTCTTGCAGCCTCATTTTCCTAAAAATGAGAACTATTATGTATATATAAAGTTGCCCGTGCCCCCAGATTCCAACGACGTAACGACGATTTTCAATCCAGATAAGAGTAAATAACGAACAATTTCAAACTTACCTCACTTTCAACTAAATATCATTTAGTCTAGACTAGACTAAGACACTTAGGTAAACAACCCGTACGATATAACCAATACGATACATTCCACACTAAAACGTCACTGTAACAGTATGTAATATGAACATACATTCCAAATATTATTTATTTCGTAAGTCAATGTTAACATTATTAAATTAATCACATCACAAAACTAATATTTAATATTTACTAAAAAAAATATGGCGGGCGGCTACATAGCGCATGCGCGCATCTCATGGAATCGAGTCATAGCTTTGCAGATAAATTTTAAGGATATTATGAACTTGAACTCATAAAATACATAATATTATAAATTTAAAAATAAATAATTGTTGGAATTTGGAAATTGTTTTTCGCGCCATAACGAACTTTAAAATATAAATACATCATGATTTCCTGGGTAAAACCTTTATCAAGGAAAATTATCTTAGTTGAGAAAATAAACTATAAATACTTATACGTTTAAGAAACAAATATACCTCATTTATGACGCATTCTCATTGGTCAATTCAATTTGACATACAGCAGACGATTAGCTTTGATTGGGTAAATTGTCGTTTAAACAAGTCGAGAAAATTAGGTACAGTCGCCATCAGATATATCGAAGCATATACGGCGTCCATAAATATCGGAACACGACTCTTATTGACTGGGCGTTACAGTACATGTTCACATATTTATGAACGCCTTATATGCTGTGATATGTCTGATGGCGACTGTACTCTAAAATATTATAATTACTATGAAATTCATGTATTGATACGAACTGTTACCGTAACGTGCTACATTGTTGTCGTGTTCCGAGCTAACAGTTTAAAAATTTACAAATATAAGCAATTTTATGTACTGGGTTCAGGTAATCTGAAAAGAAAATGAAAAGAGAAAATTTAAAGAGTTCTGAAAAAAATATTTTTAAAAATATTTTTGTTTTTGGTCATCATTTAAAGTCACCGTAAAGTTGCTGCCTGTCTTTATAGTAGAAATTGTTTTTTGAGTCTGAATCAACTTTTGTTACCCGAGTATACCCTCTTAATTAAAAACATCGTGTATATTTGATATGTATACAGCGTGTATATTTGATATAACCGCAAACTTTACGGGGTCTTAGTATAGGCACTTATTAATAGTTTGATCCGTAAATTATTAAAAAAATCTAACTATATTTTTTTCATATAAGATAATTCAGCACGCAATGTATTTGTTTGTTGTTGTTTGTTGACACTTAACATCGTGATGTTACAGCTGTCACTAGTAATAATTACGCCATACATACTCAGAAAAATTTCAAAAATTAATTACGCTATGTCAGTTAACGCTAAATTAATAATTGTTATGAATATCACATTATAGCAATAAAATCTCCGTCTGGCTACAATATGCGGTTATATCAAATATACACGCTGTATAAATATAATTTACCGTATTGAAATTTTAATAATTATTTTCAAAATCATATAAATTTTACGTTATGCTATTGTAGTGTTATGATTTTCATTATTTTATATGAGCAATTGTCGTAACTTTCATTATTTTGTACTGGCAACACTCTATTTTGATTAATTCGAATGAGCCAATCAGGAGCTAGAATTCTCGACCAATCCGATTCGTGTATCTACCCGACACGTTTAGGCGCCAACTCTAGCGCAGCTGGTGTTGAGCCGAGAGATGATGGGCATTCTGATTGCGGCGTTCGAAGTGAACAGTTGTCTAGAAGTACTCTCAGTTGTGTTTAAGTATCTCTATAGACTGATTTTTGTATAAAAGTGAAATAAACTTGTGGTACTGGAGATTAAGTGTTTGATTTATAAAAACTCAGAAGCGGGGACGAACTAAGCAAGGTACGTTATGCAGTATTTTAATACGAGTGTTATTTAAAACTTATATACACCGTAGTAGTACCGAGATTAGAGAAATAACTGTGCTTTCGATGCTTTAAAATTATTATTATTTTCTTTGCATTCTAGATAATTTAAGAGTTGCTATAATCATCCGGTATTCGATCAGAGTACTCTCTGATAGTAACGGATGAGAAGATCGTATTTGTCCGGTATGTAGACGGGGCACTCCTCGCTATTTAACGGACTTATACTCGTATGTAGCTTTTAAATGTTCAATAGTTTGAGAAGAGTTGTTGTACTTATCCGGTATTAGATCAGGGTACTCTCTGATAATAGCGGATTGGAAAAGGTATTTGTCTGGTATGTAGACGGGGCACTCCTCGCTATTTAACGGACTTGTACCAATATGCAGCTTTAATACCTGATAGTTTTAGAAGAGTTACCATACTTATCCGGTATTAGATCAGGGCACTCCCCGATAGTAGCGGATAAGAAAACCGTATTTGTCCGAGAATTAGACGAGGCACTCCTTGCTAGTTAACGGACTTGTACAAATGTGTAACTGTTCTATATAATAGATTTGAAGAAGCCTTTTAAAGTTTTAACAGTATCGAAAGTACATGCATGATGAATAGGTAACTAATTGTTAGTATGTGGCCAATTTTCTTTTGATCAAGTAGCCATGCAACCATTATTAGCCATTATTTAGCTAGTATGTATCTAGGATGCCATGTGCGCATACTGAAGGGGAACTTGATTATTTAGCTAGTATTTATCTAGAATGCCATGTGTGCATACTGAAGGGGAACTTGATTACTTAGCTAGTATGTATCTAGAATGCCATGTGCGCATATTGAAAGGGGAACTTGATTACTTAGCTAGTATGTATCTAGGATGCCATGTGCGCATATTGAAGGGGGAACTTGATTATATAGCTAGTATTTATCTAGTATGCCATGTGCGCATATTGAAGGAGAACTTGATTGTTTAGCTAGTATGTATCTAGAATGCCATGTGCGCATATTGAAGGGGGAACTTGATTACTTAGCTAGTATGTATCTAGAAAGACTTGATTATTTATATAGCTAGTATGTAACTAGAATGCCATGTGTGCATATCGAAGGAGACTTGATTATTTAGCTAGTATGTATCTAGGCGGCCACGTGTGTCTATCGAAACGGATTTGATCATTCAAACTAATATCTAGCTAGAAAGCTTTGGTCACTGTGTTTAGCTGCTGGGATGCCATGTGTGGTTCATACTGCTACATGTGCTAGTAGGTGGTCATAAGATGCCAAAAGGATCTGTATGCTTATTGCATCCTGACTATACAAGTAGTACGCGAACATGTGAGTTATTGCTGTGATATAGGTAATGTACAGACTAAGAGAATAAATATGACTTAGTTACTAGAGCTCCACTCATAGCTTTGTAGGTTAGGCAGTTAGTAATAGCAGTATGTTTAGTCTTTCATTAGTATCGAGGTATCAATAAATATTAACGACACGAATCATTTTTTTTTATTTGACATAACCGTACAGATATGAATATTAGTGATATTAAACGAATTACAACGTTTTGTATGAATGATGTTAAACTACAATATGATTTTGTTTTCTCGAGGTTATGCCGTCGGAGTGTGATGATGATACTACGGGAGTCTCCCGAGGACGCACGCGGGTCAGGCTGAAGAGGAGAAGACCTCAGACGCCCTCTCCGTCCAGGAGACGGCAGAAACAGAAGACTCGTAGGCGAGTTCAAGCAACCGCATGGCAGATTGAAGAACTTGAGCCACACATCGAGCCACTCACATCGGCACCTAAACCACCAGATAAAGTACAATCATCTGAACAGTCTGCGGTTGCACCAGTTCAAAGCGTGACTCTGAATGAGGTACTGCAGCTTATCAATTCTTTGCATGGAGGAAACAAAGACAAGTCGTACCAATTTAATAATAATCAATTAAATAATGTAGTACCAGAATTTGATCCCTCCAGTAAAACGCAAAGTATTGATAGCTGGATCCGAAAGGTAAACGAATGTGTTAAAATTTATGATTGGGACGAGAAGCAAACCGTACATTTTGCGCTCCAAAAGCTTGTAGGTCTTGCAAAAACATGGTTCGAGGCTTTGCCATCAGTAATTTTTACCTGGGATCAGTGGCAAATTAAACTTAGAAAAGCTTTTCCGAACGAACAAAATTATGGTAGGCTTCTCGAAGAAATGCTCGCTCGTACGACTCGCAGTGGTGAAAATTATCGCGAATACTTTTACGATAAGCTTACTTTACTGAATAGATGTGAAATAAAATCAATGAAGGCTGTCCACTGTATCATACATGGCATTCTCGATAAGTCTGTCAGGAATGGCGCTCAAGCGTTAAATTGTGAAGAGCCAGAGGATCTATTAGATTATCTCAACTCTCAACGCTCTCCTGACATGTCCTTTATCAGAAAGCGTAATGATAACGTGCAACGACAAACCCACTCGTCCATAACACCAAATGAGCACTCTATCACCTGTTTTAACTGTCGTGGCAAAGGCCATTCTTTTAATAAGTGTCCCAATCCAATAATTAAATGTCAAAAGTGTCATAGGGTCGGACATGATTCTGCAGTATGCAAACTTAACCCCTTACTCCCTAAACCTGTAAACCAATCAGTCAGCGAAGAGCGCAAAACTCTTGTCATTTCTACGCTCAGCAACACCAATGATAAGTTTTTTAGAAAAGCTACGGTTAATGGGGTTGACTGTGTGGCATATATCGACTTTGGGAGCGAGTGTAGCTTGATGCGTGAAACCGAAGCTCAAGAGTTAAATTTGCCCAAGTGTTTCACAGACTTGCCTGTTATAAAAGGGTTTGGTAATTCTTCGGTTTCACCTGTCTATAAAAGCTTCATTTCCCTAAGACTTGACGAGGTTGAAGCTTGTGTGGAGGTACTTGTAGTTAACACAGAATTTATGCAGACTCCCTTATTAGTCGGCCAGGATTTTACAGAACTGCCTTTTGTAACAGTGTTAAAAGACAATCAAAAATTGATTTTTTACAAGACTCCTACAAACGACACACAACAAAAAGACAGATCTGTGAAATTATTTACGCTTAACCCCACCAAGATGCAAGGGATAGACCTGATAGAAGTTTGCACTGATGACTCGTCATTTACTGGCGATGTTTACATTGAAGGACATAGTTGCGGTGAACCTGGGAAGGAATATCATTTGCATCAAGGTGCCTATAGTATTCAAAACGGGAGAGGACATCTTGTAGTGACCAACTTAACTCAAGACGTTTTGAATCTTGATTCTAAAATTCTCCTTGCTAGGGCCACACCTTTTGTAGAAAGGGACGTTCGTCAAGTAAATAGAATTTCTCGTGACGTAACCTTACTGAAACCTATTGAAAAATCGGACATCATTATTAGTGAAGGTGTGGGTGAAGATGTCGTTGACAGATTGCATAGTCTGCTACAGTCTTACCGTGATTGTTTTGCGTTAGATCTAAGTGAAATAGGATCTGCTAAGGGTGTCGAGATGTCCATTGAATTGTTAGATGACAGACCGGTAGTATATAGGCCATACAGGTTGTCTCATTCGGAAAGGGAGCAGGTACGCACTATCATAAATGAGCTTTTAAATAACGATATTATACAAGAATCAAATTCTGATTACGCCACTCCCATTTTAATGGTAAGAAAAAAAAGTGGTGAACAACGGTTATGTGTAGACTTCCGGGCTTTAAATAACAAAACTAGAAAAGACTGCTTCCCGCTCCCTTTAATCGAAGACCAGCTATCAAATTTAAGTGGCAATCACTATTTCACAACCCTGGATCTTGCCTCCGGCTACTACCAGGTTCCAATGGCTGAAGATAGTCGTCGTCTTACAGGCTTTGTCACACCAGATGGCCACTATGAGTTTAAAAGGATGCCGTTTGGTCTAGCTAACGCACCTGCGGTTTTTCAAAGGCTTATAAATAGAATGTTGGGCTCGAAACGCTTTGAATCTGCACTAGCATATTTGGACGACATTCTTGTGCCATCTGTAGATTTAGAGCAGGGTATACAGAGGTTAGAGGATGTGTTAAAGCTTATTAGGGAACATGGGCTCACCCTCAAACTGTCTAAATGTCGATTCTTTGACAAATCTATCAACTACTTAGGATACGAAATTTCGGAGTGTGGCGTCAGGCCAAATGAGGATAAAATTCTAGCCGTAAAGACATTCCCTGTCCCTAACACAGTTCACGAGGTTCGCCAGTTCTTGGGGTTAGCTGGATACTTCCGAAAGTTTGTCAAGGGATTTGGTGAAATTGCTAGACCTCTTACCAATTTGTTGAAAAAGGACGTTCCTTTTAATTGGTCTGACTCTGAGCTACACGCTTTCACCACGTTGAAAGATATGTTGGTGAAGCGTCCGATACTAGCCTTGTATAATCCGAAACTGGTTACTG
The DNA here is from genome assembly GCA_947623375.1 of Apotomis capreana. Taxonomy (NCBI): domain Eukaryota; kingdom Metazoa; phylum Arthropoda; class Insecta; order Lepidoptera; family Tortricidae; genus Apotomis; species Apotomis capreana. Next base: position 22,999,116 of record OX392499.1, read on the forward strand.
AGCTTCATACGGATGCAAGTGCTCTCGGCGTGGGTGGAATATTGCTACAGTGGCAGGAAAGTCCACGGGTCTTGAAACCTGTTGCCTACTTTAGTAGACAGACTACTCCCGAGGAGCGCCACTTGCATTCTTATGAGTTGGAGACCTTAGCTATAGTGTGCGCTCTGAAGAAGTTTAGGGTATACTTGTTAGGATTGCACTTCAAAGTGATGACCGATTGTCACGCCATCAGAACGACACTTACTAAACGTGACTTAGTACCTCGAATAGCAAGATGGTGGCTCCAAATCAGTGAGTTCACTTTCGATATCGAGTATAGGCCTGGTGCACAAATGGCACACGCTGATGCACTTAGTCGTAATACACTACTAGCAGCAGACACTGTCAACGACGTAGTTACTTGCACAGTTTACAATATAGAAACAGATCAGTGGCTCTTGACCTTGCAACTATCTGATCCCGATATAGCCAGAATTCTTCGAGTCCTTAAACCGGAAAACGATGAAGAGGCCAAGGATATTAGGAAAAATTACGTCTTTAAAGACCATAAGGTATACAGAAAGGTTGACGATAAGTTGCGCCTAGTCATCCCACGAAGCGCTAGATTTCAAATATGTCGTTCAAACCATGACGATATCGGTCATTTAGGTCTGTCGAAAACTATCGATAGGATCCAAGGTCAATATTGGTTTCCGAATCTACGTAATTTTGTCAAAAAATATGTAGAGTCATGTATTTCCTGTGCCTATAATAAAGACAGCTCTGCGAGACAAAAACAAGGACATTTGTATCCAATCCCAAAAGGTGACAAACCATTCCACACAATTCACATTGACCACTTGGGTCCATTTGTGAAGAGTGTGAATGGGAATACGTATTTATTGACCATAGTGGATAGTTTCAGTAAATACGTATTCATTAAACCCGTTAAGAATACGAAGTCCAAGACCACTGTGAAGGTATTGGACGAAATATTTCACGACTTCGTCATACCTTCCCGTATTATTTCCGACCGTGGTACTTCTTTTACATCGATAACCTTCAAGAAGTTCTGTGTTTCCCATGGCATCAAGCATATTTTAAATGCAGTGGCATGTCCTAGGGCAAACGGTCAAGCCGAACGGTTTAACCAAACCATCTTAAATTCAATGATCAGACACAACTCTGGGCAGGATGAACGTAGCTGGGATACATGTCTTAAGAAAATCCAATGGGGCATAAATAATACCGTTAACGCCACTACTCAGAAAACTGCGACTGAAGTTCTTTTCGGCATAAAATCTCGCGATGGTTTAGCCAATAAATTGGATGTAGAAGCTGACGTCATTTCCGGATCGTTTAATGATTTAAGGAAGGAAGTCAGTGACAATATCCAAGCTAGCAAGAAAAACAGAAACGACGGTACGATTCTGGAAGAACTTCCGCTGCGGTTTTCAAGGAGGGAGACTTAATCAAAATGACTCGCACAAATTTTTATAATAAGGGAAATAGCACGAAGCTCTTGTCTAAGTTTATTGGACCCTATAGAATTGTAAAGACTCTAGGTAACGATAGATACGTGGTAGCAGATATACCTGGTTTCAGTAAAAAGAAAAAACCATTTGAGAGTGTTGTTGCAGCTGACAGAATAAGGCCATGGATCAACATTTCGAATAATTCTTCAAGCAGTTCAAGTGAAACCTCAGACGAAGACAATGTCCCTTTGTCAGAGTTACAGCAACATTCTCATGTGAATTAGAATATTAAATTATATATGTATGTTATACTTAAATGTAACTTGCCGAATGTTATGATTTTCATTATTAAATAAGTAATGATGGACTATTAGCTAATCTATGTGCAATTTATGACTGATTAAAAGTCCTAAATGTGTTTTCATATATTTTGAATTTGTATGTAAATAAAGTTAATTCAATTGAATTTTAATGCGTACATCGGGACGATGCACGTGTCGGATGGCCGAATGTTATGATTTTCATTATTTTATATGAGCAATTGTCGTAACTTTCATTATTTTGTACTGGCAACACTCTATTTTGATTAATTCGAATGAGCCAATCAGGAGCTAGAATTCTCGACCAATCCGATTCGTGTATCTACCCGACACGTTTAGGCGCCAACTCTAGCGCAGCTGGTGTTGAGCCGAGAGATGATGGGCATTCTGATTGCGGCGTTCGAAGTGAACAGTTGTCTAGAAGTACTCTCAGTTGTGTTTAAGTATCTCTATAGACTGATTTTTGTATAAAAGTGAAATAAACTTGTGGTACTGGAGATTAAGTGTTTGATTTAGAAAAGTAGTAAATAATTGTTCATTCAACTAAATCTTCCGAACAATGTTTCGGTTTCCCAAACGCATACCTTTCTCCATATCATTGTTTACAGTGTCCGGACAGTATAATGTTTTTGCCATTTTTTCACATACACTTCCCACGAAGAATGCTATAATAAATAATATTCAAGAATGGGTGATTAATTTCAACCCATGGGAAAACTAAAACGCTGGTCATGACGTTGAAAAGTTGTTTAAAGAAATTGCACTGTACTACATAAGCTATAAAGCGAGTTCCGGCTGAAATTGCTCTGTAAATAACATTAATTAACCATGAATGATACTATTATAAATACTTTATTTCGTTATTTACAAGCGACAATAAATAGATCCTTCCATATTCACTTGTAGCTTGTTGTTATACAAGAATTTTCCCGATGAAGGTCCAGTTTGTGGTGTTTAAAAAAAGGCGAGAAATTGGTACCCGTATAGAAGAGCTTATGTACCTATATCAATACTATACCTTTTTAGAAGCATAACTTTCATACGAGTCGACTTATTGACACTCCACTTGTATGTTGGTATATGGTATAGTCGTATAGTGCATGTTTTGTATGTGTTCGCCTATTGGATTAGTGTACACACTGCGCTGCGTATATATAATTACGTCAATGCTCGCTAGAATCTTGCCAGTGTTCACGAAATCTCAACAGTAAGATAGGCTCGCTAACGACAAGAGTTGACAGTGGATGTCACCAGCTGTAAAGTATACATACATACATACATATACACATAAAAGTACTTGCCATTCATCGAAATTTCTACTATCGTCAATACAATTTTACGCTGTTATATTTGCTATCGCAGCCTAACTGAGTATTTACTGCGAGTTTTTTCGTGGAGAACCGCACAAACCAACGTAAAAGTTTAAATATTCCCTTTCGTAATATTCAATCTAGCTGCCATTACGATATCTTTAAGTATACTATAATGACTACGTATGTCTGTTTGGCCGTGCGGTAGAGATTAAATAAATAAATAACCATACTTATTCTACTATCGTCGCATGGAAATGACATTATTTCCTCTGGAATTCTAATGGTCTATTCTATCAACTTTTATTTCGTCGCATGCGCAAGCGTTTTCCATAATGTGAAGTGTGTTGTGAAACTCATCTTCAGCTGTTGATGGTAGAACGACAGTGAGACGTTCAGGTGACAAATTAATGAACATTAATACAAAATTACGTACATCACAAACGAAGCGAATATATCAATTCAACCGATTTACGGCGATCTTGTTTAGAAGCATTCTTTGAAGTCATTTCTAGCATAGCCCGTCCTCTTGACCTATTTTTATAATTAGGTATGCCAAGTAATTTATGAAGACTATTTACACAATCTAAGTGCATAAAATTCTTAAGTAAGTGACTTACATATGTGCACAAATGCCTTACATTTAAGTTGTAATTGCGAACTGTTGCTAATCCTTATTTTCGAACACAGGATGAACTAATGTGCCAAGTGTAAATTTATTGCACTTCGGTATGTGGTATACATTGGCTAACACTGTTTAATCACGATGTTTAAATCATCACTTAAAGTTGCACTTCTATAAACAGCCTGGGGCATATGGTATATACTATAAGTTACAAGGTATCGTTTCTGAATTTTCTTCTGTTGTATGTGCTGGAAATGGGTACCCCTTATCTTGCACAATCTCTATTGTCCAAAATACATTTCGCATAACCGTTTTCGCACAATAATTTTTAGCCGAATGATACTATCGCATAATTATATACTTACCACAATTGTTATGTCGCATAGTATTCATTTGGCACAGTTTTGAATAGCAGAATACTAATATCGCCAACTTTTATTTCGCAGAATTTTATGTAGCACAATATAAGTTCCGCCGAATTTATTTCGGCATAATTGTACCATAGCATACCCACAGAACCGAATCGCTGCCAGAAAATTAGGTTAGGTTAGGTTGAAACTGCGTCCCTCACAGAAACGAAGGCAAGGCAGGTAAGTAAGGCAGGTCCGACTTGGCTTAGGTTAGGTACGACGACGAGTGAAGCGAGGAGGAGTGTTAGGTTTAACTGCGATCCTAACGAGAGAGCGAAGCGAGCGAGCCGCGCAGTTCCGCCTTGGCTTACGATTCCTAACATTACCAATTTCACCTTAAGGCAGATCCGACTTGGCTTAGGTTAGGTACGACGACGAGCGAAGCGAGGAGGAGTGTTAGGTTGAACTGCGACCCTAACGAGCGAGCAAAGCGAGCGAGCCGCGCAGGTCCGACTTGGCTTACGATTCCTAACATTACCAATTTCACCTTAAGGCAGATCCGACTTGGCTTAGGTTAGGTACGACGACGAGCGAAGCGAGGAGGAGTGTTAGGTTGAACTGCGACCCTAACGAGCGAGCGAAGCGAGCGAGCCGCGCAGGTCCAACTTGGCTTACGAACTTGACTGCGTGCCTCACAGAAACGAATCGCTGCCAGAAAACTAGGTTAGGTTAGGTTGAAACTGCGTGCCTCACAGAAACGAATCGCTGCCAGAAAACTAGGTTAGGTTAGGTTGAAACTGCGTCTGTGGTGTATAGACACCTTTATGATAATAAAGTGTCCCCACCCCTGCCCGGGTGCCGCCATTGTGATGAGAGACGTCAACGGGAACGGGCAGTCGTGGTCGACAGAAAACCCATTTAAGTGTTTTATTGAATCTACTCCCGCACGGAACCCCAGGACATCACACTGGCGACGAGGATTAAAAAAAACCCAAACAAGAAATGATATCCTTTTAAATATTTCCGAAAAACGAAAAGAAAAAGAAAAAGTGGGTATAGTGGCTTAGAATATTGAAGTACCTACAACAAAAGTCACATAACATTGTGATCAGTATCAGTACTTTGTGCAGTTATGTCAAAAAAATATAACAGAGAAATCGAAAACAAACCGATAACGGTCGGCGTAATTAGTGAACAGAATGTGCCCGCTAATATTTACCTAAATGCATTCCCGTTGTTGTGTTATGGTAACAAATTGTTAAATTCGACATAGATATACGTACAATTAAAATATTTGGTTAAGTATTAAATAAAATGCTTGATGGTTGTTAGACAGCCAGTTACAAATTCGTTATCTACCTACAAATGTTTCGTTACATATTAATATTTCTAAATAAAGTTACACATTAAAACTGAATTGTTCAAATAAAGACTACCATGAAACTAACAAAAGGAAGGCAGTACTGTTGTGAGTGTTGTGTAACGAAAATATTCAACATTCTTGTACATATCTAGCTGTCGCGCAATAAGTTGTTATGATATTATTTGGATCTGTGTTCAATTTATGATAATAACTTGAACAATATTACTATTCCATACGATTCTTAGTAGGTAAGTGAGTAATTAATATTGAACACCCACACCTACCTGTACCTATTTACATCGTAACGTGATCAGGTTAGCTAGCATCAGCTGGACTAAAATATACCTACATACTTTCGATGTAAATAGGTTAGTGTGTTATTTTTAAATATATCATGTTTTACGGATTACCTACACAACAACAATAACAAAGAGTGCCTGTAAATATTAGTGAATTAAAATAAGTTATGGGGAAGTGAAGCCCCCCGAGTTCCTCATAAACTGGAAACTAAATAACATCAGTTTATGCAATTCACACCTACTTACATACTGCCCGTCTATGCAAACATATATGAAGGAGTAAAAGCTGCATGAGTTCTACATAGACTGAATGTACCTAATCGCATTTACAATTCTCGAGGCAATCCTTAGTATTATTATGTTTCTAAGTGCGAGCTAAGTGCAAGTAAATATAACATAACAAACACAAAAGAGCGTAAGCTCACCGAGTTTGTCATGTCTTAAGACTGAAAATAATGTGTCAATTATTTGTACTATATGTTATGTAGCAATCAAGATTCAAGGAGTGAAAAGTCCTCGAGGTTCTTTGTAAAAGAGCCAAGAGTAATGAATACCCCTGGTATCAAACAAAAGGTGGAAAGGCCTAATCCAGATACTGTTCATTTTGTCCCCCATACAAGTACCTATGTTTCCTTTTATCAACCAAACCGAAGTATCGACTGATTTTCGGCAGTAACAAATTTGACGTTACTAATCGCCAATATATGCGTGAATTAGTTGTGACATCGGGAGTAGACTATGTGCAAGTGGACCTAAATAAAACAAGAATAACAATATAAGAGTCACTTGATGACTAAGTAATATAACCTACTTATGAAAGTACATATTAATATGAACTACTAACTCTTCCTAGTATATACACCTTTGAGACCTGTAAGTTTGTACGGAAACATAAAGAGATCTATATAAAACGCGGTGGCATTCCCTCATCACGATCTATCCGCCATAAGAATAGGCTCGTTCCACCGCCCGATAAACTGAAACTGCTATCCTCAGGCCCATTAATAATGTCAATTAAGACTTATAATAATTTACCTGATGCTTTAAAAGAAGAAGAAGACGATAAAAAGTATATAATTAAACTAAAGCAACTACTACTAACTAAAGCCTATTACACGCTAAATGAATACTTAGAAGATAAATTATAAACACTTAGTAAGTCCTCCTCTCCCTAACATTGCAGTAACCAACAGGGTTCACAATGATCTGTAGCTTCAAGTTAACATCTGTACCTACTATTGTGATATTGCAATAAATGATTGAGTATTGAGTACATTATTCGTTTGAAAGACGTTGTATAGAAACAAGTAAGCAAACACATTAATGTACACAAAAGCAGTTAAAAAATACAACTACTTATTACAAAAAGCACAGGTACAGTTGGAAATTCGCATCTAAATAAAACAATATTTAACTAGCCCGTCAGGGTGTCTATCATAATGGTGACACACAACTCTTTACTGCGCGACATAAACTACCTGTCACTTTCATTCCAATATCGTGCGAACTAGACAGGCGCACATGAGGCAAAGCATCGGAAATTCAAATATTCGTAATACAATTTGCTTAAATAAACTACCTAAATATTTGGGTATCTCTTTGCCTAGTAGCCAATAAATAAAGGAACTAGAAACACTTTTAAATAAAATTATAGGATTGGACCATAGTTAAAACAAGACTATGAGATTAAAACAAAACCAACAGGATTGGCGGAAAACAACCCTATTTAGGGTATCAAAATAAAATCAGTTGAGCTGTTTCAGCACGAAACAACTTCAACACAAGCTGTCATTAATTGGAAATGACAGGCGGGAAATAAAAGGATCTACGGATCAGTCTTAAAAAGATATATTATATATTAATACAGGAATGGCAGCTCGTGGCTTTGGCCAATGTCAGTTTAGTATATTAACTTTATAAAGAATAATAAACCATGCCTGTATATGTTCGAAAAAATATATTTACATCATACACCGTAGCAAAACACCATTTCTCATGTTCACTTGAAATGTCCCTTAAAAAGTAGATGAACTACAAAAGAAGCTGTCACGCGTTGGCAATGAAAGAAAAAAAAGTAGTCTTCTAAAATGTAAGTCGTATAGATGGCCGTAATAGGGATACAAATGTTACAGTAATTCCGTCGTAGAGGGCTAATCGCGAAATTGATTGAATATATAATAGACAAGGCATTTATTTAACAACACTTAAACTCGACAACTAGTATTATACTCTATTACTTAAATAAACCGTGTTCTAGAAGTTGAAACGATTTGACTTGAATTTAAGTTCACTATAGAATAAGGTATATAACAAAAGAATATATACTAGTAGTAACGACATCTAAAGTATCCGTGCATTATAAATAAACGATTACGAGTACAAGCAAATCCTATAACACAGGTATTATGGTAAAGACATCTTAAAGTAAATTGTCGTTTGTGGCGTTTAAAGTACATCTTCAGTTAGAAATTATCAATCACTAGTACAGCGCAGTTACTTCCCTACGCATTTGTTTATTTCTTGGGGTACGTATGTACATAAAAATCGTAATCAATTAATCATATAGTAGTATTCTTACAATAAACAAATGAAAACTTCCTCTCAATATTATGTAATTTGATTGGGTATAATTAAAAGGTATTTTGATTGAGGAATTTATGTTATTCCGTTATATCCTTTCTACTAGGTAGACTGAATAATCATTACATCGGGTTTACAATAATAAAGGTATAATGGTGTATAAAAAGTGCCGAAGGAGCACAAAGTCCAAACAAAAAAATGCCGAAGGGGCACAAAGTACAAAAATGCCGAAGGGGCACAAAGAACAAAAATAATAATAATAATAATTAATAATAATGCACTGCTAATTTGGAAACAAAAAAATGCCGAAGGGGCCAAAATGTACCATAGTTTACAAAATGTACCATAGTGTACAAAATGTACTATGGTGTATAAAATGTACCATGGTGTACAAAATGTACTATAGTCTACAAAATGTACCATAGTGTACAAAATGTACTATGGTGTACAAAATGTACCCTGGTGTACAAACTGTACCATGGGGTACAAAATGTACCATGGTGTACAAAATGTACTATAGTCTACAAAATGTACCATAGTGTACAAAATGTACCATGGTGTACAAAATGTACCATGGTGTACAAAATTTACCATGGTGTACAAAATGTACCACGGTATACATAATATACAAAATGCTAACGTGCATACAAAAAACGCCAATGGGCACAAAATAACAAGGTGCCAGAGGGACCACAAAGGTGAAAAACTTGGCAATAAACATATAAATAATAAAATGTATAATTAATAAATAATAAATAAATATTAAAGGACAATCATACACAAATCGACCTAGTCCCAAACAAAGCAAAGCTTGTACTATGGGTACTACGAGGGGCACACCGAAATGATCGGGAATAGAGTACTTTAAACTGAGTTACATTAAATCCTTTTTTGTCACATGCATACTGGCGACTTACAATCACGATGCCGTTTTTACAATTTAAAAAAAGAACGATATATTTTTTTAATTCCATTTTTAAATTGACAACTCGATGAACAAAATGGAGCTGACGCGTGAAAATTTTCGTGCAATTATTTACCATAACTTTCGTCGTGGCTTATCTCCAGATGAATGTCGCAATGAGCTTGTTACTATATACGACATTGAAGCACCTAGTCAGACGACAATATATCGGTGGTATGCTGAGTTTCGACGGGGTCGTGCCTCTCTTGGCACCGTACCTTCATCAGGTCGGCCGAAAACGGCGGTTTCGCCTGAAAACATCGCGGCTGTGGAAAAACTACTAAAAGAAGATAGACATGTGACATACGAGCAGATTCGGGCAACCATAGGCATTGGAATGACTGCAATTCACACTATTTTGCATGGTGAATTGGGTGTCAGAAAATTGATTTCCCGATGGGTACCCCATAATTTGTCTGAAGAGCAAAAGGCGGCTCGTGTTGATTGGTGCCGATCTATTCTGAAATGCTACAATGGAGGAAAGTCAAAAGCCGTTTATAATATGGTCTCGGGTGACGAATCCTGGATTTATTCTTATGAGCCTGAAAGAAAGCACCAGTCGGCAGTATGGGTCTTCGATGACGAGGTCAAACCAACGAAAGTTGTGCGTTCTCGAAGCGTGTCGAAGAAGATGGTGGCTTCGTTCGTCTCAAAAAAGGGGCATGTTGCCACAATTCCTCTAGAAGAACAAAGAACCGTTACCGCTGATTGGTATATCACAGTTTGTTTGCCGGAGGTGCTGGCCGAACTTCGCCAAGGGAACCCGAGACGCCGCGTCATCTTACACCACGACAATGCGAGCTCCCACACCGCCCACAAAACAACTAAATTTTTGAACGACGAAAACGTTGAGTTGATGTCCCATCCTCCATACAGCCCTGACCTGAGTCCAAATGATTTTTTTACGTTCCCTAGAATTAAAGATTTATTGCGTGGTCAGCGGTTTGAGAACCCAGAAGCCGCTGTGGAAGCCTATAAATCGGCCATTTTGGCAATGCCTACTTCAAACTGGAATTATTGTTTTAATGACTGGTTTAAAAGAATGCAAAAGTGCATTGAATGTAACGGAGAATACTTCGAAAAACAATAAAATATAATTTATGTATATAGTGCACATAGTTTTTTAAATTCCCGATCATTTCGGTTTGCCCCTCGTAGACGATGATATTAATAATTATATTTATAAATATATATATATATATTAAGGCTGTGAAACCTGCGACCTGCTTTAGAATGAAGTGTAAACGATTGTGGTTCCTATTTTCAAAAAACTTATTTTAGACTTTCAGTACTTATGATAAATGAGTCTTCGTGATTATACATGCATTAAAACAGTGCTGTCCCTGAATTAAATGGTAAAATGAATAAAATTTGGGTTGGACGAGGGTTTTCCAAATTGAAGACTGTTTTAATGGAGAGACGCAGCATTTATAATATTTTGCATCTAGTCTAGTTAATAATGATCCACGAGCCCTCATAAGAGACGTGGGTGGTGTGTTTACCTATGTATTTTCCTTGAGTTATACTCACCTGTAACTTTAAATATAAATTTCAGTAATTCAGTAATAATTTGTGATTCCTTATGAAGTTACTACGGTATTTGAGATTATATGGTCGGTGTACCAATCAGTTGTGTAAATTTCACTATATAGAAATTCTAAAGTAAACTGATTTTCTTTTCAAGTGATGACTAGTCAACGCCGGTTTAGTATTCTGAAATACTTACATTTCGTGAGATTTTTAACTTCATACCAAAAATTGGAAAATGTATATTTCATTGAAAAAGGCAAACTGTGAGTTTTCTTGCGGCGCTTCTTTCTCACAAAGGCCTTAGTTGGAAGCGCTGGTAGATTCCTAAATTTTCGAAAATAATAGCTTCATAGTACATTAATTCACGGGTAAATGAATATATATATGTAATCCAATGTTATGATTGGCGAAAGCAATAAAATAAAAATAACTGTTACAATACCAAATACAAAATATTCCATTACTTAATTAATTCCATTTACCAATAAAGAACAAGTACCTAAAAAAAAAAAAAATAAAGAAACAAAAATGGAAAGAGAAGGGAACGGAAACGAGAACATAGAATTATTTAATGATGTAAAAATGAAGACAAAATTATTGAACTTGAAACTACTAAATAATAAGTATCACTCACTAAATTAACTTCATGTATGCATAGACTTATGGTTAAAAGCCTTGTCTCAAAAGGAGATTAAATACCGAATACGTGAATAGTAACAAAGAAAAAACATTTCTTTATGACACATTTATTACAAATTTACAATACAGTTGTTGATAAGATTAAACTCGTGTTACATTTCAATGTACATTCAAATTCATGATTAAGGATTAAATTAAAAATATTACATTTCCAACTACAGTCACAGAATAAAGACACTACTACAGTATATTGACCGAGATATTACTAATAGGTATGTTGTGCATACCAGTTACTTTGAACTATGTTGTCTGTTTTGCTCACTGCGCCGACTCACAAGCAAACCATATTAATGGCGAAACTCTCATCCTCGCTGTCACAGCGAACGTGCTGGATGCACTACACCGCCACGATAACCGTGCTCAGCTGAACCCTGAGTCTGAGCAAATGCTTCGCACCTTGGTGTTTGGCGTAGCTGGCTGGTGTGGGGCATCTAGAGGTAAGCCTCGAATTTAGTTCAATTCACTCAGACGGAGCAGTGAGCGAATCCGCAGAATATTTGTAATTACTAATAATATGAATCAATCTAGATTCCAGAAATATATTAAATGTACATGTAATACAATGGTGATATGAAATGTTAATACCTTGTAATAATTAAATAAATAAGGTGTCAATAAATAACTATTTCGAATTTATCAAAAGAGGATGGTGTGGTGTATAGACACCTTTATGATAATAAAGTGTCCCCACCCCTGCCCGGGTGCCGCCATTGTGATGAGAGACGTCAACGGGAACGGGCAGTCGTGGTCGACAGAAAACCCATTTAAGTGTTTTATTGAATCTACTCCCGCACGGAACCCCAGGACATCACAGCGTCCCCCACAAAACCGAAAGTAGGACGTAGGAGGAAAGTAGGAGTAGGACGGTTAAAAAACACAGAACTTGTCATTTTTATTTTATATAAGTATAAGACATGCAAAATAGTAAAGAAAATTCCTTAAATAACTATGCTAATCTTAAATTAGCACCTATAGCCTTCAAAAATCCATTGTATGTATAATCAGCTTGATTATTTAGGATGACATTAATGCTTTCTACATCATTACTATAACATAATTACACTCAAGGATGCAAACGGAATATTATGCCATATAAATTTCGGCGACACAATTATTGGACCATAGGAGTATTGTTCTAATCGACATTATGCCAATGTACTATTCTGCCAAAGAAACGTGTGCGAAGTAATAGTATGCCAAGAAATTTAGGCAAAAAGCAATTGTGCGAAATGATGATTGTGCCAATGGTTGCTATGCGAAACGAAAATATGCCAATAAATTTTATGCAACACATTAGTAACCCCCCCAGGACATCACACTGGCGACGAGGATTAAAAAAAACCCAAACAAGAAATGATATCCTTTTAAATATTTCCGAAAAACGAAAAGAAAAAGAAAAAGTGGGTATAGTGGCTTAGAATATTGAAGTACCTACAACAAAAGTCACATAACATTGTGATCAGTATCAGTACTTTATGCAGTTATGTCAAAAAAATATAACAGAGAAATCGAAAACAAACCGATAACGGTCGGCGTAATTAGTGAACAGAATGTGCCCGCTAATATTTACCTAAATGCATTCCCGTTGTTGTGTTATGGTAACAAATTGTTAAATTCGACATAGATATACGTACAATTAAAATATTTGGTTAAGTATTAAATAAAATGCTTGATGGTTGTTAGACAGCCAGTTACAAATTCGTTATCTACCTACAAATGTTTCGTTACATATTAATATTTCTAAATAAAGTTACACATTAAAACTGAATTGTTCAAATAAAGACTACCATGAAACTAACAAAAGGAAGGCAGTACTGTTGTGAGTGTTGTGTAACGAAAATATTCAACATTCTTGTACATATCTAGCTGTCGCGCAATAAGTTGTTATGATATTATTTGGATCTGTGTTCAATTTATGATAATAACTTGAACAATATTACTATTCCATACGATTCTTAGTAGGTAAGTGAGTAATTAATATTGAACACCCACACCTACCTGTACCTATTTACATCGTAACGTGATCAGGTTAGCTAGCATCAGCTGGACTAAAATATACCTACATACTTTCGATGTAAATAGGTTAGTGTGTTATTTTTAAATATATCATGTTTTACGGATTACCTACACAACAACAATAACAAAGAGTGCCTGTAAATATTAGTGAATTAAAATAAGTTATGGGGAAGTGAAGCCCCCCGAGTTCCTCATAAACTGGAAACTAAATAACATCAGTTTATGCAATTCACACCTACTTACATACTGCCCGTCTATGCAAACATATATGAAGGAGTAAAAGCTGCATGAGTTCTACATAGACTGAATGTACCTAATCGCATTTACAATTCTCGAGGCAATCCTTAGTATTATTATGTTTCTAAGTGCGAGCTAAGTGCAAGTAAATATAACATAACAAACACAAAAGAGCGTAAGCTCACCGAGTTTGTCATGTCTTAAGACTGAAAATAATGTGTCAATTATTTGTACTATATGTTATGTAGCAATCAAGATTCAAGGAGTGAAAAGTCCTCGAGGTTCTTTGTAAAAGAGCCAAGAGTAATGAATACCCCTGGTATCAAACAAAAGGTGGAAAGGCCTAATCCAGATACTGTTCATTTTGTCCCCCATACAAGTACCTATGTTTCCTTTTATCAACCAAACCGAAGTATCGACTGATTTTCGGCAGTAACAAATTTGACGTTACTAATCGCCAATATATGCGTGAATTAGTTGTGACATCGGGAGTAGACTATGTGCAAGTGGACCTAAATAAAACAAGAATAACAATATAAGAGTCACTTGATGACTAAGTAATATAACCTACTTATGAAAGTACATATTAATATGAACTACTAACTCTTCCTAGTATATACACCTTTGAGACCTGTAAGTTTGTACGGAAACATAAAGAGATCTATATAAAACGCGGTGGCATTCCCTCATCACGATCTATCCGCCATAAGAATAGGCTCGTTCCACCGCCCGATAAACTGAAACTGCTATCCTCAGGCCCATTAATAATGTCAATTAAGACTTATAATAATTTACCTGATGCTTTAAAAGAAGAAGAAGACGATAAAAAGTATATAATTAAACTAAAGCAACTACTACTAACTAAAGCCTATTACACGCTAAATGAATACTTAGAAGATAAATTATAAACACTTAGTAAGTCCTCCTCTCCCTAACATTGCAGTAACCAACAGGGTTCACAATGATCTGTAGCTTCAAGTTAACATCTGTACCTACTATTGTGATATTGCAATAAATGATTGAGTATTGAGTACATTATTCGTTTGAAAGACGTTGTATAGAAACAAGTAAGCAAACACATTAATGTACACAAAAGCAGTTAAAAAATACAACTACTTATTACAAAAAGCACAGGTACAGTTGGAAATTCGCATCTAAATAAAACAATATTTAACTAGCCCGTCAGGGTGTCTATCATAATGGTGACACACAACTCTTTACTGCGCGACATAAACTACCTGTCACTTTCATTCCAATATCGTGCGAACTAGACAGGCGCACATGAGGCAAAGCATCGGAAATTCAAATATTCGTAATACAATTTGCTTAAATAAACTACCTAAATATTTGGGTATCTCTTTGCCTAGTAGCCAATAAATAAAGGAACTAGAAACACTTTTAAATAAAATTATAGGATTGGACCATAGTTAAAACAAGACTATGAGATTAAAACAAAACCAACAGGATTGGCGGAAAACAACCCTATTTAGGGTATCAAAATAAAATCAGTTGAGCTGTTTCAGCACGAAACAACTTCAACACAAGCTGTCATTAATTGGAAATGACAGGCGGGAAATAAAAGGATCTACGGATCAGTCTTAAAAAGATATATTATATATTAATACAGGAATGGCAGCTCGTGGCTTTGGCCAATGTCAGTTTAGTATATTAACTTTATAAAGAATAATAAACCATGCCTGTATATGTTCGAAAAAATATATTTACATCATACACCGTAGCAAAACACCATTTCTCATGTTCACTTGAAATGTCCCTTAAAAAGTAGATGAACTACAAAAGAAGCTGTCACGCGTTGGCAATGAAAGAAAAAAAAGTAGTCTTCTAAAATGTAAGTCGTATAGATGGCCGTAATAGGGATACAAATGTTACAGTAATTCCGTCGTAGAGGGCTAATCGCGAAATTGATTGAATATATAATAGACAAGGCATTTATTTAACAACACTTAAACTCGACAACTAGTATTATACTCTATTACTTAAATAAACCGTGTTCTAGAAGTTGAAACGATTTGACTTGAATTTAAGTTCACTATAGAATAAGGTATATAACAAAAGAATATATACTAGTAGTAACGACATCTAAAGTATCCGTGCATTATAAATAAACGATTACGAGTACAAGCAAATCCTATAACACAGGTATTATGGTAAAGACATCTTAAAGTAAATTGTCGTTTGTGGCGTTTAAAGTACATCTTCAGTTAGAAATTATCAATCACTAGTACAGCGCAGTTACTTCCCTACGCATTTGTTTATTTCTTGGGGTACGTATGTACATAAAAATCGTAATCAATTAATCATATAGTAGTATTCTTACAATAAACAAATGAAAACTTCCTCTCAATATTATGTAATTTGATTGGGTATAATTAAAAGGTATTTTGATTGAGGAATTTATGTTATTCCGTTATATCCTTTCTACTAGGTAGACTGAATAATCATTACATCGGGTTTACAATAATAAAGGTATAATGGTGTATAAAAAGTGCCGAAGGAGCACAAAGTCCAAACAAAAAAATGCCGAAGGGGCACAAAGTACAAAAATGCCGAAGGGGCACAAAGAACAAAAATAATAATAATAATAATTAATAATAATGCACTGCTAATTTGGAAACAAAAAAATGCCGAAGGGGCCAAAATGTACCATAGTTTACAAAATGTACCATAGTGTACAAAATGTACTATGGTGTATAAAATGTACCATGGTGTACAAAATGTACTATAGTCTACAAAATGTACCATAGTGTACAAAATGTACTATGGTGTACAAAATGTACCCTGGTGTACAAACTGTACCATGGGGTACAAAATGTACCATGGTGTACAAAATGTACTATAGTCTACAAAATGTACCATAGTGTACAAAATGTACCATGGTGTACAAAATGTACCATGGTGTACAAAATTTACCATGGTGTACAAAATGTACCACGGTATACATAATATACAAAATGCTAACGTGCATACAAAAAACGCCAATGGGCACAAAATAACAAGGTGCCAGAGGGACCACAAAGGTGAAAAACTTGGCAATAAACATATAAATAATAAAATGTATAATTAATAAATAATAAATAAATATTAAAGGACAATCATACACAAATCGACCTAGTCCCAAACTAAGCAAAGCTTGTACTATGGGTACTAGACGATGATATTAATAATTATATTTATAAATATATATATATATATTAAGGCTGTGAAACCTGCGACCTGCTTTAGAATGAAGTGTAAACGATTGTGGTTCCTATTTTCAAAAAACTTATTTTAGACTTTCAGTACTTATGATAAATGAGTCTTCGTGATTATACATGCATTAAAACAGTGCTGTCCCTGAATTAAATGGTAAAATGAATAAAATTTGGGTTGGACGAGGGTTTTCCAAATTGAAGACTGTTTTAATGGAGAGACGCAGCATTTATAATATTTTGCATCTAGTCTAGTTAATAATGATCCACGAGCCCTCATAAGAGACGTGGGTGGTGTGTTTACCTATGTATTTTCCTTGAGTTATACTCACCTGTAACTTTAAATATAAATTTCAGTAATTCAGTAATAATTTGTGATTCCTTATGAAGTTACTACGGTATTTGAGATTATATGGTCGGTGTACCAATCAGTTGTGTAAATTTCACTATATAGAAATTCTAAAGTAAACTGATTTTCTTTTCAAGTGATGACTAGTCAACGCCGGTTTAGTATTCTGAAATACTTACATTTCGTGAGATTTTTAACTTCATACCAAAAATTGGAAAATGTATATTTCATTGAAAAAGGCAAACTGTGAGTTTTCTTGCGGCGCTTCTTTCTCACAAAGGCCTTAGTTGGAAGCGCTGGTAGATTCCTAAATTTTCGAAAATAATAGCTTCATAGTACATTAATTCACGGGTAAATGAATATATATATGTAATCCAATGTTATGATTGGCGAAAGCAATAAAATAAAAATAACTGTTACAATACCAAATACAAAATATTCCATTACTTAATTAATTCCATTTACCAATAAAGAACAAGTACCTAAAAAAAAAAAAAATAAAGAAACACAAATGGAAAGAGAAGGGAACGGAAACGAGAACATAGAATTATTTAATGATGTAAAAATGAAGACAAAATTATTGAACTTGAAACTACTAAATAATAAGTATCACTCACTAAATTAACTTCATGTATGCATAGACTTATGGTTAAAAGCCTTGTCTCAAAAGGAGATTAAATACCGAATACGTGAATAGTAACAAAGAAAAAACATTTCTTTATGACACATTTATTACAAATTTACAATACAGTTGTTGATAAGATTAAACTCGTGTTACATTTCAATGTACATTCAAATTCATGATTAAGGATTAAATTAAAAATATTACATTTCCAACTACAGTCACAGAATAAAGACACTACTACAGTATATTGACCGAGATATTACTAATAGGTATGTTGTGCATACCAGTTACTTTGAACTATGTTGTCTGTTTTGCTCACTGCGCCGACTCACAAGCAAACCATATTAATGGCGAAACTCTCATCCTCGCTGTCACAGCGAACGTGCTGAATGCACTACACCGCCACGATAACCGTGCTCAGCTGAACCCTGAGTCTGAGCAAATGCTTCGCACCTTGGTGTTTGGCGTAGCTGGCTGGTGTGGGGCATCTAGAGGTAAGCCTCGAATTTAGTTCAATTCACTCAGACGGAGCAGTGAGCGAATCCGCAGAATATTTGTAATTACTAATAATATGAATCAATCTAGATTCCAGAAATATATTAAATGTACATGTAATACAATGGTGATATGAAATGTTAATACCTTGTAATAATTAAATAAATAAGGTGTCAATAAATAACTATTTCCCTCAACCTCCCCTCAATTCACAAACAAGTGCTCGTTTCGAAAGCTAAACTTAGTAGTAAAGTAATAATTTGTACCTACTATTTAACCGACTTCTACGGCAATACAAGCTTTAATAAGGCGTTCGGACGTCGTAACAGAAAAAAAAGTGGTCCCATAAGAAGTTAATGCACTGCAATTTAGAGTTTTATGAGACCACATAGAAGATTTGCCCTAGTTTACCGCGGATGCAGGGATATTGATTATTAGTTAGTTGGGTGTCAATTCTATGGAAAGGCATGGGCGGGCTTGATGGATTTTTCTGACGTGTAATTTGCGATTTATTATGAGTTGAACTTGATATGGGTAACTGTTTAAAACGCTAGGTCGATTTGTGTAAGATTATCTCTTAATATGTATGTACGGATATAGTGCATAAAGATTTTTCATCGGTTTTTGTCGGAAAAGGTCGTTTTAACAAGCTTTCTCTATCAATTCAGATAAAAAACTTGTGATGAAATAATAAAAACGAGATACCCCGTCAAAATACGATGGAAAATATGCACTATATCTGCTTTTTCTTAAATCTTCATAACGTTTGACTAAACTAGTGTCCGATCGAAAAAATATTTACAGCTGAAAACGTAACCGAAGCTTTGGCTTCAGTGTCATTTTGCGTATACTGAAATCTAGTTTGTTTTTTTCACTTAGGAGGGCACTTATTGGCAAGCTATGGCACGAAGGCTGAAGGACGCGCGATTATTCATGGACCTCTGCTTATCGGCTTGGAAAAAGCTTCGGCTAGCTTATAGCCGAAAACAAAAATATGGCCGAATCATGATTTTTAGCCGAAAATGTCGCAAACCAAAATCCAGTTGAAAACTAAGCTAAAATACTATGTTACATCATTTAAAGCGCATACGATTGGCCTGGTGCTTTAGGGCCCACGCTGGTTAGAAAGCCGGACAATCTCGCCGTTTTTACTGCTTATTTATGGTAAAAGGCAAATATCGTTCAGTACTTAGTGCACTTACTAGGTTAGTGTTTTACTGGCTTCTAGGAACTTCAATTTGGGATTGAAGAACCTATTTTTTTACAAATAGGAGAGAGAGGGATTATTGACAATTAATTCAGTGAATAAAGGATTTTGACCTTACAAACGGTCCGGTAGTTTTGAATTTTTGATATGTTGTCTAGGATGGTTAGTCAGTGCTTAAAATGCAAAATGCACAATTCCCCCCCCTCCGCGCCCGCCGCCATATTGAAAAAACCGGCACTTTCTTCATATTTTTGCTCATATCTTCCTTTAGGAGCCTTTTAGCTAGAAGAAAGCTTCGACAATGTTATAGAGAGTTAAATTTTCTACATTTTCCATTTTATATTTTGTTTCTAGGACAGATAGTTACGGAGATATGCGCATTTAAAAAAACTTAAGAAATTGCAATTTCCAACTCAAAAACAAACTTCTGGATTATATCTTCGTTTGGGAGCATTTTAGCTAGAACAGTGCTTGGGCAATTTTGTAGAGAATTAAATTTACTATAATTTACATTTAAAATTTTGTTTCTAGGACAGATAATTACGGAGAAAATGTATGTAAAAATGGACATGAGTTTTATAAGCAATTATATTTCCTACATGTTTTAATTTGTCCTAGACTAGTCCCTAACTGAATGACAGCGTTCTAAACCAAGAATTTTGAGATATTTTCGGAAAATTCAACTTTTCCTGTTTTTTAAATGTGCATATCTCCGTAACTAACCGTCCTTGAAACAAAATTTTAAATGTAATTTATAGTAAATTTCATTCTCTACAACATTGTTCAAGCTTTGTTGTAGCTAAAATGCTCCTAAACGAAGATATAATTCAGAAGTTTGTTTTTCAGTAGGAAATTGCGATTTTTTACGTTTTTTCAAATGTGGATATCTCCGTAACTATCTGTCCTAGAAAAAAAATATAAAATGGAGAATGTAGCAAATTTAACTCTCTATAACATTGTCGAAGCTTTCTTCTAGCTAAAAGGCTCCTAAAGGAAGATATGAGCAAAAATATGAAGAAAGTGCCGGTTTTTTCAATATGGCGGCGGGCGCGGAGGGGGGGGAATTGTGCATTTTGCATTTTAAGCACTGACTAACCATCCTAGACAACATATCAAAAATTCAAAACTACCGGACCGTTTGTAAGGTCACACATAGTACTTTAGTCTCTATTCAGCGTATTAAATATAATACAGCCATTTGAGCGACGTACATCAACAGGGACGTGCCATTTGTGATATGCTATTCATTGATTTTTTCTGCGAGTATTTCAGCTGCTTTTAATTAATATTGACAACTTGTCATATACAGGTAAAGAGAATATCGCTAAAGTAGATACATTGTTATGATATTTAAAGCAAGGTAGAAACTAACTTACTGGAGAAGCAATATGACGGGAAATGGTTGCGTAAACGCTCGTCCTAGAGATATGATGAATACTCTTAGCATTGAAAAAGAAAGTGGCACAGGAATATAATGCTTGATTTCACGCAACGTGCGTAACGTCGTAACGTAGCTCAGGCGCCAGGGCACTGCTTCAGATACGCAGAGATCCTGGGTACGATCACCAGCAATGTAATGGATCGCGTAAAATTTTGCATATATTTAACCTCTGTACCAATATAAAAAAAAAATAGAAACGTCGGATTTAGCTTCGATTTCTCTCTTGTATAATTTCTGTTTCCATTCCGTCGGTGTTTTATGCGTTGTTTAGACGATAGTGAGCCCAACGGCGGCTATCTCTTTATATGCGCATTCATGATTGCTTATCAACAGTAACTAACTTGTGTTTGTGCTAATGCTTGTATTAAGTTGTTTACGAGACAGGTGGAGTTAGATTTACTTTCTATGGTAAACTGTGTAGCAGTAATTAATATAGCATAAACTTTTACTATTGCATCGTTATAAAATGTAATATGTTTTAGTACGGAACAGAACATAACACACACACGCGTTTTATTTTTCATAATAAACACACGCTAAATTAACCTACTCTCTCTGGTAGTCGTCATCTCATTATGCTTGACTGATGATGGCAGTTACCAACTCCTTAATGGTTAGGACTTAGGGGATAATTCTTTGAATATTAATATTACATTACTGCAGACGCCGGGAAATAAGGGCTTGCCGGCTGAGTAGGTATAGACGGCCGACCGTAAGGGAGGCCGTCTAGTGATACGAAGCCGGCAAGCCCTTTTCACGGCTAAGGCATGTATAGTGCTTTTCTCAAACATACGAGTATGCAATGAAATAAAAAAATACACCACTCAAAAAAACATAATTCAGCTGTTCAGCCAGTTTATGAACACAGACGCCATGTTTAAAAAAAGTATTTTTAATTTTCCCTCCAATCCCTCTATATTTTTTCTTTAATAAGTCCACGTGTGGAGTTTGCGAATATTAGGGCCATTATACACAACCTGATAATAAGAATCTTAGTTTCTATAATAAGTAAAATAAAGGCAGAGGATTTTTAATATTGTCTATGGTCTCTGGTGACTTACGTATAGACGGTATTGTCAGTTCGTGTGTACTAGGCATTAACACAGATATTGTTGGTCCGATGGCTGAATGGGTAGCTACTAGAAAAAAAAATATATCAGCTGTTCATACACACAGACGCCATGTTTACATTAAAATTAAAAACAAATTACTTCCCGGCTTAGGCCTTCAATTTTGTATGAAATTCCTTTACAGTTCTCTCGAATTGTTCCGCCCGAAACTTGACACTTCGAAGCCTGTTTTAACGCACGTTACGACGATATTTCATTGCATGTTTGAGAAAAGGTAGGTTAAGACCGTTAGTTGTATTATTACAGCAACTCGTCTCGGAAATAAAATTTCTTCTCATTGAAGTAGTTATTTTTTTATGATAGAGTGATTATATGTATAAATTTTAGGCTAGCTAGGCTAGACGGC
Organism: Apotomis capreana; assembly: GCA_947623375.1. Lineage (NCBI taxonomy): Eukaryota > Metazoa > Arthropoda > Insecta > Lepidoptera > Tortricidae > Apotomis > Apotomis capreana. Next base: position 23,021,665 of record OX392499.1, read on the forward strand.
TTTTAACCAATTTGGGACAAGAATAGCTCCAAAAATGGTTGTATGATACGTTTTCTCCAATCACAGTAAATAAAAAACCGGCCAAGTGCGAGTCGGACTCGCGCACCGAGGGTTCCGTACAAACACTTTCCATCCCTAAGTGGTTAAGTTAAGTTTGCACGTCCTAGTATGTATAGCGCCCCATATAAATTAGGTATTAAGAAAAAACTACTTACTACCTTAGATCTCGTACAAAACAATTTTCGTTGGTAGTTTTTATAGTAATGTACATCATATGTTTTTTTTTTGATTTTTCATTTTCTTATTTTAGAAGTTAGAGGGGGGGGGGGGCAACTTTTTCCACTTTGGAAGCGTCTGTCACGCAAACTATTCGGTTTAGAAAAAAGATATTTTAGAAACCTCGATATCATTTTTGAAGACCTATCCATAGATGCTCCACACGTATGTGTTTGATGAAAAAAAAAATTGAGTTTCAGTTCTAAGTATGGGGAGCCCCCAATATTTATTGTTTTTTTTTTTTTGCATCAAAATCTTAATCCGCTTTACAGACTACATCTACCTATCAAGTTTCAACAGTATAGCTCTTATAGTTTCGGAAAAAAATGGCTGTGACATACGGACGGACAGACGGACAGACAGACATGACGAATCTATAAGGGTTCCGTTTTTTGCCATTTGGCTACGGAACCCTGAAAAGGAGAATAAAGCGGACGACATTGGCGAGAACCTTCTAGTAAATTTACTGGCTCAAGCTGTACGCATATATAGATGAGTTTAAAGCTCCTTGTATTGTTTACCTTAAGAAGACATGACTTAGTGAGCGCAAAGCTAACGCTACATCAATAAATATCACTATCACGAAACACGCTCTAAGCTGCCCTAATAACTTAATCTGAAGCTAAGAATGCTTCATAATTCTATCTCGGCTATTTATCTAAGTTATTAGGCCTAGCGCAGAAGGGAAATAATTAAAAACCGGTGAATGGGGCACTAAATATCAGGCCACATTGTCTGCGTAAGCACTAAACTGTGTATGTCAACGCATACTCGATATGAACCTTCTTACGTATATGTATTTAATAGTTATATACTTGTATCTAAGTATGGTCAGTCTACGAAGACAAGTGCGTATTTTGATGATATCATAGACACGAAATACCTACTTTATAACTACTATTGCAGTATAGTAATGAAGTTACAATTTATTATTATACTATTACCACATAGTAAAACACAACGTTTCCACCTAAGAACTGATTGTTTGTATAAAACACGACATGATTGATCAGGGCTTGTAATATTTGAGGGTTGCCCTCGATTTTCCTGGGATTTCATTATCAGATCCTGACTTGGTGATAATGGGTGATACTCTCAGGGGTATCCTAAAAATAATAATACTAACGGTCTTAACTTACCTATAATATTTAAAGAATGATGTCCTAACGTAGCCTAACTCCTAAGCATTGAGGAGTTGTACCTTCCATCATTAGCTTTATAAAATACATGAAAAAATTATTAGTGTTTATGATATCTGAGAGTTGCTCTTGATTACCCTCGGATCCCAACATCGGATCCCGCCACGGTGACAATGGAACTAAGTACCTCAAGAGTACCTACACTCTTAAAAAAAAAAAATGAGGTTCGGTCCACAATTAGCGGAGGAATCGCGTAACATGCATACAAAAAAAAAAACATTAGATCCCACTGGAGAACCTCCTCAATTATTGAAGTTGTTCTAACGAAGCAAAAAAATATGTGCATCATGCTGTAGAGATTTTTTTCTATAATCATTATCCGTTCCCATACCTAATGGTCGGGGGTAATTCTGCCGTCATATCGAAAAAGGGCGCATCTAACATTTTTGTCAAAAATGAGTATACATATTCGGAATCAGCAAAAAAAGACGGATCTACCAGTATTTTTAAATTTGACTAAAGATGAACAGAACCCTGTGAAACCTACAATCAAAAAGGACGTATCTGCGGGATACCGCGTATACAACGAATGAGAAAAGGCACTTCTGATGTATGCTAAAATAAAAAGGCCCATCTAAGCAAAAGCGTTTTATTATTTTAGAAAAATATGGACATTTTCATAAAAATAAATGGCGCTTCTACACGATAATATGAAGAAAAGACAGTTCTGCGTAGTTGCGCCTTTTCATCTTAGTGAAATCACCATTTAAGTCACAATAAGTCAGGCGCAAGTGTCAGTACCGTCTTTTCTACGTAGTAAAGTTAAGCGTGCGGGGTAAAGGGGGCTCGCGGTTGGATATCAATTCAATCAGATGCGTCCAGGCAGTTGAAGGAAATTTTAAGGTTTTCTTTAAATTATCATCATAAATTTAAGACTCAAACTCCTGTCGGTGTACCTGATAAAGTATGTATACTCTACCAGGGTGTTTTTCAACCCACGCCATAATGCGGTTCTTTAGAGGTACTACTTTACTGACAACGGCACATTTTTGGTAACTAACGTTGAAAGTCAGTGAATGTCACTGATGTAAGTAAACAAACAGGAAACAGGATTTTTTAGATATTCCATTTTAGTATTTTTTTCATAATAAAGCCAAAACTGTTCACAGTGATGAAAGTCAAGTTTTTTCAATAGAATTCAGTAATTATTTCGCAAGACGAACGAAGGATTGAGCAGCATTCCGGTAAAAAATGTTTTCAGTTTGGTCTGTGATAAATCGCTACTGTCGTTTAATAATATAACGTATGCACAATATTTATGGATTAATTTGTCTGAAATAAATGCTTTTTATTTTTATTTTTTTATTATTTTTTTATTTTATTTTATTATTGCCATATGAAAGCTTTTTATAGCGCCACTATCCCTGGACCGGACCGGACTTATGGTGTTCAACCATTTACTGTTAAATGCTTCACAAACACCACATTTCGAAGGTTTTCCGTATCTTCCCTTACCTTTGCGCCATGATCGATTTTCACACCCATAGAAAACTATGCACCCCATAAAAAAAAAGCGTTTGTTATTTTTTTATTATCTGGGATATATTTGCGGTCATTAAATTATTTTTAATTTTAACAGCCACGTTTGCTAAACCTATTCTTGCTTTGATGTCTGGTGTATATTTTGAGTCTACTGTAATAAATATACATAAATATATTAGTTTGCTTTTCTTTAAATTTAAAGGGTTGTCGTATTAAAATATACATTTTCTTCAAAGGAGACAGGTACAATCATTAAAAAAACGGCCATATAGAAAAGCCATACATTAGCTAAAATCAGTTGCTTCAAATAGCTTTCGACGTTTTCGGAAAAAAATACACTTGTCCTTTTTATTAAAACAAATAAAAAGTCGTCAATGCAAGAATTCCGTTTTGACATTTATAAAGCGGTAAAACTAAAACTTATTTGTAGGTAACGTAACTAAAAAAAAAGCAATTGCCTACTTCCTTCACTTCAACAATAATATACCAAGTATTAGGGCTGGTCAAAAATCAAAAATCAAAATGCGTTACAGACGTATCTGCTTTTTGTCTTTTTAAGTAGGTCGGTGTTTACTTACAACCTACGTTAAAAAGCAGTTAATGGCTATATGCGTCCTTTTTATTTCGTTAACTAAAATGCGCTATGCGTATTATTATTAAGTAAAAAAGAAGTTTTAATAAATTACTACGCTGAAAAGACGTTTCTAGCCAGACACGTCTTTTTACTGTAGTATAAAAGTATTTATTTGTATTTTTTTTACTAAGAGAAAAGATAAAATATCATTTATTTATTATTAAATGTTATCCAAATTGGATTTTGCATATCAATCCCTATAGTTCAAATGCTTCTACACGTTTTTGCATTAAAAAAGTATCACATTTTTTATATTCTTTCACGCAGCGAATTTTTTTATTTCAATTTTACAAAATATTTTTTTTCTTCGTTTTCAAGTTTATGTAGAAGCGCCCTATTTCGATATGACGGCAGAATTATCAACTGCAAATAAGTTTCTACGCACAAATATATATATATATTTATTGTAATGTAACACATTTTTGGTTTTCGGACGAAGATTTGAGGAAGTGTTATCGTGATGCGAACGAAGTTTTACCTTCTAGTTGGAATTAGAAAATGATGTGTGACCGCGTAGGAAATGATTATAGAATTTGTGTAGGTACTAGGCGTCTGTTTGCCGCAGAATTTTAGCCAAAACAGACGCCTCACATTTTATAATAATAAGCGCTACAATCGAAACGGTCTGATACTTTACGTAGAAATTTTCCTTGCGTTCTTGTTCTCATATTTCGCTACTATTGTTTACGTTTTGGAGGAGGAAACGGACGGGAATAAATCCTCGATATGTATCAAAAAAAGGAGCGGTGGTATTTCCTCTTAACTCAAAACGCGCGGGTCCCCTGTAACCTGCATGCGCAGATAGCGATCGCAAGGGCACAGTTACGTGTTCACAGACCCTACAGCCAACTAGTTAGATGCGAGCTATGTGCGTACAGGTACACGTACCTATAGATAGTTTGACAATCTTACATTACGTACTATGAAATAAATTCCTATCTGATAATGTAATTTGTGTATTTGTAAGTTTGTTTACAAAAACTCCGTTGTTGGTTAGAATTCTTCCTTCATGAAGGTTGACAGTTTCTCAGTTGGTCGGTCAACAAATCAAGTAAGGCGTAATCAACTGTGCGACCCCCAGCATCATACCTACGGCTACGGGTGCTAATTCCAGTGTAGTTTGAGATATCACTAAATAAGTGATGCCCCAGATATATCTCATGTATATCGCAAATAACTGTCGTTAAAACGCGATAAATGCGATTCGAGTTACATATAAAGCCATTTCTCGCTACCCGGTCAAGTTAAGTTTGCGCCTGATATCCATGGTGTTGCATATACGTAAGGCACAAACTTAACGCGATCGGTCGGCAAAGTGGAAATATACTAGGTATGTCACCACATTGGAAATCTCTCCAAGATAACAGAGATAAATACATGATATTAGGGCCTTGCTCTGTTTTCGTCGAGTAATGTAATCGAGACATAGGTACCTAAACAGTGCCCAACTAAAGACAAACACCGAGACAGGTGAAACTACAAGCACGGAAAACCTGTTTAAAAAAATAAAAACAGTGTCTGTCAATCGTAAACTACAATAACTAGTGGCGGAAGTCCTGTCGTGTAGTAAACATTTTTCTTGTTAAGCACAGCGTAATGAGACGAGATGTATACGTAACGACAAAACATCGTATACCTATAAGGGGCTATACGTGCTAAAGTTACAACTTGTAATTTGTTTTTGATTGTAGCTCAAATGGCAAAAGCGATATATGTCTGCTTTATGGCCGTGATAAAGTTGAGATATTGCTAAATTAAGAATATTGCATAGCCTCATCGAATTCGGACCCTAGTGCAATTTTCCAACGCTTTCAATTAATTTGATCGTGTTAACGATCCCCGTATAAAGAGATAAACATAACTTTTTGTGTTAAAAGTTGACTTATAGTAGAGCTTCAGTTGCTGCTACCGAAACTAAACCATTATTTTATAGTACTCTATTCCCATTTGACATTATAGACTAAGACATACACAACAATTAACCTAATTCCTGGTCCAGGAAGCTACGCGCAGAACCGCTTAACTGTAAATCGGGAACGCTCCTATCGCAGCATCGGCCGCGGCACAATAGCGGCGAGTATGTTATCCATTCGCATTTGCGTGCTTATACACGTCGCCCGACGGCTACGTAACTGTATAACATTTTTGACGTTGGCCTGTTATTTATAACCTTTGCTAGATATACTTGTCGCATTGGAAGCAGGTATTCTAGGGATCTTCGGAACTCGTGAGTTACAACCGCTCACTTAAGTTTACCATTATCATATTTTAATATCAGGAGTGACGTGTAGTATTAATTATTAGCATAAATACATTTAATTTTATTATAAGTGTATTGTATAATGTTTAATATTTTATATGAGTAAGACCATATTTTAGTAAGGTATAAAATTTGTACGCCAAAAGGCAAAACACAGAGCACTGCATGTTTTTAAAATATAAGATCTTATCTGTGATTTACATATAAATTAATTCTATTCTATTCTATTCCAAAATATTTCTATTGTAGGTATAAAATATTCGGTTCGGATAATGCCATGTGTTTCAGGAACTACTTCGACGGAGCTTTGCGATATCTTATAATCGCTTCATCGCGGCATTATATTTTGAGCACATTTTAAAAGAGACATACATAGTAACATTAGTTATTGGTAGTAAAATTCATAAGTTTCCTCTAAATTACCAATTTGACTTTACTCTAACAACGCTTTTGACCTTATTCAATTGATAACGAATTTTTACTTTTTTGACCTTAGGCAACCAGTAACTTGATCTATAATTTTGGCCTAAACTCACACTCTAGGTGGCAAAGGCTGCACTTTAAAGCTTGTTCCAAATTATTGATTTGACGCGTAGATTTTGGATTTTAAATTTGACCAACTAGAGGTCTAGTGACTACAGTTGAGGACAAATTAATTGGAATATTGATTTTGTTTTAAATAAACAAATGATTTCTTAATCAACAATTTAAGTAGATGAATGATTTCTAAACTTTCGCTCTTGATAAGAAAGTTTATTAGGATCGGGGGTTAGTGCTCAAATATCCTTTTTTAAAACTCTTTGTTCAAAGTGATCTATGATTTCCTGAAATTTGGTTACTCTATTAAGTTAGCTAGACTAGTAAAAAAATACGTTAATTTTCAGTTTTATTTTATGATAATGTGAGTACAGTTATAGCCTTTTAGTTTAAGGTTTGCTATATAAGGTACATTAATACATTTAACAGAGCAAAGGAAAGGCAGAAGAACCTATTATACTATCGTCATCAACTCAATAAACTACCATAACTCTTACAAGTCATAATATCCTTGCATTCCTGCCATCCGCGATCACAATAACTGTCGCGTCCCGGGATAAGCCTGCGACCCATAACTACCAGTAAACGATGACGGCAGAAACTAACTTCCAGAATTATGGACATCTGAAGCACTAAATACGGTTTATTTGAAGTTATGGCTGTCCGTTCGTCTTTATTATGATGTTGATATATCTTAACTTATTTTCAGAAAATAGATTAGGTACCTACTTGCATCCGTTATTGCACATTTAAATCGAAATTGATAGTAGGTATAATAATACCGAAATAAGGAAGTTAATTTCAAAGTGTATGACATATTATTTTTTTAATATATTATTCGTTTTTCTTGCTTAAAATCATCTGAAAACAACCATTTATAAGTTATTTACCAATTATAATACAACGAACGAAACTATTTCAGAAACTTATTGAATATAGCAAAATGTCTGAGTTTAAGCATAAAAATTATGTACAAAGATTAAATTAAAGTAATCTTAAATATTTCTATCCGTAGAGACACGTACATACATGACTTTTATGATTATGGCATCGATACAATAAATATTTTTATTTTAACATAACTTACAGTCGTGATTAGATCTGCTTAATTATTTTATTTAAATTAATGTATACGGCAATGGAAGATAATATTTAATAATTTTCATAGTTTACTCTTCACGTTGTCCCCAAGTGTAGTAACACAATACGAAGTGGTATCGGAGCCCAGCCCTCGCACTCGACTGGAGCCGTAAGGTTTCCAAAGAATTTCGGGTGAGCCGGTGAGGGCAAATCTGCCCTTTTCTTCGTTTTTTTTAAAGTGAAAGTGTATACTTTGAAAGTAAAACCAATTCTAGGGTCTAGATCTTTTTATTATACATTTTAGGACCTCACTTTATGTATTAAGTTCTTTGTAAATTCAATTGCTTTATTTTATCGACTTCAGAATAAACACGTCACGTTTCGTTTAGGTATTACAACGCATGTAATTATACACGCTTGCCGCGGCGCTGATTTTCTGTAGCGCCCTGTTAGCACAATCACTGAAAAGGGTTTAGCAGGCTAAGGAAGAACGTGTGGCCCCTGTCAGGAATATTCAAATTGGTAAATGTCAATTGTTGGTGGCCTCATAACTAGTAATCACTCCAACTTTTAGCCCTCTATCTTGAACTGTCACAGAGATAATGTCAAAATAGTAGTTTTTGATACAAGTGTGGAAAGTATGTCATTTTGAACGAGTCCCGAGGAGTCTTGGCCTGAGCCGCAAGGCGAGGGTCAAGACTCGGGACGAGTTAAAATGACACTTCCACACGTGTACCAAACAACGTTTTTTAATACATTTGCGAAAAATTGCAATAATACAAATTTAAAACAGTAATTGAAAGGGGCAATTATATTTATTTCTGTCTGATAAAAATTAAGAGTAATACCTACAATTTTTAGAGTAATTGTGAAGGGTCGCATTTAAGGCCTTTGCTGGTAAGTTTAAAGTCTTATTCAAGTTGTTAATAATTCTCTTTTTCTCGTTTCCAGCCAATAAAATGTTCATAGACGGCAATGTAACTTCTCTTTCGATTTTGCGGGTAAAATACTCTTACTTGCAATTTTTGCCTTGGCTCGCTATATAGGGCGGTGTTAAATCTATTCTGATAACATCAGAATCCATCATTTTCTATCAAAAACTCTTATTTTATAAATCTTACGTGTCATTTACATATAATTAAAACAATACTGAATGAAAATGAAAGTTTTACTTTTAATTGTAATATTTTTTTTTAAGATGGCGTCGGCTGTGATCATTCAGCCAAATCAAAAGAAGTAGTTTTAATATTTCAGAAGAGATATGATAATGTTACACAGTAATTTAATTGATTCGAAACAATAAAAATCGTGAATCTGTTTTTAGTTCTTTACATTTCATATAATTGTAAATAAATATATTATTTTATACATAAAAATAGCGATTATTCATAATTATTATGAATTTATAAAGCAGCGCGTGGGTCACGCTTAATACTGTATTTTCTAAGCTGTGACAATACTTTCTTTTTAATTTTTTTAGGTCACGCATAATACTCATTTGCTCATTAAATAATAGTCACTCAGACAAATTATTAAAACCGCTTTTGTATATAATTTAATAGATAACCCTTTGATTGATCCAGTATGCAATTTAAATATTTTAAGCATAATTATAAGATATATACTTGCAATGCAATGACGTAATAAATAAAGTCGGAAAGTGATTGACCTTTTTTTGGATGTATGAGACATGACGTGTTAGTACAACAGAAAATTAAAAAAATTTGAAAAGTAAAAAGCACTAGTTCGAAATCAAAAAAAATAACGAAGTAGTCAAGATGAACGTCGATTTCGACGTTTATCATAAATATACTAATAAACTATATAAACTCCTTAGTTGTATAGATGTCTATCGTGGAGGTTTATTGTTTTAGGTACACGGGAATATGATAAAAATTCAAAAGAAAAGACTCCTTATATTACTTGCATACTTTCGTAATTTTTTTTTTATGTTCCACCAAATATAATTAATTGATTTTGCGTATGCTAGTAGCTAATACTAGAAGCAATACATATGATTTTTTTTATAGTTGTACTTTCAAAAAAACTTGTTGATAAGAGCTGTCAAAAAATAAATTGACATTTATTTCTTTTATTGCTCACGTATAAAATATTAATAAAATTATAGGGTATACTCCCACTAAACTTACATAGCTGTGATTTTGTATCAATGCTCTAGCTGGTTTGGATTAGAAGATACAAGAGTTTGAAAAAAAATGGGATAAAAATACATTTTTGACATTATCTCTGTGACAGTTCAAGATAGAGGGCTAAAAGTTGGAGTGATTACTAGTTATGAGGCCACCAACAATTGACATTTACCAATTCGAATATTCCTGACAGGGGCCACACGTCCTTCCTTAGCCTGCTAAACCCTTTTGTCATCCATAGCTTCTTTATTAATGAATGTAATCAAAACCCGTTTCACGCACAAATGGTACAAGTTTGTCGATTCGTTTGTTTGCTTGCAATGTATATTTGCTTCCTGTTATCAGCGGCTGAGCGATGGCCGCCCATTTGTCCGCTGCAGCCACTTAGCGTGAGGCATGGTGCTGGCATTGCCGAGCCATTTGTATGGCTACCGAATGTATGCAGATATGTACTTATGAATCCCTACTTAATATTAAAAAGGGGAGACTAACTCTGTCTGTCTTGTACCTCATCATGCTTAAACCGCTGAGCCTTATTTAGGTGAGTTTAGATATAGAGATAGGATGAGTCCTGAGGAAGGCCAAAGGATAATCATTATTACGAAAATCATGCCATAAGGAGAGAAATGAGGGCAGAATTTACCACCTTGTAAAATGTATACTTGATTAGTTATATGCCACTACATTTTATTCAGACGTTTATACACATATGTCGAATAACTAACGGACACGGGCAGACATATCAGATAAGCTTACACAAACATACCAAGTACCAAGTGAGTTTGCATCATCATGTAGTGTACATTAACTATTTATTTATTATGGATTTATTGATATTGACAAATAACGAAGACACATATTGGTGATTTTTCAGGCTATCATCAAAATTTCTAGCTTACAACAATAAGGATGTGATGTTGATAGATGTTTAAATCTGCTACATACATGAAACGAAAAATAATTTTCAAAAATTTAAATGAGTTCGAATGAGATTTAAAAAAATCCGCTTATGTTATATTTTAGTCCGAACGCATTTGAAATTGATTTCAGAATCTGCTTCGATAAATCAATAACTTGAACGCACTTATTCTCGACTAACATGGCAAGTTACTTGCTTTTCATATAAGTTTCCAAATAACAATACCGTACTTAGCACAAGGACGTCATTTGTTCGTTGGCTATTTGTATCGAGCGTTTTCAGCGCTCCGTAGAAATGTCGTATTTTCAAGTATACATATTGTCATTTCTGACTTTTAAAACACTCTGTGTAGTAAATCTTATATAGAATTTTAACCCCTATTATAAACATGATCGATTCTCGTCTTTATAAAAATTACAATATGTTCCGTCATTTCTTCCGTTGGTTTAACATTGTCTTTGTCAAACAATGTTAATGATATATCATCACCATGTTCTAGTATGTAAGTCATCCTAGAACAACTAGATTAGGTGTGAAGTAGGTAAGCTGTCAACCGACACCGACCAGCAGCCATCGATCCGGCGACCCCGCAACCCCGGCCACCCGACACTGCGGTCGCTGAGGTAATCGACTCGCCACCTCGAGCTTTATAGGTTACTGGTTTTTCACAAGGTGAAACAAAATATTGGGCAAGTGCGAGCCCAACTCGCGCATGAAGGGTTCCGTACCATAATCTATAACAAGTTTGTTGTATGGGAGCCCCCCTTAAATATTTATTTTATTTTATTTTTAGTATTTTTTATTTTTACCACTCGCTTTTTTTGTATTTGTTGTTATAGCGGCAATACAAATATATCATCTGTGGAAATTTCAACTGTCTAGCTATCACCGTTATTGAGATACAGCCTGGTGACAGACGGACGGACGGACGGACGGACGGACGAGCAGCGAAGTCTCAGTAATAGGGTCCCGTTTTTGCCCTTTGGGCACGGAACCCTAAAAAAGTAACATTTTTTAGATCTCTACTGAATGCCATAAAATGTATAGCTATAATGTTTTGCCGGCGTGTTACGTGCCTTTAAACCTCACACCTTCATTCACCCCATTCTTAACTTCTTGACTGTCCAGCTCGTTGACGAAAAACTGTGTCCCATACGCCAAACTGCCAGTAGATAGTATGACATTTTATCATCATCGTCCTAGCCTTTGTCCCATATCTTTGTAGAGAATGAATTCTCAATCGGGGTCGGCTACCTAAATCCCAAGATGTGGCGTAGGCACTAGTTTTTACGCAAGCGACTGCTATCTGACCTTCCAACCCAGAGGGGAAACTAGGCCTTATTGGGCTTAGGTGGTTTCCTCACGATGTTTTCCTTCACCGAAAAGCGAGTGGTAAATATCAAATGACATTCCGTACATAAGTTTCGATAGATAGTATGACATTTTATAGAGGCAAATACCGTCGTGGCGTCTGGGGCACAGTTTTCCGTCGACGTGATTTGCCGTCTTTGGCGGTCAAATGGTTAAAGAACTTTATATTGTAGCTCCAGGAATAACCTTTGCAGAAGGCTGAATGCATCTGGATAATGTTAAATTTCTTAGATAAATAAAAATAAATTGTTGTGCACTTTGTGTATGTTAACGAATAAATTTTTATTTTATTCTATTCTATTCTAAAATCTCTACCTTCCTTGACACACATTTACCTAACAAACGACATCAACGCGCTACGAGTAACTCTCAACTGTTTAAGTTAGTAGAGCTTTTAAAATTGTAGTACCTATACCGTATTTTCGTGTGTGGTCCTAGAAAAATAATTTCGATGAATGAAATTACCATTAACAAAATTTTTCGTTTATGATCTGTTATTCACATAATACCAGAATTATTGAACAAAAGACAGCAACAGGCTTCAATTGCGACATTGCGCTGTCAACCCTTGTCGTGGCCATCAAAGAGTACTTTTTCTTGTCGTAAAATGAGCTGAAACTGATATTATACAAAATATCTTAATTCACCTTTGGTTTGCAGTTCCGAAGCAGTTATGTCAATTATAATAAAACTGCATCCGCTTTCCTATTTTGCATCCAGAATTCAGCTCAAAGGCAGTCCCTCTGTAATGGCCACTGTAATATAACTGTAATGATGGAGCTGGCGATGGGGCAAGCTTATGGCTTACCTAGATAGTTCCTATTCAGTCTTAAAGCATTCAAAGTTATATTGTTCGGAGAAATGTTTCTGCCACATAAATAGCTAAACTTCATTAGTAGTATCAGTTCAGCAGCATTATACCTACAAACATTAGTATTAACGTAGCTTTTGCGTATATCAAAAGAGATAACCTTTTGTAGTTTTATTTATGACTAGAAGGAGCCTGTCGGTATCTTCAGACACGTTTTTTTATTTACCACAGTCGGGTAAAAAGTATTCTCCATCTTTGGATGTCCAGCTATCCCTGTATTAGAATTGGCTAAAATCAGTCCAGCCGTTTCGGCGTGATGAGAGGACAAAGAAAACTTTACCAACCGATCGCACTGTACGATACAATTTTAGAATTTTATAATATATAGATACCTATATATATGGATAATTTTTCGGACAGATATCATTAGTAACGGGTCGCGTAAGTCACGTTTATCACTCAATCATCATCATCATCATCCAATCCTAGCCGATTTCGGCCACGGCGACTGGACACACTAGCTAGGTACCTATTAATAGGTACATGGTAAAACAAACTTCACTCTTGCATATATAGACCAACAGGATGTTTTTCAAACCACGCCATATTGACGATTTTTAGTGCTACTAATCAATTTTAGTGGCAACGACAAATTTTTGGTACCTGACGTTAAAAATCAAACAGAGAAAACGGGATTAAATATTCTGAAAATTTCAAGTATTTTTGCATAATAAAGCCAAAACTATTTACGAAATAATAAAAGTCGAGTTTTTTTCAATAGGATTCAGTATTTAATTAGCAAGAAGATCGAAGGACTGAACAGCATTCCGGTAATCAATGTTTTGAATTTGGTTAATGACAAATCGCTAATGACGTTTGATAATGCAAATATATGATTGCCACATGAAAGTTCTTTATAGCGCCACTATCCATGGGTCGGACCGACACTTGTTAGCCTATAATATGTCGCAGAATGTCGTGATATAACTGACCATAACGGACCTGCTCATGTATACCCACATACAAATTCACAAATGATGCGTTCCTCAAACATCTAGACGTGTAATATCTCATCGCAATGTTAACCGTTCCATTACTCGGTATCGTGTGAACTGCAGAGAGCCTCATCAATAGCCACTACCCCATCCGTTACGTGATGCTGCTGAGCTGATACCGCACTAATGTAACAGTTTAGCTATTTATATAAGGTAGGTACACCTTACAGCGTTGAACGTGAACATCATAGGCACCCTTGGGATGAATTTGACTTTTCTTTACCCCGTTTGGCAAATGTTGATAGGGATCAACAACCCAGGGGGGTTAGTTCACAAAATGGGGTCCGTAATGTTAAATATAATAATTTATCATCTAATTTACCTAATAGTTGACCTAACGTAACGTTTGATATGACACCTTTTCTGTTTTTTTTTAATAATTTACAAGTTGATTGATTTGAAAGGAAATTAATCAAAATTCCAAATTCTGTCCAAAATATAACCAGTATACATACCTATTTTAGGTAGGTACATGCTCTATTTACCCTTTATGCCTTATCACACTTGCGATTTTCGAGCAAGTTTCCTATACCAATAAGCGTCGCGGCGAACTCGCTGCGAGATCACCTTCATACAAAATTACAGTTTGGCCTTAAATTACAGTTTGTCAATGGAGCTCGAAATGAAATCAATGGAATTGGATCATAGTCTGTTCAATGTGTCGGCGCAACTCATATTTCGTTATAATACGTAACCTAATATCAGTTTTCTCATAATGCAAATATAAATCCATTAAGCCGTTGTATGGTACTCACGCTCGAATCTATGGCTACTGTTAGGAAAGTCAGCTGGCATCAATAAAAACGATGTTTCGGTGATAAGCCAGTGATATGGCCGATAAATAGTTTTTTTGTTATTATTGGTAAATGGAACACATCACTAAAGGGCACACATCTCAGAATATGTAATTAGACCCTCGACTATCGTCCCTCATAAGCCTCTCGTCTATTAAATTTGTCAAAATAGCAAATGAATAGCTGGCTAACATGACACCAATATCAAAGGTGTCTTGGTATACATATATCTCCAATAAGCTTTTGCATGTAAAAGTGCTCGCTTCCTCCGGCTATAGCCAGCAAGGCCGGCAGAATCAATCAAAACGCACAATATTTCCGGCCAAATCGTAACTAAGTCAAGTGTCTTCCTCCGAGCGTTCCTTGCCTCCACTCGCGCAGCCTTGTTTCGCTTTTTATCCCGCCCTTACTCAAAAAACAACCCTAAACGAACTTTACAGGGTTGAAAATACAAGGACAGCTTTTCACAGGCGCGAGCGCTCACTCTTATTTAAATAAGGTAGTCGGTGTGCGAGCGAGATGAGTGGATTTAGTGCCCAGCGTAAAAGGGATGGGCGAAGCGATGTTGCCGCGTTTTGAACTAGGGATGGGATATTTATGTATCGATTGGATTTTTCTACCGAATCGATGGTTATTTTTTTTAATGTGTTTGGATTTCTGCTGTATATTACCATTATTTATTTAACGTAACGAGATACTAAAACAATGAATCAATTTGATCCGATCTGTAATTGTTGTTATTGGATTTTATAAATTGCCTTTTCATGACTGTTTAGGTATAAAATTCAAGATGTTGCACTATTCAAATTTAACAAAAGCTATTTTATGTGGATTTCTATTATATTATTTTATAGGTATGTTTTGACCTTTGGCTAGATTATAAATTGTTTGTCTATTACAACGGTAAATATAGTGGGTATTTACGCGGCATTGAAACAATTGGAAATCCCTTCTGACGAAAGAATTTAGTTTGTTTACTTTTTTGGTGCGTTCCATTGTACGACAGAAAATTGATTTATTCAAACTAGTAACTAGGTATCATTTGTACAGTAAAAAAATAAAAATAAACTTATTGCTGATACACTCTATTCCATTAAAAGTTTTTTGTTGGATAAGTCGCTGATATGGGTAACGAATGATATTATTAAAACTAGACAATAAAACTTAGTTACAGAGACAGTTTAATGAAATTATGTACAAAATGTCGTATATAAACTTTTGCCTTCTGTATTTTATTGGTTAAGTTCGTATTTAACTTCGTTTTACACCTAGTTTCAGTGTATAAGATTGAAGTAGTAACGAATAGGTGGTTATTTGACAGAATGCGGGGGTAGGGCATGATTTACCGTATCTTCATAATGCAATGATGTATGATTATGAATCCTATTAAAATTGAATTGAACTCATCGATACTAAAATACCGCGATTGCCACATCCCTAGTAGCCAGATGGCGTCGACAGGCCGCGAGCCGACAAGTCGAATTCGTTCGGAATTCCTCGCGCCTCCGCCTTCGTGACGCATGCGCCTGCTTGGATTTCGGGGATCTATAGCGATCTATAGCGCTTGTTTTATGAAATTGAAAGTTCTTTCACCAACATTTGGGTATGTGGGTAGGGAGCGTGAGCGATGGGAGCTTGTTGTAGTTATAAATATTAATCGGATTTCGTTTCATTTAAAAAATATGTAAACATAACAAAAATATGGATACCAGACACTATCACCGGACGGGAAAAATTCTATAAAGAATGATGAGGAAGTTAACATAACTTTTATAGATACTTCAACAACTTTAGCTTATACATGGCCCTTATCATTAAAATTGGGTATCAATAGGTATAAGAAAAAATAATGATTTTTTAATTTCTTACCGATGAAAAAAAGCCAGGAACTTTGATTTTTATTAATTCGAGCTGACTGCTACCTATAACAGCTTATGATCATGTAATTCATGTAATTGAGTTCATATATAAATGGAATGAATATAAAATAAAATACTTGTTTTAACTGGAATAGTGAATATGATTATGATTATGATTAAGCCTTGGCAGAATTATGAAATGACGGTCTGGACTGATGTGCATATGCAAGTGCACTGTGTTGTGACAATTTGGTAAACACCTTTGTCACAAAGTACCTACCTCTCTCAATATATTTTCGCATCGTCTGAATATTTTGACGTTTTATAAATTTTACTGTCGTAATGTTGAAAGGCAGTTTGCTTCTCCTAAAATACTTGATGTTATATATAGCAGAACAACAAACGAGTACAATTTTATTATTTTAATAAAGATGCCCGTGAGCACACTCTGTACCATTAAAACACAAACTTCACGACATTTCTCAACAGAAAAAAGCTTATATTGCATATTTGAACTAAAGCAAGCCTTTAAATTTCATGTGTTAATTGTTTCCCTACTGCATACGGCATAAACTTTTTCAACTAATGAACTTCTTTCAAAAATAAATCTTATGATGCGGCGTTATGGTTTAAACTTAACCAGTTTTCTGTATCAGATGCACTCTCTTCCACGTTGAATCATCCAATGAAAAAAGGACTTTAGAATTAAAGTATTAAAGTTTATAAAGTATGGAGTTTTGTTCAAACAGAGAGGGGGCGAGATTGCTGTACTCATTTGAGTGTTTAGGAGATGAGAGATAATGGTTTAGTTTTGGACTTGGAGGGATTGGGTTTGAAACAATACGTGCATACAGAGCCGCACGCCTCAGTACCAAAAAAGGATGGAAAAGTAGGCATTTTATAGTCAGTTTCTTGTTAACACTCATACAAAAAAAAAATCGATATGTCACCTTACTGATTATAAAAATTGAACAATTAGATTATAGTGAACAAAGATTTTTACATATTTTACAATGGTGTATAAATCTTTAGAGATCTCTTCTAGATTTTTTTGATCAAATGAAAAAATGCGTATCATAGAAGAATCAACTAATAAGCAATCACATTAGACTACAAACACAACACAAACATTAAAAAAGATGTAACGTAAAATACAACAAAACAATTTTTTTGAATATATTAAGCAAAATTAAAACAGCAATATGTATTTTGTTTTTAAGTAAATGTTTTTTATTCAAACTGTGCTTCAATAAAAATTGTTGATTACATTCACTTCATTATTTTGGAAGAAGAATTGGCTCAAATTAAATAAAATACTATTAAATTTAGTAATATATAGCTCTGCCCTATAAACGGAAACTTATTCTATGATAGCAAATACTATTGACATTACTATTGACACTTGGATTAATAGCATCTTGTAGAAATTGTACTAATAACATACAATTAAAACCAGAAAAAACACGACACACTACACATTCGAACGTTCCTGAACAGTAGTTGTTTGCCTACCCATTAGCGAGTGGAGGCTCTAAATGTTTGGGCTTTCCTTTTTTTAGTCCCCACGTTGGAAAGCATTGTCTTACTTAATTTATTTTCCAAGCTTTGGACTCATTAAAAGTGTGTACTTTGATTTTAGTGAGCTTCAGGCGGTTCAATTAAAAGAAGGTCTATTATAATGGTCTTTTGGGTCTGGTTATTTCGTTTCAATAACCATGTTTTTTTACATATATACTAGATGGCATCCTTAATTTCATTCGCGTCAGAAAGAAAAATTGATTACCCTTTTTTTCATTCAACCTGTTATCATGCAAAAATATTTGATATTTGTCCGTCCATCTCATCTCATATAATCTCATCTTGTACATGTACCATTTTATTTAAGCAATGTATTAGTTATATCGCGGAAAACCGTAATATAGCCGACATACTAAATGGATTTTTGTTACTTAGAACGGCCTGAACGTCGACATGCAGTGGTGGTAAGTCGATAGTCGACATGCAGTGGTGATATATTGGCGAGGTACCATTAGAAAAAGACGGATCACATATCTAAAAGGTATATGTATATAAAGAGTATAATTGTGAATAAAAATGTTACTACTGTTAGTTATGTAGCTTGAAAACACAACATTTTAAGAAATCAAAAAATCGTCCCACGTCTGCCGATCTCGGAACAGACACGTAGCTCGGAATTACGATTCACCACAAATGTGGCAGACGTCGTGTCGTGCCACTAAAACGTTTTTATTAAAAAGGGTTTTTTGTGGAACAATATATAGGCTGAAGCGGAAGCGAGAATGAAGGCAAGAGCATGATAAGACTGATGGGACTTTCTATGTAAAATTTAAGCGTATATTCATAGCTTTATTTACTCGGTCGTTACGTCGCATTTTACAAAAATAGGTACCTCTCCAATTAAATATTGTTCTCATATGGCTTTTGTGAAATCAAAATAGGGTTGCCCTTGTTTTATTGAAAACGTTTCATAGAATTTTAATTTCATAGACAATGTAATTTCATACAGAAGCCCTGATGCAAACGGAATCCCTAACTATAGCAATAATTTAATGAAGCAAAATATGTTATATACGTAATTTATTAAATAGGTTGGCTGGAAGAGATTGCTATCTAGATAAGATCCTTTCTGTATATTATTTTACTGTAACGATATTTAGGCAATCGATAGATATATGTATATGTGTGTTATATTGTACTCGTACATATGTCATAAATCGCTGACGCTTGTGCGTTGTTGGTACGCTGTTGAAACAGTTCTCAGTAAGCCCTATCAGTTGGTTTATCATCCACGTTCATCTGGCGTCGTGTACGTCCAAGTTAAAAGATTTTGGGGCAGCTAATGCATACGCAGACCACAACAAGGGTAGGCGGGATCGAAAACATCAATACAATAGGGATTTTAGGAAACAATCAATTATTTAAGTAATCATCTTTAATATTTAAAATTATATAAAGTTGATAAAACCCAAAAAAAATTTTATAATTTAGACGAGTTATTAAAAGCTTTTATTGCACAGTAAAATATTTTAGGTTAGCAAACCCCGTTGATGTCATTTGTATCAGCGACAGTCTTCCTGGAGTTAATACAAAAGTCAAGTGGAAACATTGAAATAAATTGACCATACGTGAGTCTAATTAGGCTCTAGCATTATTTAAAATACGAATAATAACTAAATAAAGTTTTTTTAATACCGACCAAATTTCTGTTGAAATTTCTGTGAAACATTGTCATGAGCGTTCCCATCAAACCCACGCAAAATAATGAGACGAAAGATAACCGTGTCACTGCAAAGGTTACTTGCTGTATTTTTAATCAGGAGTAGTGTAAGAGTAGTGAGATATTCTCTTATATTTATTTTTACAGGCTCAATAGATGTTACAGATGACGTTTTTTCCGAAATATCACCACTAACTATAAATGTCAATTTGTCCATATCATAGTTGACCTGCAAGTCGAAAGTGATTTTGATCAGCACATCGTTCAAATTATATTCAAATTCAGTCATGTTAAGTATGGTCGTACCTAGATATTGAAGCGTCCGTCCCTTTCCGTCAAGTGCTAAAAAGTGTAACAACGACACCCTCGTTTTTGCGCGATAAACGTGTTCACATTTATTTATTTATTTATTTATTAAATCTTTATTGCACAAAAGAAAACTTATCGTACAAAAGGCGGACTTAATGCCATGAGGCATTAATTTCTTTGTAATTCCTTCTTTTAACCGATTTCAAAAGAGGAGGAAGTTTTATGTTTGACTGTATGTATTTTTTTTTGCTTTATCTTTAGGTTGACGTATGAAGACATTGCATTAAGTCCGACTTTTGTACGATAAGATTTCTTTTCTGAAATAAGTAATTAATAAACAATTCAAATAAATGCCTAAAATGTATTTCTGAAGCGTTTAATAATATTTACATGTGAGACAAGAATGGTCCCCGTCCCGAACTACTCATACCACTCTATCTCATTTATAGTTCCCATGAAGCTGCCCAACAGAGTAACAGCAATGATTATGAATGTGGATACATTATCCACACACCAGACACAATAATAAATAGTATTTTATGCAACCGTTGTATAAGAGGGGCCAAAAAACGCGAGTGGCATGGGTTCGCTACGCTCACATCGTAAGAAAGATGCCACGAGCGTTTTTTGACCTATTTATACAACGTTGCATACAAAACTTTTTCTACGACTCGACATTTCATAAATAAAATGCAAATAAACAACAAAGAAAATAATTACATGTGGCGCTCGGAATCAACAAAATTAAAAAGAAAAATTGTCTCTGATAAACTTTTTTTTATTGACATCCATCTGTCAAACAAATATTAACTTATACATAAAGGTATACGACCACCATACTAAATATCTGTCAAAAAAATTAAACTTATACATAAAGGTTACGTTCACTATATTAAACATCCATGCACTGAAGATAATACTTTTTTTTAAGTTGGCAGCAATGCCTTAGTACAATATATTTTTTTTTTATTTGCAAATTGTGTGAATGCAGCTGTTCATCTTGTAATCTGTGGTACTAAGTGATGCTTTTTTGGCGACATTATACCATCGGTTAGCAGTGTGTTTTTGGGCAGTAGAGTATAGACTTTTACAGACTTTCATAATTTATGTCTTTATATTAGAGTTAGTAACTATATAAATGACAGAAAAAATAACTGGAGTAGAAAAAAATATTTAAAATCTGATTGTACCAATGATCAAAACTAATGAAATAACTCTTCTTTTTTTCAGGTAAGAACGTGATAAAATCACAAAAGAGGTAAAATTATGACGTTTTTTGCTGCGGACGCCACGTTTGGTGAATCTCGTCACGTTTGATAACCATGGGAGCCGCTTTGCACTTTACTAGAATTTTGCCCCATTCTTTGTTGTTATACTCGTACGTTATCGCGGGCTGGTTATCCACAACTCGACCTCTTACAATGCGCCTATTTTGTGTGAAGGGGTAATAGCGTTACTCTTGTCAACCCAACTCTAAGCCTAGCCTAAACCTAAAGCCTAGTATTCTTTGACCTTGGTCATTCGGTGATCGAAGGTTATTCTACGACGCGGTTGAGGCAGCTGCCCACTGAGCCGGCGGTCCCGTCCTGGGTTCGAATCAGTGCAGGGGCAAATCTTTGCGTGATGTACTCGAATACATGTGCCTAAGTCATGGATGCTATTTGTATTTAAGTATGCATGTACATATATATATAAGTATGTTCATCGTCGTCTAGGGTCCATTACAAAAGTCTACTACAGCTACGGTGGGAATAGACCGATTTGTGTGAGGTTATCCGATAATTAAAATAGGACATTTCCAAAAAAAATACAATATTCTACATACGTAGGGGTTATCCTCCAAGTACTTATAGGATTTTATTTCGGGCCTTTTTTAGGGTTCCGTACCCAAAGAGTAAAAACGGGACCCTATTACTAAGCCTCCGCTGTCCGTCTGTCACCAGGCTGTATCTCAAGAACGGTGATAGCTAGACAGTTGAAATTTTCACAGATGATGTATTTTTATTGCCGCAAATAACAACAAATACTAAACATAAAATAAAATAAATATTTAAGGGGGTCTCCCATACAACAAACTTGTTACAGATTATGGTACGGAAATCTTCATGCGCGAGTCGGACTCGCACTTGCCCATTTTTTAAAATGCGTTGTCGGTTTAAACGTAAGTATATTATATCTATTACTGCAGCTAGCTCTGATAATGACACATAAATATTCACAGTTCCTTAACAAAAGTCAAGAAGATAAATCGATGAAATAAGATTGGGATCCATTGGCATGAAAGATCAGCCTTCATTACCTATATTCTAGATTAAAAGGTCAGTTTACGAGAGCTTAAAAGCTTTAGACTACGCAGTATGTTGATACAAAACAACAATAATCGAACATTAAAGCGTTAATTTGCAAAGAGAACGCATTAATGCTTACTTGATAATAAAATATGTTAATGAAAGATCCAGTTCCACATTAACATTTCCATTATATTGCTTACCTACCTTAATGGTAATAAACAAACTAAGTGTGTAAAGAAAAAAACAAAGATACACGATTCCTAAAACGCAACAGTTTTGAATACTCTCGAAAATAACGAAACAGGCGACTAACAATAAAATTGAGTGTTCATTATTACTATTAATGCATTTCAGTAATTATTATTAATAGGTACTTAAATAAATAGGTTGTCTAGAAATATTTCTTATTATTATACATCTAAGGCTACAACATCCACGAAATATAACCGCCTATTAATTAATAATCTATATCAGCTACACAGTACTAGTGTCTTTATTCTGTGACAGTACCTATTTTGTACTTTATGCCTTTCGACAAGGAGCACTTTTGAAGTTTGCTAAAATAATTTCAAGCAATAGTTTCAATGAAAGTCGATCCTACGGATCTACTAAAACCCTAGACTGCAATTTTTGAGATAAACTAAATAAATAAATATCGTACAAATTCGCACGAATCGACCTAGTTCCAAAGTAAGCTGTTATGGACCCCAGACATATTATAGTATATTTATCTATATAAGTAGAAAATATCCATGACCCAGGAAAAACTATTCGAGTTAATCACACAAATATTTGCCCTTGCTGGGATTCGAACCTAGGACCGCCGACACAGTAGGCTGCACTACCACTGCGCCAACCGTGTCGTCAACTATAAGCTACTTATATGTAGATTACCAGCATATTTTTATTGGTCGGCTGGACGTTGATGTCATACGTGTAACTTATATGCGATAAAGATCGTCAGTACATTGCCGACTCAATAATCCTGTATACTTTGTTGGCAGTCGCGGCTAACAGTTGACTTTGATATCATCTGTACAATGTTGGGCTGATATAAATATTATTTTGTATTGCGATATTTGTGAAACGTTTTTTGTGAAATGATTAGCTAGCTTAAAAAGTATATCGTGATGTAGTATCTCCTGATTAAATTCTTGTTTCTTGGGCGGCAATATCTCATGCTATTTGATAAGCACATTAAAAAAATGTCGTTCGCGCAAAAGTTTCGGAAACGTGACAAATACTCGTAGACAAAAAGATTCCAATTTAAAGGAATAAATGTATGTATCTATATCTCTCCGTCACACTTGTGCTTTGAACGATGTAGCTGTGTTTAACCAAGTATCAGGCACGTTTATACTTAATACCTCATGTCCTATTATTTCCTTACACTTGAGTATACAGCGTTTTTATTGGCTATTTAAATGTCATAACACCACCACCGAACTTAGATCCCTCTATACAACTAATCTTCACAGTTTTGAGGTTCTTTCAAAAGTGGTTACTAACTTTTTTTTATAATCAACCGAAACGTTTTCGTCTCGGTGGCGTATCGAGAATAGTAATTTTGTGTTTGTTTGTTTGCTTTTAGCTGTTGAAGTGTTAATGTCCGTCTTAGCACGTTCGGTATATTATGAATTATTGAGCAGACGTACGTACTAAACAGTGACGTGACAAATCCCTTTGTACCTTTGTAGCGCCGGTGGTATGCAAATTTTTATAACTTGAAATGCTATAATGGTTTTGATATCCTCTGGTTAATTGGGATACTAAATGCAGGTGATAGACATTAAACCAATAAACTCATGTCGGTCAGACACGATATTGGGCACGTTATTGGAGGATCGTGAATTCCTTGCTTATCATGATATCTTTTATTAAATTTAGATCCGTTTCATTATATACAAATCCGTTTAGTAGTGAAGGTTGTAGGTATTTAAATTTGAGCTGGTTTCTTTATAGGTTTGAGTGGTTGCCTAAGTACAAAAAAACCATCATTCGTCTGAGAAAAACATAATTTCCCGATATGTCACAAACAAAAGAATAAAGAGGTTATTGTAAATCTATGTAACTTTTTAGGTACTTACAAAGATTGTATCACATACGTTCTTATTAACTTGCACTAAAATTTGAAGAAAAATAAAGAACAAAATAAATCAGGCCCATATAAACACGTATGTTTGTAGCCACAGATTTTTCGACATTGGCATTTAATAAATAACAGTAAACATGACATATACCTTGGTCTACATCAAACAGTGATTGCGTAACCAATTGTTTTAAATACACACCGCCCCTTCTATTACTGCATACCAACATGCCAATGGTGGCATATCAAATACAAATCAAATTTATTTATTCACTATTCAGCAATGTTCTGTCACTTACGTGTCAATTTTGTTAGTACTAGTAGTCTGTTTACTTTCACAATTGTATCAGGGAAAGAACAGGTATGCTATATTATTTTTAGTTTACATTTAGGTTTGTATTAAATATAAATTTACTTTATTTTTACAAATCCATACTAATATTATAAATGCGAAAGTGTGTCTGTCTGTCTGTCTGTCTGTCTGTCTGTCTGTCTGTCTGTCTGTCTGTCTGTCTGTCTGTCTGTCTGTCTGTCTGTCTGTCTGTCTGTCTGTCTGTCTGTCTGTCTGTCTGTCTGTCTGTCTGTCTGTCTGTCTGTCTGTCTGTTACCTCTTCACGCTTAAACCGCTGAACTGATTTAGATGAAATTTGGTATATAGATAGTTTCAGTCCCGGGGAAGGACATAGGG
This sequence comes from Apotomis capreana, assembly GCA_947623375.1. Taxonomy (NCBI): domain Eukaryota; kingdom Metazoa; phylum Arthropoda; class Insecta; order Lepidoptera; family Tortricidae; genus Apotomis; species Apotomis capreana. The sequence goes on from OX392499.1 coordinate 23,046,707, forward strand.
TACTTTTCATCCCGGATAAATATAGTGTTCCCGTGGGATGAGCGGGTAACACCGCGGGGCACAGCTAGTGTATAATAAATTGTTGTATTAAGTTGATATGTCTATTTTGTAATCAAATAGGTAGGTATGTAAAATTTTGCATACTCGTAGAAGTTTCCCGAAAGATTTTGAAATAGTGAAATATTATGTTCGTGATATCGCGTTCAAACGGCTGAACGGTTATATCAATCCAATTAGCGAAGAGTGCCAATTCGACGAAACTCTGAAATTTCTTCATATTTGCAATACTGCATGTGTCAACACGGTATTAAAATATTTCAAATGGCGTTGACGCTAAAGAAGAAATACAGTGCCAAGATCTCGAATAGATGTCAGTTTCAAACATCGAATTAAAACCCTGATGGTCTATCTAAGCACCCAGTACGAATAACGCAATATAATAATTATAAATAGCGATCCGCCCAAGCTTCGCACAAGTGCAATGCTAATAAATTATGCATGTATTATACATATAAACCTTCCTCTTGAATCACTCTATCTATATATAAAAAAACATATCAACACAAATCCGTTGCGTAGTTTTTGAGATCTAAGCATACATAGGGACAGACAGCAGGAAGCGACTTTGTTTTATTGTATGTAGTGATACAGTCAATATAATACGACAAGAGGGATGAGCTGAAAGCCGAACCACCAGCGGTGATCAGCTATAATTATAATAATGGTGTTCTCTCGTGCCCGTTGTGCTCACGGGGCTATAACCACTAGATTGCTTTTGGTAACTACGGCTACCTGTCACCGCTCTTATTTTATTATATAAATAGAATCCAACTCAAAATTCGAAGCAATTGAGTGGTTAATAACAAGATCGGCTACGTTAGCCACACGAACGCCAGCAAAGGAGCTGAAGCAGTCGCCGTGGCCGAAAACGGTCAGGAGGATATATATAATAATACGAACGTTGTTGAATAACGTTGGTTGGTATAGCTTTGGGACATCGGCCGAGCTCGATTCGCGATTGCCTTTTTATTCAATGATTTATAAATGATAGCGGCCTTTTTGACCTGATTTTCGATATTTATGGGAATCTTTGTGCGCTAGAACTAGGCAATATCCGCTACTTTCTAGTTTTTCCAGACTACACGTAGACACGTTAAGAGGCCATGTTATGAATGTTTGTTGTTTTTGTTTTGTTTATCATCAACTTATGTGTGCTTGTTACATTACTTATATGTGGAGATAACCTAGTTTAAAATAAGAAATGAGCGCCTTCACAAAGGTACCTTTCTACAAAGGTACTTAAAAATGCATAGTAACGAATCAAGTAAATATCTAAGTACAATATATACTGTAATTCTAAACGTACTGTAAACATTCGTGTACCATCTTAAAAGACTAAAGAACAGATTACGGAATCGCGCTACATACCAACCGTTCTTACATTAAGACAACACGTTTTCAAACACACATTATGTTTGACAGAATACCCCAGAATAATGTATAAATTGGCTATAATACTCGTATTAGTATATTATTAAAGTGTCACCGCGCGGGCGGGGCGGCCACTTATCGGGCTGCCTGCCAGGGCTGCCCAAGGAATCAAATACCTATTCTAGACATCGCTGGATAAATATTATACTACGATAATTTAACCAGTGAAGTGCTGGCAAAAAACTGAAGAGTGATTCAATTCATTGTAAAGTTTTATTGAGATAAACACATGCGTAACTATCATACGCGTCTCAGCTTTTAAAATGGCCGCAATAAAGTTTTAGCATCACAGTAAAAACGGAATAGTTACTATGATAATTTATCTACGACGTGTTTTATTAACTGAGTTTTTATCATGTTTACACAAGACAAAAAATACAGAAAATTACATGAATCAACAACAAATGCAGTGTAGGTATCAAATACAAATTCTTTTTTCTAATTTCCCACCTCAATCATTAAAAAAAAATACAACATGAGATACATTATCACAACAAGTATAGAGTTTTGTTCATTTAACTTTTTGATGCGACTTCTGTGGGCATGCAATGTTAAAATTTGTTATTTATCCATAGTTTTACGTTATTATAATTTGATGTATTTTAAGATATTTAACTATTTCAAGTGCTTCCCAAAATTTAACGCACATGTGACATACACACACATCGGTTACTCGTAGCATATAGGTAGCACTTAAAAGATTAGTGATGAGACACGTTTTCTAAGTGTCTTTTCAGATAAGATAAAATAATAAATTATTATTACCTAGATCGTATTTAAAATTGAAAAGTCACTTTCATTATTGAGACAGCAACAAAGGTAAACTTGTTTATCAAAAGCTGAAAATAGTGTTATCAAAAAATCCAGGATATCTTGCAACAAAAATATCAATAACTTATTACAAAATAAAGAAGTTGAAATCAAAGAGGATATCGATAAAAATACGCTACAACTTTACAGTAAAATGCTTTTTTACCCATTACGTCAGTGGAGGTTGAAAGATCGTTTTCGTACACAAAGTGGATTTTCTCAAGTAGAAGACGTAGGCTAACTTGTGAAAATTTAGAACAAATGTTAATTGTTTATCACGAATGTCATGTATCAAATGATTAAAATTCCTTTTTTTAGTGGTTTCTTTTTCTCGACTGGTATAGGAAGAACATTGTCACATCACTAGTCTGTTAGAAACTGTCAAGTGCTACCTAAGTGCCACCAGTTACCGATGTGTGGACATACATTATTTTGAATCTTTATAAAAATATTCAACCTCACTCAACAATTGTTAATTCATGTAAAACTGATACTTACCGAGTTGTGAAACTTCCACGTGGTACATTAGATCTGACCATTGAAGAAAAAGATTATTAATTTAAGCACCTACGAGTACAATACTTTGTAATCATTCTGAAAGTGATTTTCAAATTGAACGTTTTTTTATGGCAACCAGAAAAGTATCGAACGGTAATGATAACAAGTTGTCATTGTCAACCAGAATTAAACAAGGAAAACCTTGGATGAATGACTTTAAAGCATTAAATTCCTTTCAAATAGGGAGTAATGAGAGTGAATCATTTACCACGATGGTGTTATTGCGGTATGGAAACGGTTTATAATAATACCTGTACCCATTTATAGTTTCTTATAATTGCATATCATTTAGACTTTTGATATGAAGTTAAATGACTCTCATCTTCATATGTGGAAGTCAACTAAATTATAGATAATATAATTTTATTAAGTACCGTAGATAGAAAATAAGCTTTTACGGTTGATGGCTATCAATGTACAACATATCGAAAATTATAGTTATTAGCTTTCAATTAAGTAATTAATTTTTTTTTTGTAGGTTTGGCACTTTTTTAAGTCTGACATAGTGGGCTTTGACAATTGAATACTTAAAAACTATACAATAATGAGAGCAATGAAATTTTTTATCAACTTGAAATTGAAATACTTTAGCAAGAAAACAATAAACTGATATTTTAACCTTAGAATAAATACGCCTTAAAAGATGATGAAAGATGGAATGATGATAGAAAGATGCCACAAGCAAACGTTTTTCATGATTTGATTCGTAGACGCACACATAAAACCAAAAGTGGCTTCATTCAACCTTCGCAAATCTGTTGTATGGAGACACTCGTTATATGCGTACTTATTCTGAATATTTAACGTACAAATCGATAGTTTAAAATATGAACACTGCAATATATTTGCCTCTTTTAATTAACTGCAAAAATATGTTTAAATGGCACCATTACTGCATTTTTTTTTCTGCAACCGAACACCACAGGGCTCGCCGCTTAAAAGGGAAATCCAGTAATACCTTCATGGTAGTCGCCTCGTATTTATGTCAAGGGGAGGAGTTATCGACACTTTTTTATCGACACTTCTCGCCGACACTGGTGCGACACTAGTTTTAATTGGTGTTAGACTTGTTGGACAAGGGGGTGGAGCTGTTTTTAATGACTATATTGTTCGTTCATGCAGTTCTCCTGCAGTTGGCTCGATAATGGAACTAATATGTCAAGTCATTGTCAATTACACCGTGAAAAATCCAATTTATTGGGTATTTGAGTACAGAATTGATTTTTATCTTTAATTCATATAAATAGTGGCTAACCTAAATAAAAGTAGCATTTTTCTACGATTTTACTTCTAAGTCCATCAGCATCTAGCTTAGACAAAACATGCTATGTTGGATCTGATAAATTGGGTGTAAGTACTGCCTTTTTGCCGAATTATGTTTCGTCAAATTTCATTTGGCAACCAACTTTTCGCCGAAGTTTTATTACGCAAACCAATCCTTGGCATAATTTTACTTCGTAATTTTTTTATTTCGCTACATTTTTATATTCCAAAATTTTATTATGTCCAATTTTGTGTGGTAAACAATTGTGTAGCAAATGATTTGCTTAGTCAAATAACGATTCATCAAAAGCCATTTGGGCAAATTACCTACAACCATTGCTTACAGTATGATGATAGTGCAAAATAAAACACAAATATAAACCGAAAAAAATATTTTTAATCAAAATCAATTTGTTGTACTTGTGATACGTATGTATGTGAGCAAATCCGACTCGGCCGGGTTAGGTTAGGTTAGTTGTTTTTTTATATCCCTAAAAAACGCTCCTTTTGTTGTACTTGTGATACGTATGTGTGTGAACTGTAGGAATTCTAGCCGTCGGGATTACACTCTTCGGGACGAAACTGCTCCCAGAGATAGGTAGGTTAGGGTTTTTTTTTATGCACACACGCACATTAACTATCAGCGATGATAACTCAAGAATGAAATGCTATTTTGAGGCACAAAGTATGTACGAGTAAACAAAAGTACCCTCTAAATTTAGGTGCATGGTGCATCTCCCTACCCGCTTAATGCAATAAAATTATACTGCAATTTGAACCTTGCATTCTAACAAACTAGGTTAGATTTCATAATGCCATTCAATATGTTGCTAAATCAAGGTATGCCAATCAATACATTTGACGAAAACATAATTGACATCTTATAAAAATCCCAGATAATAATTGGTCTAACAATAGTTTATCAAATCATTAATTGGGAAAAGATATCAGTGCGAAACGTTGAGTTGGGAAATGAAAATTTGACCAAATAAAAATATGGGATACGTAGTTCGGCGAGTTAAGAATTTGCTAAATAATTTTCGGCGAAACATTAGTAAACCGATAAATTGACTTATACATAATTTCCAAGATCGGGCTGAAAATTGTAGCGAAATAATATAGATTTGTAGTTATTGAGGGGTCAAAAGTGGCTCCAAACGGTTCGTGTAATAACACACGGCTGCTGCTCGCCAGTTCCTGGGGTAAACTTGGCTGGCCACGCTATCGCGTGTCTAGAAATATGCATATCTCGACATTTCGAGTTCGTATAAGATCAAGAATGTCATCGATAAGCAGAAATATTTTTATATATTTCTTGTATAAGTTCATTTGTATTCCATACATTGTAATCTCACCAGTGTTTTTCCCGTCATCGCCTCAGTAAATGGCATTCTGAGGCTTCGTAGTCGGGAAACAATTTGGGCGAGTTTGCGGCGCGAACGCAATCGTGCTTTATTATTTCGAATGCACTGCGGTGTATCGTACGTTACAGTCTGCGGTCAGGGCGGTGTCCCGAAGTGTAAGCGACGGCGGGTGAAAATAACTGCAATTTTGCTGGGACAATATAGAAGGAACGGAGAGCAACTCTCATTAGTGATTCGTCTCAACAATTTATTTGACTAAACCCGACGCGAGTCGCTGTCCACTTTTGTGTATGGAATTTATAGACTACTTACAACTTCTGTTTCATCTGCATTCCCTCATGGTCCAGAATGAAGACCAAATAATATCTCCCTCCACCTAATACCGCGTCCGCACGCTTGCCAAGCTTCGGGAAGCCTAGAGGACGCAGTAATGTGTTCACGCTTATTTTGATGTTCAGCAGGCGGTCTCAGGTTTGAATCCCTAGTGTGCACATAATATAATATTGTATGCTAAGGTACTACAGTCGGCAGAATTACTTGGACAGTATTTTACTTGCACCAGACGTTGGCAATTACATTGGCAGGCTAAACAATGACAAAACAATATACGCCTGTGCGTTGGCCCGCTGCAGGGTATCAATGCGCCACATTTGTGGTATTATTTAATAGAAAGCCGATGTCGATTGCCCAGTCATGTTGAAGCGATGTTATTCAAACCTTCATTCCATTACATTGGCTTCGGTTTTCGCAAAGTTCATTAAATTTTTATTTGAACAGGTACCGATGAGAATGAACTATTTGAATGTATTGCGTTTTAGTTTGGGAGAGGACCAAATTCGTTTGAACGACTAGGTATGTTCGTGAAATGGCCGATATATCGACTTCTGCTATGCGACCGGAATGAAATGACATTGAAAATTTGTAATTTAATGTATTTTTTTTTTATCGAACTACCTCACACAAATAGGTCTTGTCCCACGGTAAGCTTTACTAGGGTAGTCTTGTGTTATGGCCGCTAGACAACGATATACATACATATAATATTATTAAAATTATATATTTTATAGATATTTTCGTTAATGTATTTTTGTAGTTCACAGTGCCATGGTTTTGTTACTGTAATGCTGTGTAACTTATTTGAATAATAAATACATACATATAGATACTCGTAAATACGTACCTAAATACATAGAAAATATCCATGACCCAGAAACAAATATTTGACTCCATCACATAAACGACTGTTTGCCCTTGCCGATTCAAACCCAGGACCATCGGTTTACCACTGTACCAACCGCGTCATTCAAATACAAATAGAGGACATCGCAAAAGTATTAATATTATCATCATCGTCTTACCCGGCGCTGTTAGTCAAAGAGCTCTCCTAGGATTTCCACGTTGAAGGGTATCTAATAGCATCCTGCTACTTTCGTAACATAGTAGATATATGTGGCAATCTAAAAAGGGTCCTGTGGCACCGCTGGATACGGATTGCCAAATATTGTGTCGATATCATAGTCCGATATGTCATTAAAAACTTTTATTTCATACCTTATACACTACAACGTTCACTAATACGCTTGTAAGTAGGTATTCATTCGACAAGATTACCTTGTATTCCATTAATTGTTGTTGGCTAATTCTAGTGAAGATCCGAGGTTTAATAGTAATCCGGGCATATAATTAAGTGGCCCATGGGCAGTAAACTACAAATTACGTTCTAACATGCTGCCCTTTGTTCGCAAGCCTTCTAAGAACCTTTGACTGGAGTCGAAATCGTAAAGTAGTATAATTAGGAAACCTAAAATGTCTAAACGAGCAATTTAATGATACTTTGAATTATAAGAAAATAAAGTGGATATTTTCGTTTTGCTACGTTATGTGACGTAAAAGTAGCTAAAAACAATAGTTACCGTACCTACTGTTGTTTCAATGTGAGTCTTCAATATTTGATGACGCGGTTGGCTCGGTTTGTAGTACAGCTGCCTACTGAGCCGGCTACGGTCCTGGGTTCGAATCCCGGCCTGGGCAAATATTTGTAAGATGAACTCAAATATTCGTACCTGGTTCATGGATGTTATCTATATAATATTTTTATATATTATGTATATCGTCGTGGGCGTATTAATTCAACATTCCTCCATTTATCTAAGCACTAGCTGTGCCCCGCGGTGTTACCCGCTCATCCCACGGGAACACTCAATTTATTCGGGATGAAAAGTATCCTATGTCCTTCCCCGGGACTGAAACTATCTATATACCAAATTTCATCTAAATCGGTTCAGCGGTTTAAGCGTGAAGAGGTAACAGACAGACAGACAGACAGACAGACAGACACACTTTCGCATTTATAATATTAACGTATGGATTATTTGGTTGAAAGATGAAAAAAGGTTTCGCCTTCGAAATGACAACATGCCATTTAGATTCCTTATTTTATAGCAACGCGTCGCTCATAGACTCGGGGTCGACATTTTTGATGGTATATTATGTCCCATTTTATCACCATAATATGTCTTTAGCGAAAGGTATATACTTATTTATTTCAATATGACAATCTGTAAGTGTCTACTATCTAATGCCCTAACTTGAATAGCAAAAATGGATATATCGCGCAAATAGCACATTATGTTATTTTATTCCCTATTTTGCAGAAGATAGCTATAAGTACCCATCATTCATAATTATTATAATTGTCATGTGACTTCAACGCATGTCGATAGACTTCTCCCTTAACATCCCTTGGCATATTAATCGATAACACAATTAATCTATGTCTGTTATTAACAATCCTTATAAATACAAGGAGTCCTAATAAAGCTGCAAGATTTAAGGTATTCCGTTCTGGACTACACTTTCCTATCTGACTGTCGTATCGCAACCAACGCTCGCCGGTTTAAGTATTAGTCGAACCAAGGTAGACTTTAATAAAGAAATTGTGTTCTGAAGTTTGCTGTTATCTAGGTTTCGTATTCCGAAAATTTAATCAATTACATTCGCATATCAAGTACTACAAGGTACAATGACAGAATTACAGAGTAAACTTAAATGTAGCCTCTTATACAAGTTATGTGCTGAGATCTGTTATACTTATTTCGTCTTTGTGTAAGAGCGCCTAATAATTTGAACGCTTCCCGAGTGGTCATCCTTCTTCTTTTAGAATCAGACTCTGTTGGGCGCTTAATTAATCGCGCACGTATACCGCGTCGGTGTGACGGAAGCTTTACCGGTAGGCAGATCTTTGGACAGATCTATTTCATTTTGGAATTGGGTACTATACTGCTATAATTATAACAATTAAAACATTGCAAGAGCAAAAGTTTAGCAGTGTAGCAGTGGGGTGCCGTTTCCAAAATTCGGTCTTCACCGGCTTGCTATTAGAGAGACTTGCACTCTCTAGGGAGCTTTAAATGCGCACGTTTCCCGGGCCGTTGTGGCGGAGGCTTTACCGCTAGGCTGGCAGACCGACGATCCTTGGGCACGCACCAATTAGCGCACTCGTCGCGCAGAAACACCATCATAAATCTGATTGGACCGTTAGTATCGGGCCGCGAAATAAGCGGCTGGGATGCGCTTGTGCCACGAGCTTTTACTGTATTTATTTAAACTGTATTGCATAATACAAAAATGACAGAGATTAAGTCGGCCTTAAGGCGTTCTCTACCAGTCAATTACTGGGTTAAATATAAACAAAAAGTAGACAAAACAAAGAATCGAACGAGCGCGTTGTAATATATGGTTTGTTTGACTGTAAGTACTTTGCTATGCAAGTTCCATGCAAGAATTAAATAATCGTGTTATTCTAGACTGAAGGAACGCTCGCTGAGAACGAGAGAGCGTTTAGAATCCTGCAATAAATTCCCTAAAAACCATTCCCATGAACGAACATATTGCCGGTCCTGCGTCGACAGCATCCAGCAGACTTCGGGATCCTACACCAATTTATCAACTATAAACCGTACTTAGTATATGTATACATATTTTTAAAGATTGTCGGTAATATCGGTGCACGGTGTCAGTATAACAAGTCTATCACGGATCGCGCTTTTCATGGCCCAACGCCCCCTGCCGCTCGAAGAATCTCCCGAGGAGATCGCTGGAACTTTTTCCAAACGCAAACCTTAACATTAACAATTCGCCTATTAATAAATTATTGTTAAGAACTGATTTATTAGCATGTTGGAAACAAGTGCTTTTTTGTTCCCAGAAGTTTTTGAAATATTGTGGTTTTTCCTGAATTATGAATGCCTCATAGTATTTCACCAATTTATTTTATAATAAATCTCAAATTCTAACAGCGTAACGTAATTCCGCACATATCAAAATATGCACTTTTATTTATACTAATATTACTAATCTTTAGCGCTGTAGATAGTCCATGTAGAATCTAAGCGGCGAAACTGTCCAAAAATATGATTAGCGTCTATGCTTGAACCGTCTATGCAACACTTTGAATATGCAAAAAAGTACATATGATTTAAAAATATCGTATTCAGCTCGAACCTACTTGTGTTTGCGTGCCTATACTTAAATGATACACATACATTTACCGTACGTACCTAGATGGTTCAAATATAATGGTTTTTTGTAGTTGATGGTTTCATAATCACATAAACAACCAGAATGATTTTGTTATAAGTATTTACTAAAGTCATACCACTTTAGTAATTAATTCAAATAATCCAGCTTTATTCTTATCATAAGGTATGATCTTTATAAATCTATTGTATTTTGTTGTTTACCAGTTAGATTTTTTGTAACCCGAGCGACACAATAATTAGCGGGGTTGCCGCGTGTGTCAATTTGACTGACTCAATACATTGTTGCCGATGTAGGTAGCGGCTTTAGTGACAAGCGCTTAGAGTTTTAACCAAAAATGTGTCCACTACAATACAATACAACAATTATTTATTGCACACCAATTATCGTTGTCGTTATATACTTAATTTAAAAATGGTAGACAATAGGCGGTCTTATCGCTAAAGAGCGATCTCTTCGAGACAACCTTTGGGTAGAGGAATGAGCAAAAAAATAAACAATAAAAGAGTAGGTGGTGGGATAAAAAAAAACCGGCCAAGAGCATGTCGGGCCACGCTCAGTGTAGGGTTCCGTAATTGCTCATCCTTCGCAATAAATTGCTGTTTTAATCCCAAGGTTTAAGTTAAGAAAGATTTTAAGCTCTATAAAAAGGTCGTAAACGCCCTAGAAACTGTAATCACTTATTACCTTCTGGAAGTCAATTTACATCCTTCTAAAGAAAAAATATGAAATTTGGCGATTACTCAAAAACGGCTCGACCGATTTTGTTCAATATAGTTTTCATTGAAAGTACTGATAAGGTTTCATTTACATGAATTTTTCCGATTTTTTTGACCCGTGGTTGAAAAGTTAGAGGGGGGGGACACTATTTTTTTGTTTTCGGAGCGAATATTTACAAAACTGCTGACTTTATCAAAAAATAATGTTAGGAGACCCCTATTATTTTTACAAGACCTATTCAACGACACCCCACACACCAGTGTTGAAAAGAAAAAAAAATTCACCCCCACTTTAGATGTTCGAGAGGTACCCGAAAAAAATAAAATTTTTGAATTTTTATTTTACCGTTCTGTCGGCGTTATACATACACATACTTATACCAAATTTCAGCTTTCTAGTACTAATGATCACGGAGCTAAGCCGCGGACGGACGGACGGACAGACGGACAGACGGACATGGCGAAACTATAAGGGTTCCTAGTTGACTACGGAACCCTAAAAACACTACCATGTGTCGCTATAACAACTGATCATTTTACGGTTTATCATGGCGGTATCAAGTGGCGGAATGCGCTTTTCGCTTTTGCGCTTTTCGTTCTTCTTCTTTCCTATTACCTTCGGCTGGGGTGAAGTGCTCGAATCAAACTGTCCAATTTGTACCGTACTTGGGCAGTCTGTTCTATTCCCGTCCACGTCATTCCCAAGAAGCTCATCTCCTGCTTTGCTGAGCGAAGTCAAGTTGTTCTAGGATTGTCTCTTTTTCTTTTACCAGACGGTTTCCAGGTTAGTGCTCTCTTGGATAGCTGGGTTTCTTAGAGTATGACTATGCCACTTTCGCGTTAGGATCTCTCCCTCTCTATTGGTGTTTCCTTGATGATCTTCCATAACTCGATGTTTAGTCATGAAGAAAATAAAGTCTTAGGCGTAAAGATCATTTTTTTTAACCCGAGCATGCATCATACAACCAATAATAGGCTGTTTCCAGAGATTTTTGCATACCTAAATAAAAGATTTTATTCTTTTGATTTTTATCAGTGTTGTATTCTGTGGTTTTAAATGAAAATGCTACAGATAAAATAGACAAAAAAAACCATTTACCTCTTGATTTTGATGCTTGATGACTAGATGCCGTTATCGGAGGTGCAATTTGGTAACTGGACGTGTCTATGGATGGCTAAAAAATATAGTTATGATGTCGATATCGATTCTTTCATTTTAATGATGGAATTGATGGCACGTTAAGGTAAAAAGTACAAGCGTATGTAAATTGTGGTATTCGGTAGACTTACTGAGAGTTTGTTCGCTGTTTACTTGGACCAACTTTAAAAAGAGATTTAGCTGTAAAAACATATGTCGAGCCTCAAGGTATCGATCAGAATGGATTGGAATCCAGTTTTTGTCGGAGAACTGATTATTAACGTCGGGCAAATATTGTAAAAACAATACAGCTGTGTGACGTTGTCGTTAAAATTACCGGAGTAATTGAGGAGGAAGTCTCGGTGTTAATTCTAAAAGTAGTCTGTATTTTTTTGCTTTAGAAGGAATAAGGGTTTTATATTGCGTTGCATAAAATTTACAGTCTTGGTCTAAATTATTATTTGGTATAATTTTCGTACTCATAATTCCGACTTTTCTCTGAAATAGATAACTTTTCAGAATGATGTAATATATAAATAATAAAATAAATAAAAATCAAGGGACGGTCTTACACAAATCGAGCTAGTCCCAAATTAAGCAAAGATAATTTATGCCAAACAATACGGTATGACCATCAATTCTATACCAATCGATAGGATTTCAAGAATATAAGACACACTCATTCTTATTTAAAATACAAACATATATACAAATTGGTTTCAGGATTTCAAAGGAAATGACGTCATTAGGGTATATACATACAATATTATATGTAGAACATACACATACACTAATTTAAAACTGGTAACTGTTATGAACTTGCGGTTAATGTAATGAAATCATAATTATAATACACTTGTCATAATATTAAGTATGAGCGTAAAACCAAAACCGGCCAAGAGCATGTCGGGCCACGCTCAGTGTAGGGTTCCATAGTTGCTCATCCTTCACAATAAACTGCTGTTTTAAGCCCGAGGTTTAAGTTAAGAAAGATTTTAAGCTCTATAAAAAGATCGTAAACGCCCTAGAAACTCTAATCACTTATTGCCTACTGGAAGTCAACTTACGACCTTTTAAAGAAAAAATATGAAATTTGGCGATAACTCAAAAACGGCTCGACCGATTTTGTTCAATATAGTTTTCATTGAAAGTACTTATAAGGCCTCATTACCATGAATTTTTTTTTGACCCGTAGCTGAAAAGTTAGAGGGGGGGGGGGACACAATTTTTTTTGTAATTGGAGCGAATATTTACAAAACTGCTGACTTTATCAAAAAATAATGTTAAAAAACCCCTATTATTTTTACAAGACCTATTCAACGACACGCCACACACCAGTGTTGAAAAGAAAAAAAAAATCACCCCCACTTTTTCACCCACAATTTTTTTTTTAAATTTTATTTTACCGTTCTGTCGGCGTTATACATGACACATACTCATACCAAATTTCTGCTTTCTAGTACTAATGATCACGGAGCTAAGCCGCGGACGGACGGACGGACGGACGGACGGACAGACGGACATGGCGAAACTATAAGGGTTCCTAGTTGACTACGGAACCCTAAAAACGGATCAATATCCGTATCTAAAGATCGCAAATCGCAGCAACGCGTTGTCTTCTTTCCAGCTTTGATATTTGTTTGTTTATATTACAAATGATTTCTATCAAATAATTAAAATAATCAAGTGATAAATAAAATATTCTTCCAAACAAACGCGAACGAAAGAATGTCAAAGATATAACTTTTAATGCACCCGCATGCCTTTGGTTCCTCAAAGTAAATATCTCTCGTCTTGGTTCATTTAACCGCGCAGTTAACTTTTAACATGGAAAACACATTGTCGGAGAAAAAATAAATTAACCAAAGATCGTAAATTATAGTCACAAAAGAACGAATTATATCAATTCTGACAGATACGATCCATAAAAATTGATGGACATAAAACTACAGTTACAATACTGTGCTTCCGTTGTACTGTCCCTTTTTTCCAAGTCGAAACAGAGGAGACGGCACTATTGCAATAACTTTTAATGCGCATCTCAAATAGGAAATATAAAAATATGATGATCTGGTTGTTCAACTCGAGACGAAGTCGAAATCCTTTAAGCCGCTGAGCTTAAGGTTATAGTTTTATTTTAACCAGTTCAAAAATTCCAATGTTGACCACCACTGTTGTTTTTTTTTTTGTAATCTCTTGTAAAGGCTATGTGAAACTCACAGCAAGTATTGATGAGCACTGTAACCTGACAATAACTCGTAACGCGGGTTCATTTTACACAGTGAAAGGTTTTACCTGGATCCTGGATTTCAAACGTATTTTGCTTATCCTTCGGGAGCTGTGTTCTGAGGGTTTAAAAAAAAAAATAGTGCGTGGAGGCCCTCTGCGCGGAAGAAGTGAAACTTCGTAATGTGGAAATGAAAATAGGAGGCCCGGAAATTGTAATTTCAAAAGAGAAAACCTAAAAATCAATTGATATTCACAAGATACGTACCTTGTCATAATCTTAAATCCGTCGCATTGTACGTGAGATTGTTGCGTTGAACGTTTAACGCAACAGTGCTTTCCTACCCCCTCCACGGTAGCGTTAAACGTTAAACGTTTAACGCAACCTTGTTGGAAGTCGCATTAGAAGTTTCACTTCAATAAGTATACAAAATTACTTCAGCTATTGAGAAAAGTAAAAGAGGACGATCAAAGTCTACTTAGTGGAACTTGATAATTATTTCATAGAGCCTGCCTAACCGGCTAAAAGCAATGTCAAGTTTTAGGAGGAAAAGGATACAAGAAATATAATTTATGTTACTGGATTGAACACATTTTAAAATTAAACTGTAAAAGCTACACTGTATGCTTATGAAAATACATGTTCGAAAGATGCAAATAGAAATAAAGTACACGTTGATGAGTCATTAACGTATTGAATGACAAACATATGACAAAGTTTGCCTATGTGGTATAGGCCGCACAATTACCTACTGTTAAAAATTTCCTCTTATGACTCCTTTTTACCCCCTTCTGGTTAAAAAATATTACAATTTATGACTTCATTTCGGTTGAAAGTCTCAGGTGGTGTTTCTTCTGCCCAGATGTCCGATGTATTTTATATTCTCGGGAACATCTAATCCAATAACTCGTGGGCAAATGCTAGTTATTATCATTAATAAATACGCATTGCATTGCACGCCGTCAATACTAGATCTTTATTCGACACCTGTCATGTGAATCTTTCTCTCACACATATCATTATGCTTAAGGTGAAGCAATACAGGATGAGTCACAGCTAATCCATACAAGATCGATCAACACATACAAGGCATACAAGAAGCATAGAAGAAGGTAATATAATTCTTATATTCTAAATATACGAAATGTAATCAATATTTTATACATATACATAAAGATTAAGAATGAATATGTGCTCAACCCTGCCAAATGTAACTTCAAGAAAACCAATAGGATCTATCACGAACATCGCATTTACCTCGGTCTATTATTTAATTTACGTGTATTCTTTCAAACTTTTAACAATGCGCTCCACTGTCAAATTCCACTGTCCAAACGGAAAACACCCTGTATGGATTCGCGTTACCCGCTCTATGGCAGAAGTTACAAGTTAAGTGCTAAGGTAATTTTTCAGAACACTTGTTCCTTTCTACTCATGTACGGAATACACCCTGTATATCGCATTTGTCGTTGTTCCAGAAGTTACAAGTTAAGTGCAGCGGGTAATTTTTGAGCAGACGCGTTTCTGCTGGCACACAATGGACAGTTACGCGCTAGTTACAGGTCCCGTTAGCAATAAACTTCTCTAACTATTTATGCAGCTATTCCTATTTCCTATTCTCTTGGCTGGTCAACATTTTCAGGGAACTTTACAAACTAAGGCATATAACTGCATATTTAAAATACTACATTATTGCTCAAACTTGGCATATAAGTGAACGTTTAAAATAATACTTTATTGCTGAAGCCCGGAAGATAGGGTATTGTATGACTAGGAGGCTTGTGGCAGTCCTTGGTCCGCTCGATTTCATATGAACCTACTTATTAGAATCATCATCATAGGCCCTTCAGTCTATTAGAGACGATTTGTGGTCTTCAGTTTGCGAAGCACCGTCTTTTGTCGCTGAAAAGACCGATACGCCATCGGCAAATAATTAATTAGGTATTAGAATATCTAAGTACAAGAATGAGTTTTCTTACAAATTTTGAAATTTGAAGGCCTATGTATTATTTTAATTCAACTGGTAGGAACAGGGCTCTTCGACTATAATTTGAGAAAAAAAAAACCATCAATGTTGGACAAAATTATTTTTATGACAAATAATATTATATCAAGTTGCACGCTATTGGTAAATTTTTCATACATTTGATAAGAGGTTATTAACGTAATTAGTTACCTTCAAAACCTCGTAGATGTCCTGTTCATAATGTTCGTATACTTAGAAAATCACAGAATCATTAGTTTTATTCGTTTGCCACGAGGTTCTCGTTATTTTCAAATTCTTTTAGCATGAAATAAAATTTATCTTCACATCATCATCTTCACACGATCGTAAGATCCTGCATCAAATAAAATAAGAAATATTTCTTTACTATTTCAATTTCGCACTGCAATCCATGCAAATCGCACAATATGCAGTTCCAACGTATGCAGCGCTGACGCGGGTTTATTCATATTTCTCGTTTATTTGGTATTGCCAATTAGCGTGATCGTAAAGCCTGGCCATTACGGGAGGTCCTTGATACAGGTAGATGGCGGAGATGGCGGTAGGTTTTATAGATTTACCTCTCTTTTTATCCTTTTATGAAACTAGCTTTTGCCTGTTTTCGTTCCCGTTTGAATTCCTAAAATCCAGTGTTGTCGGTTCAATTAAATAATAACTGGACTCTGTGCAAAATTTAAGCTTTCTGGGCCAAGGGATTGGTCTGATGGGAATTTTCTTTGCGGTTGAAGCAAGCCCTCTTTCTTACTTCATCGTTTTTGAGTTAAAAATATTTAACCTTTCCTAGTTGTCGTATTGCCCCGTTATCATTTTTTTAAACACATTGAGCCGCTTTGGAGTTTCATTTATATAAATCCTTCAATATTTTTTTTTTTCTTATGTCGAATCTAGTCACCATTAGTCGACAGTTACTCATAATTAAGATGGTTGCCATTCCGTTTAGACAGCCTGCGATTTACAGAAGGCTGAGGAATAAACAGCTGTAAGTGATTTCGCGGAGACTTGATATTTATGCTCGAGAATTATTTTATTGATCCGCGATACCGCGTTTAAGTACTGCAGACGGGTGAAATTCTCACAGAAAGAATATGTTGGATTTTATGAAACGGGGTGTGCTATGGCGTTTGGTGTCAATTTTATAAAAATACCTAACTACAATTTGAGAGCTACTTGCGGATTCGTATTGTATTGGTGTAGTGGTTAATAGCGTCTTTGATGACTGATCTCTAATATGTTTTATGTTCAAACTCAATACTATAAAACGTCTGCTGATGACTCTTGCTTATAAAAAAGAGGACAAGATAAAAAGAGGCAAAATTAACATATTTTCTATAATCAAACACAGTGAAGTAGTTAGGTGTTAATTGTTGATTAGTTATTATGTCAGGAACGGCTTGATGCATTTCGGAGTTCTTCTTCAGGGATCTCTATGTGTTCACCTCCACGTTGAAGAGTCCACTAATTATTAGTTGTTCTCACGAGAGATTTGCTAAGACTGTGAGTTAGTTATATTGAAGTGGTTTCTTTGTTTCAAAACCCCTAGCGGTAACTTTACTGGAGGACAGTTGTTACTGGAACACTCCTTTATAACTCAAAACCTCTAGTTACAGCGACAGATTTATTTGGATCCACATCTATCCGCACACTTTGACATTTCAAAACCAAGCGAAAGGAGCCTGTAGATGTATAGCAATAGGGGGTTCTAGGTGATGTGAGACCTGCAAAAGGTTTCTCGTATACGAATAATGTAGGGTCCGCTTGAACTGTTAACGTGCGTCGAGTGTTGATGTGTTACCGGTTCGAGTCCGCGTGCGTCAAATATTTGCGAAGAGAGACGCGTGTACATTTGAAATTTTCTTACTTTAGGGCAAAAAAAAAAACAAACAGCCAGGATTATTACAACTAGCGAATATTTTCAGTCCGAACCTGATGAGCTCTTGTGATATCCACTATTAATCAATATACTTATCTCGGGTTTATCACGGCAGTATAGTATGTTTGCCTTTTAAGCTGCATTGAGTGATTTGGCAGGTGAATATTACAAAGAAGACAGGACTCTGGTAATTTTCAACCGACTTCAAAAAAGGAGGGGGTTCTCCATTCGACTGCATGATTTTTTTATTTTATTTTATTGATACCACTATCTTGAATATTAAATCTATGAAAATAAAGTGCTTGCAAATATTTCAATACAAAACATAGGTATTTTTCATTAATGGTGATCTTTCGGATAGTTAATGTCAATTCAATAGTCAAGTTTAATTTGACACCAGTCACTGAAAACATAATGTATATACGAGTAGTACCAATCAAGTATATTGTCTCCTATTTTAAGATTTCAATATATTATAAAAGAAGTAATTGTGACGCTTTTGCTAAGTTTATTTACTACGCTCCCCGCGTTATCTGGAGTTCTAACCGTTTTATTCAATGAAATAATAGCAACAAATTCCCAGACGCAGAAAGTAACTTGTCGCGTCCGCAATAAACATAAGTGCTAGAGAATGCGTCGTTAATGCGATACGTACACGTTCGAGGGTTGTCGGTTTGTACATTTGGTGCTGTTTATATGCCAATGTAGAGCGGACACACGGATGGCAAGAATGGTGCAATTACAATATTCTCAAGCATTTCACCATCCAAAAATCCAACGTTCAGGATCGGTCTTCCACATTCCAGATCTCTTGGCCAGAACAGCCGGAATTCTGGACATAATAAGAGTACATCATTTTTAGGCCAAACTGAAACAGACGCTTCGCTCGCTCGGTCAATAGGATGAATCGTATCGTGTGATTTGTCGGTGATCTCGGTCCTGAGATTTGTCGACCATCTCGTACAAATCACCCCTCTAATCTAAACGCTACTCAGAATGAAGCTCGTGTCGCAGATTCAGCGCCACGATACGACATTTTGAAGACAATTTTGTTGTGACTTTTCCAACCATCTCTTAACCTTTCTCTTAATGAGATTATGTCGACCGTGTTTTGTTGTCCCGGTAAGTCGCTGACAAAACTTGAGAATCAGTCTAATCTGCCATCCAAGTAAATTAACTGATGATTTGATGCTCAAACGTACTCATAACCTGTATAGAGAAGTGTGCATCCTACCCAAACGTATGTATCCCGCCCTCAGATCCCTATAGATCCAGAAAGTGCGATCCCATCGGCCGATTCTTACAATAGTTGTCGTCTAAACACAAACCCTTGTTATTGGGACGCCCACAGCCACATTTTACGCTGCGCGAGACTCTTAAACTGGGGATAGAGCAAATTGAAAGGGAAATGAAATTCAATTGGTCCTGAGAATTGTATGGTTATATTCAGAAGTAGGTTTCCTGGCATCCTAATGTTATGGTTGATATTTAAAGAAAATATCTTGTGGATCTGTAGTTCACTTTTACCATAACGTAGGTACAATATTTTGATAATTAGTCCAAAAATATGGCTTTCGTAGGTTATAGCTTCTTTAATTTCGTGGGAATTTTGATAATTTTGATAGTTTTAGTGGAGAAAAGAAGAGGTTCTGTTCTCCATTCGACCCTATTGTCAGTGTGGTTCTGGCATTATTTGCAGAACGCGTCCAGGCCGTCCCGCCATCTCCTTTTCATGCTTCTGTTTCGGTATCCATCTTGTGGGATCCATTATGTTGATATTGTGGTTCAGCTTTCCAGATGCATGTTACATACATGCTCAGTTGTGCTTTACACTCTTTTATAATTATGTTTTATATTTTTCTGTCATACTTTATTGTTACTTTAATAAAATTATTAAATTACTGTTACTTCGAATATACATACACTCATTACTGTCAAACGGGCTCATTTGTATTTTGGTTGTATTTACAAATTCCTAAAATATTACATAAACAGATCAAATTGCGAACATAAATGGTACATTTATGTATCAATATTTTCTTAAAAAAGATAAACGAGTTTGTCTATATTTACTGGTATCGTCTTAGTAAAATTTATCTTTAGGTAATTATTTTATATCATACTTGGTGTTAGCGAGATCTCAAAGTTTGGAATGTAAATAAAAAATCGCTAGCATCTATTCCCATATTCAATAACCAATTTCAAAACCAACGCAAGGAAGGCTATATCAACAAACTACCAACAACCATCTTAACATGATCCCCATCTCTTAAACAAGCCACGCAATAACATTAGAAACGCATGCAACCAGTTTCTAACACGGACCAAGATATACTGGAACGCATTTGTATGAATTGACACTAGTAAGGTCATTGTGTGAGACCTTTGGCTGGTGTGACCCCACCCTTATATGTGTACAAGTACATGCTTTCACTTTAGTTCTGGGTTTTTGAATGGGTGCCTATTAAAATTTATAATGGGTATATGTTCGAGGTTTTTGTTTAATGTTTTTCGTGTATCTGTAATGACATGACAAATATTTGGAGGTGTTTCTGTATATTGATGAAACATGGTAAGGTAAACTTGAATCCCATCAAAAACATTACATGTAAAAAAATGGCAAGTCTCGCAACCTTCTACCGAAAAAAGTTGTGAGATACAATATAAAACCAAGTCAGTTAATTTATTCAGTACCTATCAAAGTGACCCTTCGCCTATATGACAACTTTGACATACATTTTCACCGGATTACATAACTAAAAACATATTACCATGACCGTGTTAGTACCCGCATTAATATTAAACATATTTATCTTTATCATAAATGTAATGACTTGGCCATCGCACGACAACATAAGTATATAATAATACGAATAAATCTCATTTTATTAAAGTGATTATTATATTTTTTGCTTTATTTATCCATACCAATAGATCGGTATGGAGCGGTGCGTATCCAGTTCTTTTCAGCTGTTTTTACTATCTCGTCTGCCTATATTTTCTTCTGCCGTCCTCTTTTGCCGGTCGGGCCAGATCCATCTTTTATTTAAGGACGGCCAAGATGAAACAATGAGTAGGAATTTATGTTTGTATTGCGTGACATTCAAAGCGTTAATAAAATTTGGTAGATTTTATTATCATTATAATGTAGAAGGTATTATCGTGTGCGATGGCCAAGTCATTACATTTATGATAAAGATAAATATGTTTAATATTAATGCGGGTACTAACACGGTCATGGTAATATGTTTTTAGTTATGTAATCCGGTGAAAATGTATGTCAAAGTTGTCATATAGGCGAAGGGTCACTTTGATAGGTACTGAATAAATTAACTGACTTGGTTTTATATTGTATCTCACAACTTTTTTCGGTAGAAGGTTGCGAGACTTGCAATTTTTTTACATGTAATGTTTTTGATGGGATCTCATTTCTTTTTGTAAGTGGTCCTCCTTATTTTTCCTTTAAGGACTACTAGCTGTGTATCCGCAACTGTCTTTCTTAAAGCCCACTCTCTGTCTCTGTGGGCTTTTCTCGAAAGTTTTTATGAAGCGATTTTTGACAAGCCAGGACGGTAATTACTTCTTAGTCTATTATACTCCGAAATTGCGGAGTTTTGCACTTTAACACTACCGAAGTTGACATTAACTAAATGTAAACCACACAGACTTGTCACTCCCTCTCATGATCCATAATGACCCCTCTCATTATAGATAATGATCCTTCTCATGATTCCTCTCATGACGATGGTGATGATGAGGGTGGTGATGATGGCGGCGATGATGGTGGTAGTGGTAATGGTAGTGGTTATTGTGTTGGGGATGTGGTTGTGGTAATGGTCGTGGTGGTAATGTGGTGAGGATGTTGATTTTATAACCATCGTCATCACCATAACCACTATGACCATTACCATCTGAATCAACACCCCCATCATCATACCTAATCACCTTCATCGGCATCATCATCGTCATCATCATTATCATCATTAATTATCTACAACAAAACCATCATCATCATCACCAATCACCACCATCATCATCATCATTACCAAAACCTCCCTCACCACCACCAGTCACTACCATCTTCATTACTATCAATACCCCCATCATCACCACCGGTCACCTCCACTCCACCATCATCACCAACAGTCACCACCATCGTCGTCGTCATAATTATCATCATCACCAATCACCACCATCATCATCATCATCATTACCAACACCTCCCTCACCACCACCAGTCACCACCATCTTCATTACCATCAATACCCCCATCATCACCACCGGTCACCTGCACTCCACCATCATCATCATCACCAACAGTCACCACCATCGTCGTCATCATAATCATCATCATCACCAATACCACCTTCATCAGAATCAGTCACCACCACCACCATCATAATTATCATCACCAACACGCCCATCGCCACCACCAGTCACCATCATCATCTGAACAATCCAACACCCTCATTACCAACACCAGTCCCCAGCTTCATCATCATCATCATCATCACCAGCACCCCCATCACCGCCACCAGTTACCACCATCATCATCATCATCATCATCATCGCTACCATCACGATTCCAACTCACTGCCCCTGCGGGGTGAGGTAACTCAATTCGGTACGGCGATGAGCGTGTCCATTCTGTATGTATTAGGTAATAAGCTAATAAGTATTCTGTGCCTGAGGTATCTAAACCGAAGGTTATATGAACCGCAATGTTAACTTTGTAATCGTGTATTTTTTATAGGGTTCATAAGGAAATACAAATTTATCTATGCAGCTCGCATAACTGGAAAACTACACGGAAATTTTGTAATGTTTAGGTTTTTTAATGATTTGTACACCAAACCGTAATAGAGCACGAAATTTCAAGCTTGTGTGTCTTCTAGAAGTAACTTAGAATTCGTATGATCATGAGTGAGTCAGTGAGTGAATCAGTGAGTGACAAAATTAAGGAACTTTGACTGGCAATAATTTCTAAACTACTGGTTCAAATTGAATGAAATTTGGAATATGCCTAGGTTATAAAAAAAAAAAAATAAAAAAAAAATCGTTTATTTCAGAAATTTGATTCCATATATTGTTAGTAAATTAACTTATAAACTATGTTAGATACATTATTAATACTTTAAAACATAAACACACACAGACTTACACAATGAAATTAAATAGAATAACAGAGAGACCCGATGGCTACCCCCTCCTCCTCTGCCGCCTCATTGATCCCTTCTCCTCACATGCAGATCTATGAAGCGACCGAGTACGGGCGCGTCCAGTCTGTCCGCTATCATTTGCAGAATACTGTTGCTGCTCCCCCGCAAACGCCGTATCACGGACGCCGACTTTTTACGCATTATAGCAAAAAAGTCGTCGACGGCCGCGTCTGCGAACATTCCCGACGCACTGCAATAGCGAGGGAGCTGCAACAGTGCCCTGAATGCATTATTATATTGCACTCTTAGTGCATTGTACGCTCGTTGCGTAAAACTGACCCATAGACCACTCGTGTAGAAACTTTGGCAGTATGCTTTAAAGAGCGTTAGTTTTACCGGCACTGTACAGCGAGCGAATCTATGTCTCAGCATATTGCCTCGATATATCATGCTCTCCTGGTCATTAAAAATTCAGGCTTCTAGCTTTGTCCGTAATGAAATACTGGGAGTTTGAAAATGGTCTGAATAGCTTCGAGAAAAGGATGTTACGGCGTGCCGGGAAGCGCGTTTGCTCGACTTGGCGGGGGCACTGCCGTGCCCCCAGATGTGTTGACAATGTTACGAGTTTTATGTTTGAAATCCTACCGACCCAAGTGTATATTCAATAATGTACTCTTTAATGTAATTATTATACAGTCTATGCTGTGTAAAATATTTGCTAAATATTGCCTTCCGAAACATACAGACTTAAATTAAAATGAAAATAAAATTTCTTCTGATAAAATTTTAATAAACAATACGTGTGGTAATGGATTGTCTGACAAACATTTCGAAATTGTTATGATGAGAATGAGATAAACAGAACCGTTTAAACTTTCACGCAATTTAAATACCTACACTGCGACAGTCCAGTTAAATGAAAAATACCTGAACAAAACACACGCCGAGCCTTGCTTTGTTTAAGAGACACACGATGTTAGAGAACTAAATCACAGCATTTAATACAGCAACATGGCAACCTGGGTCGTGCCGCAGCACACAGAATATACGAACAGTAATAATAAATATCAGATAAAAGAGGAGTGTTTCCCGAAAAGCTGACGACATCGAGGTTCCTGAAGAGCACTGATTATGAATCTGTAACATGTCACACCGTTCCTGAAATCCAACCCGGAATAAAACCGTAATTTTCAATAATACTAGACAACATTACAATATTTGACCTATTTCCAAATTAAGCTCAAGTAGGCATGTGTTCCGGATTGTTAAATTCGATTTACACACGAATATAGCGGTAGGATGGAGTCCATAGAAGTTAGTTTCCGACGAATTACCTATTTTTTGATACTAGAGCACCTTTTCCTTCTTGCTCTATTGCATTTTTTAGTTCCCGTACACTGGTACATATTTATCCATACACGTGTAGTTAAAGAGTTATTTTTGCCCGACTTTTACATTACATGTTTTTCTTCTGCTCAGACGAAATTGTGTAAAAGTATCGTACTTACTGCTAACAAGAGCGGTGCTGCAATGGGTCTGAATTATGCGTACGCGGCCATCGTCTCGCTGATAAAGTGTGAAATAGTGCGCGCGCTGCGCTCGCGAACACCGCCGGGATTAACAGGGGGTGCCGCGTATTATACAATGATACCCTGACCATTATAAAACATATTTATTTCACTTTACACATGTCGGAGTTTTCGACAATCTTTATTGCAATTAATATTAGTTTTCCAATTTCCTTGACATTGACACAAATTATCATTATTACACTGATATTGTAAAGGCGAAAGTTTGTGAGTGTGCTTATGTTTGTTAAATCTTCACGCTTAAATGGCTGGACCTGATTGAGAACCTGGATCGATGTAATATAATATAAGCTACTTTTTATCCCAAAAAAAGGTACCGTTCCCATGGGATGAGCGGGTAGCACCGCGGGGCACAGCTAGTAAATTAAAGACACACTGTAGTGATTATTTAACTCTACCTATCTATAAATCCATATTAGAGGTACGCTGATTACTAGACAATCCAGAAGTTTAATTTGGATTAATTGAAACATTACGCGCACCTTAATACAACTCGTATTATTTTATTGTACTCTTGTAATACATTTTTACTCGATTGTATACATGAAAATATTGAAGATGCTTGCTTTTTTACGTTAGTAGAAACGGAACCCATTTTGGACCCTGCACCTACAAGGCATTGTTCTTTCTGTACACAAAAGTCGGAACTCTTTCCATTTCGTACCCCAGACCCTAACACATCATTGTTCTCCGTATTTTTATAAATATGAGTAGCGGCATTCCGGATTTGGTGCGGTGTTAACATATTTTCTAATATGTCAAGAAAGTATTGTTCCCCGTGTTTGTTGTGTCGCCGTGTAAAGCGTCAGCTTTTTGTTATGCTGATAACATAAAATATAATGTATAGATAATATGCCGCCATGAGAGGCCTTATTTCTTTTAAAATTATTTTTTTTCATATTATGACAAATATATTGATAATTTCAACAAACTTTTTGAAGTGAATAACACTTTTCCCCGAGTTCTAGGTAGTAACGTAGCTATTTCAAGCTTTTATTGCGTGCAGTCGAAAATAAGTAGAAAAATCTAATTTTCCGCGTGAATTTTGTCATTTTCGAGTAGTTTTTGAAACAAAAATTATCAATGAAAAATTCAAACTGTAGGTTTCTAATATTATATACCAATAAATCCCAATAGCCCTGTTCTAGGTAGTAACATCCATAATATGTTAAGAAACATATTTGATTATAGAGAAAAATGGCTAAACCAATCAGCATTTTAAAAGGCCTCTTAAGAATAGTCTGAAATACATAAAGGTGTGCCGTTCTCGAGAACGTTTGCCGATGTGTATGAGGAATGTTCTCGACATCGTTCTTTTCCCATACAAATCGGGAAACGTTGTCGAGAACGGCATATCTCTAGAAATACATCATGCGTTGTGCTTCTTAGTAATACCGTCCAGAGATTGGCGAATGAACTAATAAATAACTTACTTCTGTTAGTAGACCACACGGGTACTTTTTCTCAAAGGAAGATCTCTGGTTAATCCTAATACGATTCTAAGAAACGCACGGTATTGGGTATATTTTCTATTACTTCCTTAGTTAATCATGAGTTTAGACAACTAACACGGATAGATCCTACAATCACGAAAACATAATAATCATCGAAATTCGTTTTTTGATTTTTTTCACGGTTATATCCAGTATACCTACTCATATTAATACTTGTATTGGTTTCCTTTATTAGTTTTGATTAATCATAGTGATCATCGTGTTATATTCGAAACGATTTCGCAGAAAGCCGAGGTATTTAAACTTAATCAATATTACTCGGCGAGCTCATCTTTGACTCTATCACACTAAAATTAACATCATTTTTCTTAGTAGTTAATGATGTTGTTTTGCCATATTTTTAATGGGAAATAGGCAGGCTTGAGAGATCTAGGACACAGTGATCATCGTAAAGTCTAGCTAAATATCGTAGGATGCCCACCGCATGGCACACAGAGCCATAAATACATACAGTGCCAATATTAAACGTGTTAACGGCGCTCTTCAGCCATTTTACTATAACTGCACAATTTTCATCTTTCACGCAAAAATAATCTCCCACCTCGAGTGACATAAAATTATAGAAAAAATGAGAGTTCCGTACGAGTCCGGCATTCTTACAGCGCTCTATTATCTTAGCAGCTATTCTCAATGCAAAATGTACCATAATACTTGGTTTTTAGAAACATATTAGCTTGCCTCTGTTGTTTGACTCTTGCAATCGGTTTTTTCTATCGGTGTTCGGAGAATGTGATCGTTTTATGTCGACGGGACGATTATCATATGCTCAATATTTTTTTAATGGGGACTGACTTATTTCGATTATTAAACTTACCAGTGCCTGCCAATCAAGCATGTATGAATATTTAAAATCATTAGCATGAATTGAAAAGAAATACCAACTTAATTAAGCAAATAATAACAATACATGACATATAAAAATGCTGCAATTTGTCCTCATATTGATTTAAAGCTGTTTTAAAGACAAGGTAAAACCCAATTAGTTTTAGTGCTTAAACGATATCACAATCAGGTATTTATTTTTGATTTGCTGGAAATACCGGATGATCATTGATCAATCCAAATGGATCAGAATGGAAAAGTCACAAACTATAAGAGATGGGGATATCTGTTTATAGGAACCATAGCGTCGATTTCAGATTGAATAAAAACTGCATTTTTTTAATTAAATTATGTACTTATGCGATTTATCGTACCTAACCAGGTCAAAAGCGCTGTAAATAATGTTACAAAATGACATGCGATTACTGACAGAATTTTAACTAGGTTCATCATCTAGGTTGTGGATGATACTTATAAAAAATGCAGTTTCTATGAAATCTAAAATCGACGCCATGGTTCCTAAGAACAAATTTTCCTATCTCTTATAGTTTTCGGTTTCTGACTACTGACCCATTTGGATTGATCACCCGGTATATCATCAAGGTATATAAGATTGAGATTAGTAGTTCAACAACAGTGACAGGACGTCAAAAAAATATCACTTTTCTTATTTTACGCAATTCTGATTACGTTACATATTCATATGAATCGAATCTTACCACTAAGTTTCAGTAAAGGAAACTGAAACGCGTGCACTTTTGACCCTTATTGCCGTTGTGACAAAAGCGAAAAAGGTACGTATTTCAGTTTCCTTGACTGTATATATATTAGTAGTTGCGCCGCGTAGTACAGTCGAGTTCATTTACATCTACACACTTACGAGAACAAAAATATCTGAACACGATTTTATGCTCCTGACAATATGGTCGTGTAGATGTAAATGAACTCGACTGTACCTGCTCATCCCACGGGAACACTAAATTTTTCGGGATAAAAAGTAGCCTATGTATTAATCCAGGGCGTCACTTGCCTTCATACTAAAATTTATCAAAATTGGTGTAGCCGTTTCAGCGTGAAGAAGTAACAAACATACACATAAACACACTCATAAACTTTTGCCTTCATAATATTAGTGTAATATACATCTAGAAAATTTCATAGTTTTCCAATTTGACTTAGCTTTACAATCTTATGTAATCTAGTTCCCATACCTTTACTAAACTTATTATTACACAGTTCACTTGACGACACGAACACATCACGACATAATCTACCGCTTGTTCTAAATGTCTCCGTTACTGCCGCAAAAACGTATGGTGGGCTTCAGCATTCCCAGTGCTGTTTAGATCCCATGTAATTTATATGTTACATTCCTCTATTAATGGACTTTCAATCGTATCCCATGTAACAAAGAGTCTCGATTCCATTCACACTTTTTTTAGAGTTGCGACTGTTCATAATACATCTGGAAGCAGAAAGAATGTCTCATTACGTGTTCGCGAATTAAGGTCTAGCATGAACACTAACAAGGGCTTCTCAAGTGACTAATGAGGTACTTTTGCCTGGACTGCAATGAAGACGCCTGTACGGTTGCATGCTGGACCTGCTGTACAACTCTATCATCTGTTTATTTTTTCTAGAAAAAAATATGGATGTCAGTTCTTATTCCACGTGCCTTTTCGAGGACTGACGGCACAATTTTATCTGTAACTGAGATAATTTTTATGCGATATAACTTTTTCAACGACTTCAACGAGAAGAAATCGTATTTCCAAGGATATCTGAACGAATTACTATACAATACCATAGATATACCAAATATTTGTGGAGTTCCAACGATTCCTCATGGATCTCGTCATTAGATCTTCAAAATATTATGGGTCCAATTAAGAAATGCCTCCTCTCGTAAAAAATAATTTTAAATCGGTTTATAAATTACGAAGTTCTGAGGTAACAAATATTAAAAGTTTTTTGGAAGTCAGTTGAAAAGAAGCAATGTCATGGACGATATTCATTGTGTAGAATACTACCACGAACTTATCGATATTTAAGTGTGCTTATAGAGGATATGAAATAATGATAAAGTTGTAAGGATTTTATTTAAAAATAACCATTAATTTTGAACCTTTTATGGCATAAATGTTGTTATATAAAAACAGTTGTCATAATAATAGTCGCAAAACCCGCTCCTAGACACGTGGGCGACTAAGATTGTCGCAATTCGGTGGAAACGGATAAAAAACCGATAATCATTTTGCATATTTTTTAGTGATCGGTCCCTAACGATGAGCCGAATCGTTATTAGCTTATAAGTGATAATATAACAAAATTTATATCGTATTTGTGTGCCTTGACCTAAAATGTTCATAATTGATGTAATGATGTTATAAAACGATTACTCGTAAAGATTCAGAATTATGAGTAATTTTAATAAAGGAATTACGGGCGATTTAGCGTAATCAGCTGGGTTCAACGTTGAAGTGTTTGTGTCAGCAACCGGTAATCCATAAGGTACAAAGAAGAGACATACTGCCGTGTTACGGTAAAAGATCTTATCTTTATACGGATGTCATAGTAAGATACGTCCTTTTGATGAAAATCCCACTTACGGCCTAGGGTGACATAAAATAATAAAGACCCCATTTATTTAAAAAATCCTGAGTACAGGCTGAATTTCACATACTAATTTTATCCGTTTCCCGATTTAATTAGATGCGTTTGATTGGTTCCCCGTATGTAGAGTGACGTCACTATTCCACATTACTTGTATTGTACTGCATAAACACAGTGACTAATGAATGTCGAAAAATTCAATATGAATAACTTTTCACAATCATAATATTGGCACAATCATATTCTAATTGTTTATTGCGTTGAACCCTGTTCGCAGAAATGGTTTCTGAATTTACATGGGTCGTAAAAATAATTATATCCCAATTATACTGTTTTATTTATTTAATAGAGAATACTGCCGACTGGTGGAAGGGTTCAGGCTACAACCTCAGGGTTCTTTGAACCTTTTGCGTCGCCAGTTTTTTGTTAATTTTCTTAGACGCATTTACAAGATATAATAAAATAAATTGAATGCTCAAAATTTTTAATGTTAATTAAAATTGTTTTTTGTTTCAGGTTGGTATCTATCAACGATGTCAAAACTGGAATAAGGTATTTAACCACGTTGTGACTTTTGTGGGCCTACTATGATGCTCGGTTTCTTTGTAATAGCTCAATTACAAAGTTCAGTGTCAAAATATCCCAAGATTTAAGACTACTCTCGATTTTCATAACCTCCTTATAAATTGAAATGGTTTTCTAAACCTGATAACTTTTTTTCTACTCGAAGAAAACCCGCGGGCACAAACTAGAGCTGGTTTTATCTCAGATTA
Organism: Apotomis capreana; assembly: GCA_947623375.1. Lineage (NCBI taxonomy): Eukaryota > Metazoa > Arthropoda > Insecta > Lepidoptera > Tortricidae > Apotomis > Apotomis capreana. Next base: position 23,077,161 of record OX392499.1, read on the forward strand.
ACGCAGCGTGTATCAAACTAATAGAGAGGGCCGATAATGCGCAGTTACGGGACTCGGCCCGGCCGCGTTGAAATTCTTACACGGGACTTGAATTAAAACTTGAATGTAGCGTCAGCAGACGATTTTTATTCGTAACATATTAGGTGAAATTTTTCTTCGCATATTTTTGTTGTATTAAAAGTTCCGAACCATTGTCCCGTGAGGATGCACATTGATGCATGATGATGCATATTGTGGATGAAATGATTATAATAAAATAATGGGTTAACAACCACGACGACGACGACGTAAGTTGACGACCTAGTTAGGATCGTAAGCAGAAATTGGATGAGGGCGCAAAACCGATCGTTATGGAGAACTTTGGGAGAGGCCTTTGTCCAGCAGTGGACGTCTATCGGCTGATATGATGATGATGAATGGGTTAAAAAGTGACTAACATATATTATGCTACGGCAAAAATGTTGTTGTTTTGAATCAATTATAGGTACCTAATAATATTATAGTTATATTAAATATAACGGAGAAACATTTACAAATAAAATCGGTTCAAGTGCTCTATATTAAGTATTTAAAAGATAATAAATATATTCGTTTTAGTATTTTTTTGCTGGCTGTACCATAACTTGAAGTAAAACTGTCACAATGGATTCAACTTAACACCGCTGCATAACAGATCAGATAACTATAATGATCGATGAAATAAAAATAAGATTTTCAAACAATAATAAGCGGGCATAGTTTTTACTCATCGCTTATTATTATTTAATGTGATGATAGTGTAGGTATGAGCGTGACTCCTGTTTTGTACTTATTAAAATTTAAATTGCATCGGGTTTATAGTTTTAAAAGACATATTATTAAACATTGTACTAAGTACCTAGTTAATTTCAATACTATCCAAATAGTAGTTTTATATTTAGTCTTCGTGTTTGTGATTTTAATATGTCTGGTTTGATTTTGAAGCTTAATTTCTAAACTTTTAAAAGGAGTAAGGGAAGTTAATAAACTGTATAGATGTGAAACTAAATGTAGGTTTCAATTTTCGAATATGAACATCCAGAATGAACTCGTCGTCATCAAAAAGAAAAACTTTCGCCAGACTTAAAAAAAGGAGCCGAAACCCAAACATTTCGGGCCCTTTCATAGATTCAAAAGGGCATCGAATCTAAAGCCTTCGCGGGGTTATTCAGGCCCCACGCTTCCTCTCCGGTTTTTATCGAATTCACACCCGTAGAACAAAAGCGAACAAAACAACGTGTTGCCGCTGGCGACACCTGACGAAGTGAGAATGAAACTTGATACCGACCATAAATACCTACAACCGAAAACCAACTTTAATTCAACCGTTCAAATTTCAATTTGGCGGATCGCGTCACGATCAAGACATAATTTTCTTTGTCATAGAAATTCTCGTTTTCTTATAAAGTTGTTAAGGTTGCGTTTTGAATCGAGGTTCGTTTTATTAAGATTCAGTGTGTACGCGATACGGTCTACATTTCGCTTGGTACCTAGTTTCATATTGGAATAATTTTATAGTTATTATGGTATTGTATCGATATGTTTTTGATATGCCAGTTAAATGGCTGAATATTGAATTGGTCGCGTAACATACAATAGGTAATTTCTAAATAACATAATCAAATATGTATATTGAGAACAATGTGGGACAAATATACAGGTATTACCGGACGCCTAAGTCCGGGAGTGGTTTAATGGTTTAACTAAGTCAGATTTAGGGGCCCCCAACTGTAACAAAGTGTGAGTCGTTTTATAATATTATGCTCAAAAACAAACCACCATTGAAGAAATCCTTCCTTTCTTAATAACGGTAGTAAATTACTTTTCATAACATCCGAACAGTACATCAAAAATCTTTAAAACATGTGAAATGATCTCCATTACGCACAACTCCATAAATTTATGGAGTTGTGGAATCCATCAAAAAACACAAATTTATAATCTTCCGTATCTCACAGTCTAATATTATTATGAAAAAAACCCTACCCCTTTTGAATAAGGTTAAAATTAGATGCAAATAAATGATGACTGAGGCGAATTTGCGAAAATATCTCCTCAGCCGGCACCATTACTTAAAAGCTGTTAATTTGAAATTTTAAGTAAGAATGGCAATAGAATGGGGCTAATAAAATGTTGAAGTTTATATTAAATGAACTCATTAAACCAGCATTGGATTTAGATAAGGTTTTTTTATTCGTTAATGCTACTGTTAAGGAGCCAAGGCAATGAACTGTCGTTATTGTCCAATGTCAAGCTCAAGGCGCGATATAAATAGTATAACTTGACCTACTGTTTTTATAATGTTGAGGGGGGGCGGCCAGAGCGGAAGAAGGAATTTAGTTGACAATCCCTCATTCAATATTCGTAATTAGGTATTTTCAAACCAATGACGTTTTTGTATCGACTTTGGCATACGTAGACCTTTTTATAACGTACGCCTAGAACTGATAATGATAAAAGGGATCCTGTCTAAGAAACCAATCTGAATAAAATACAATTATAAGACTTTGGCAGAAGACCAAATATAACGTATAGTACAAGAACAAAAACCTTGCCAAGCCGATAATGAGTCAAGTGAAGTAAATGATTTCGAACTATTAAATAAAACTTTAACTCAAATATTATTTTAACTGTGATAAACAGGCACAGACAATACTCGTAGGTAACTTAGTTAGGAACTTTAATTTAGAGAACGATTTCCTAACAGAATTGAACAGGATATGTGGCGTTATCTGGGGAAAGGGACCTTATTGTCGGTTCTAGTTGCCGAGATAATCGCGTTTAAAGTAAAATGTTGAAAAAAATCAATCTTTCTTTTTTTACTCTATATTAATAAGCAGGGTCTAAAATTTAATCTGACAAAGACACAACTTTTTAAATCGATGTTTTAAGACTTAGAACAGCCCTTAAAGTTTAGTGAAAAAGGGACCTTATTGTCGGTGCCCCTCTTGTATGCTTTCTGTGAGCTCGGTATCGGTTTGAGAGACGTGTCGGTACTTGTCGGCGCGTCAAAGGATAATTATTGATCATTAGGAAGTATCCTTGCTCATCTCTCACACTTCTTGGGAGTGTGGGGGGAGGGCCTTATCTGTACTATGTACACTTAGGCTACTTCTGTCGCGGCCCGTTACTACGGGCCGGTCTTTCTGGTGACGCGTGGTTGCGACGGCGGTTTCTTAGTTGGTTGGGCCTTCGTGATGTTCCATGAGTCCTCGAGGCCCGGGTGGAGCTTTATCTCCTCTTCTTATTTCCCACTGTTGGTGGTGGTGGTGTCGCTGCATCTGCAGCTCGTAGCAGCTCGTGGCGGGATTCATCAGCTTTCCGGACCATTGTGCTGGCCAGTCTGCTGATCTAGGCGTCTAAGGGTTTCCATTTCAGTGCCCTCTGTATATGGTCATTCCGCACGAAGCGTGGGCAATCTGTAATGTGTCTCAGTGCCAGGTTTTCTTGGGCTCTCATTTTGTTTCGGTTTGTGGTAGCCACTAGGGCGTACCACGCCGGCGCCGCGTATGTGAGCCTGGACCTCACATACGTTTTGTAGATCCCCAGCTTCGTGCGGATCGGCAGGTTGCTCCTTAGGACTGGTCTCAGCGTAGTTCACGCTGGTCTGGTTCTTGAAACCACTTCCGCCACGTGCTGCTTCATGGTGAGGCCCCGGTCTATTGTGACACCCAGGTACCTCACCGTGTGCTTCCATTCCACGTCTTGACCAAACATGCGGAGTGGAGGTGAAGTCTGTTTTCTTCCGGTCATGAAGGCCTGAGTCTTGGTGACGTTGAAAATAAGCCTCCAGTCCTCAATCCATCTTGGTAGGGCGTCTAACTGGGTCTGCATCTTCCTGACGGCATGGGTGGGGCTGACGGATGCGGTGTAAAAGGCCGCGTCATTCGCGAACAACCCCAGCTTGACTTCGCCTCCTACCACTGGGGTCATCGGTGAAGGTTGCGTAGCATGCTGGTGTAAGGCAGCTTCCCTGAGGGACTCCTGCTAGGATTGGGCGCTCCGAGGACAGTGCCTGTTCCAATGCCACTTGGAACTTGCATCCGCTCAGGAAGGACTTTATTACCGTTATGATGCTGCGTGGGGCCGTGGTGTGCAACAGTTTGTACAGCAGCCCCTCGTGCCATACCCAGTAGAACGCTTTTTCCATGTCGAGCATGACAGCCACAACATGCTCTTTCTTGTTGCTTGCATTGGCCATAAAGTGAAGCACGCGAGTGAGCTGTAGCGTTGCCTGAATCCGAACTGTTCCGAACGGGGCTCGACGTGGGGGAGAAGTTTCCCCAACAGGAACACCTTGGAGAGGGTGCTGAGCAGAGTTATTGGCCTACAGCTCTCCGATCTTCGGCAGTCTTTGCCAGGTTTGGGCAGCATAACTACCCTCCCAGTCTTACAAGTTTGGGGAAAGTGATCCGAGCGCATGATCCCGTTGAACAGGCGCGTCACTGCCACAATAGGGATCGAATCGGCGTCCGGGGCTTTCTTGGGGTCGCAACGTTGGAGGGCTCGCTGCATCTGGCTGGGGGAGAAGAAGACTGCGTCTTCCTCTGCTCTTCCTAGTGCCTCCGAAGTACCTCTCCAGGTGTTCTGTGATGCTCTGCTGATGTTCTGCATTGTGCATCGGGTTGGGCCTAAATTGTCCCTCCAGGTACTCGGCGAAGATCTCTGCGCGATCCTCAGCCTTGCAGCGTGGAGTGTTGTCTACAGGGTCGTAGAGTGGTCTTATTGCCTCAGGTTTTGTCACTAGCTGTCCGCAGATACGGTGAATGAAGGGGGCATCACCCTCTTCAGACGCTAGGTGGCCCAACTCTCGGCCCTGTGTTCTGTGAGCGCCTTCTTGGTTTTTATGATCATGGCGTTGAGCTCTGCCTTGATCGTTGGGCATCTTGTAGCCTGCCATTTTCTGCGCAGGCGGCGCTGCTCCTCGATCATTCTCCTTTCTCCTCAATCTTTCTCAATCCTCGCCGGGAGGGGCGTGTGCCTCTCTGTGGTGGGGATGGTGTGGGAGGCTGTTGATAGCGCCGCCTGTAGTCCAGCTGTGACCAGGTCTTCCGCTTTTTCCACTTCGTCAGCTGTGGAGACCGGAGTAGTGTGGCACGTGGTGGTCTCTTCTAGTTGTTGTGTGAATGTCTCCCAGCTGACTCGGTGTTTGGGTCTCCTAATTCCCATTAATGGATCCATTTCGATACACATGAGGATTGTCCGGTGATCGGATGGTAGGTCCGGCAATGCCTCATGTGTAAATCTGGCGTCAATTTGGCTGGCGACGCAGCAAAATACAAATTAAAAGTATTTTTCAAGACTTATACCTAACTATGTTACTAAACATTTTACGTCCGACACTAAGGTCCCTTTTCAAATACGTTAATCATTTAGTGTTTGCCGAACCAAAATCATAGGTTTTTGGTAAGAGTTTCATACTAAAGTGCTCTAAAAATTAAGGCTATTAAAATTAAACATAAATTTATAGTCGATATCAGATGATATCACTAAATATTTTACCACCGACGATAAGGTCCCTTTTAGAAAATATAAAGTGGTTGTACCAACTTTTTACTAAACTTTATCTTGAATTTTGAGACTTAAAAAACTACTTTTTTAATATCTGTTCTGTTAATTTGATCTCATTTGACTATGTTTTAGCGTAGTAGATGTATATGTTTGTTGATTTTGACTGTTTAATTAGATTTATAAACACAAAGCTATTTTTGTTAAAATAAATATTTTTTTATAATAAACAACGTTGATTCAAATCGAAGTAGCTCTTATTGAGTGTCTAATTACATATAATGTTTGTTCCTTCTATAAAATCTAACGAAAATACACTATAAATAGGAATTTAAGTAAAAAATCCATCATTTTTTTTTTACTTTATGTACTTTGGCAAGGTAAACTATACGAAAACAGATATACAATTACAAAATTGTACTTGAAACCTGAAAGTCTATACAATCTACTCCTCAAATAGCATGTTATCTATGTAACTTCCAACAATAACATACTTTAATGGGGTGTAGAAGTTTGAATTCAATTTTCTCATAATCACCTTTTCTGACTTTCGAGTTTCAATTATTTTTCAAAAAATATCTATTAAACCTACATGCATGTTTTTTACATGGTTCGATAGCTCAATGTATGTAGATTATGGGGATATACATAACTCAATACCGACAGTAAGGTCCCTTTACCCAGATAACGCCACATATTTCGACGGGTTATCTTCAGCCGGGATAGCGCAACTTGTCTCCACTTTGCCTATCGCGCAACTCAGCATCACCCGTCTTGCTCACACAGCATTTGGCAGGTAGGACAAAAGACGAGCCAGACAGCCATTATATTGCCGCGCGACAGAGGCTCGTGTCACAGTAACTGTGCTAGATTAAAGGTACAGGTGTCATTATACTAATAGCTGATCATTTTCTGAAAGAAAAATAGCTTTCGTATGATACATGTTTCGTTCTCTTTTTGACACCGTCGAGAGGTAGAAATGCATAAGTCAGCACCCACGGTGTGCCGTTGACCCCAAACCGGCTCTAGGTATAATAAAATTGCTTTTGCATGATCTTAATTACTATTTTCGAGGAACCGAATTCATTTAGTCAAAGCTGTAGCTCTTTTCGAATTCGGACAAAATCTGAATCATCCGATTGTGGTTTGATAGTGGTAAATTATGTCAGCTACTTAATATTCCCTTGAATTCAATTTATTTCCACAATATATTTTTAGGTTATCTATGTTTTTATTCCTCTTAATTTTATTATGCTGCATGCACGCATATTATTAGTGAATGTGGTTTCAAATTGAATGAAAAGAGAATTATAGTAAATTATCATAAAATACTAGCAGCCCGACTGTTTCATAAAACAATTACATTTATTTTATGACGTTGTGCATGTGTGTTTGTGTGTGCATACTATTTAAGGACGGTTATTATGGAGTCTCAAGCTCACCGACATAATGACAATCGTAAAAGTTTCAATGTTTTTTGCGTACAAGATCTTGCACTTATTTTTTGTCGGTAGCCATTTTAATGATGAATTGATTACAAGGATTTTATAGCCCATTTCCTGTAAACCGCAAATATTCATTTTGTTTTCATTTTTCGTCCCTGAATAGCCTGGTGTTCTTTAAGTAGTGTCTTTCCAGATTGCTATAAGTTATATTGAATTGAGAGTAATCAAGACCCTTTTAATAACGAATTGCCTTAACTCCAATAGGCTTACTTGGTTTTTGGTTTATTTGCTTATATATATAATTATATATATACAGCTTGAAATAAATTAAACCATCTTGGGAATGTTTTGTTTTGAAGTGTCCTCATTTATTACGAGGCGACTTTAGGAATTTGGGCTATTGTAGTAATTTATAAAATGTTGTAACATATTTTGTACAGAACTAGTTTCTTTATTGCTTTTAGCTAATATAGTGGAGCTTTATATATTATGTTTTGCTTGTAAATCAATAAAGAGCTGTTTAATGATTTATGTAGATTTTGTAGGCCAATCAAGTTTATGTTCAAACATTGATTTAACTACACACGATTGTTCGTTTAATTCTTAAGACAATGTTTATCTGCTTTGAGTTATTTGGCTTTAGGATTTACCCACCGATATTATTTGTTTAGTTGCATATTTTTATTAGTGTTAGTCTGTATTACGTACGCTTGTAACTTTTTTGAAAGGTGTTTTTGCACGCATATTGAGTTAATTCCTGGTTTAGTTATTACTACTACTATTTGTTTTTGATATTACCCACAATATGGTTATTTGTTATCTTATAACACCAAACCCCAACCTCCTCTCAATGAGTATTAAACACAAAGGTACATGCACACAACACTTATCCCTTGAAGCATCTCTTCTAGTTAACCTTTCATCACCAGGAGTACATAAACCTACACAATTAGCCCACATCGGCTCCCCGATAACTCACGAACGGTAGCGTTTGAACCGACGATAGCCCCGGGTGGCGATACCATCGAGTCGCCAATTTGATTGCCTACTTCAGTTGACGCTACAGTCTTAGCGCTGAGGTTATGAGTTCGCATGACTTGGTTACTTCGTTTTGTTCCAATTATATGACGAAGAACGTTGATTGCAAAATTTTATTTGATCATGCAGTTTCCAAGTAAACATCCTGTTAGTCGGAGTTGTCTCATGATGATATACTTGTACATTACTTTCATAATTCCTTCAAACTATCCTCGAACCCGAAACTAATGCTCCGACTTGAAACCCGTTTACCGAAATTCTGAATTTTAAATCATTAATTTATTCGAGCAGACTTTTCGGAACCGGCAATAAATAGGCGCGGGACAGACGAAAGCCGGCGTACACGACATAAATACTACACTTGCAAAACATAAAATATCACATGCGTAGAATCACTACGTTCGAAATCCTACCTTAACTGTGATACTTAAGGGACTTCGTTGACTTGAAGATTTCAGGGAGGATATTTTAAAGTCGCCTGCCATCGTCTCGAAAGACAATGCCATATCGTTTTTGGAGACAAGCGGAGGTGACAGCCGGCCTCTGGTTTTCGGGATTTAATTCGCGAAATTGTGAGTCGAATTTTCACGAGAATGGCCGCATCGCATTGTAATGGGCTCCTGACACTGACTGATGCGGGCCTATACTCGTAGACAACGTTTTTTACCGCCTTTGTGCTATAAAATATTTAGTACGTATGCAACGTATTTCTTAAACCATGTGACGATTTTTTTGGTGATTATAATTGTTTAGAAGAAATGCAGTCTTTGTTACAAATTTTGTGTTCGGTCACAATTGTGTACCTGGTTTTAACGAATCATACTTAGTAATTAATGCAACTTTAAGGGCAATAGTGATAAAGACAATATTCAGTACGATACTAGATATACTGTATTTTATAGTATCGATTCAACTGCCTTCTCTATGCTTAACGAAATAAGTTTTAGGTTTCTTTGCTATTGTACAAAATTTGTCAAGAGGACGTTGATATTTTTATGGGCCTGTCATTGTATATTATGTTTTAACGGGTTATTGAAATATTACAACGACACGTCGTTTAATTTATGATTTGTCTTTATTATTTAAAGCTCGATTTGATTTATTTTGAACCAGGCTTATTATGTACATATATACATTATTAAAAATGTTTTGCAGATTACAGTAAAATTCATGTTTTTATGTAGTTATCATGCGTTGAAATTGTAAAATGAAGTTTGAAATAATTGACTTTATAAATTTCTTTAATAAGGCATTGTGACCTAAACGTTTTCTTGAAGTTAGTACGTAAGTTTTTTTAATACTGTTTCGATTTATAAAATAATTGTAAAATACACTGAGGTTAGTAAGAATAAATAAAAGCAACGAAAATACTTATTGGGTCAACACGTGAATGTAAAATAAAGAAGTTGTTTAAATAAGGCTTCATTTCCCGAGGCCGAGATTACGTGCGCCGCGCTGGTGAATTCACGAAGTACAATCGCGTGTAACAGTGGTATTTTCAAATACAAAAAGTATGACTTAAGCCAATATTACTGATATATATGCTCTAGTTTTTTACCTAGTGCAAAATACCTGAAAGCGGCTGCTATAGGGTCCGTGCACAAATAAACTGTAGATGTCAATTTAGATTTTTTTTGGTGCTTATAGCTAGTAGCCTGTGGGCTGTAATTGTGGGGCGCTGTATTATATATGTTATGTATGATAAGGTATAACATTTAGATACGGCACCAGTTCGCAGCAATTTTGTTGTGCAAGAGAACATGCAGGAACTAATAGGTGGCAGCACTATCAACGTCAGTATCAAGGTAAAAGATTTAGATTGGCAGCGCCACCTGTTCCTTATTATTTGTCTACAATTTACAAAGTACTTCCCATAGTAGAATATTCTTTATAGGTAATTAAAAAAGAAGACTGCTCGTATGCATGTATAGTATAAGGGACTGAGTGTGGATTATGCGCAAACTAAGATTAGGAAGGTAGGTTAGAAATATTTTAACGTTATACCAATCACAAAATTATTTTTTTACCATCAAACTGTAACTTTGTTATACAAAATTCGTAACCTGGCCGGCAGATTTAAATTAAATGTTAAATAACGTCGCATAATAATAAGGTAATTTAGTAAGCATTTCGTTCCATTAAAATAAATAAACTTATTAAACATTTCTCGCGACAGTGTATTCACTGGTAGCCCTTCCCGGTAAGTTATCTGATGGGCGAATATTTAGCGCCAATATCGCCTGCATTCAACATTCGACGCACTCAATGCACCCAACGTAGGCACTTAGCCAAATTGAGCATTGACGTTCAATTCTTGGGAATATGTTGTTAATTATGACATTAAAGGATTTTATTTCAATGGTAATATTTAACGGTTATACCTGGAGATGCATTTTCTGTCCGACTGTACATGGGGTTAATAGTTTATCTGTAGTGGTAGTTGCATTTGATTTTGTTGGAAGTTTCTATTAGTTAGCTACGGAGTTCGGATTTATTATAATTTGCTACTGTCCTTTATTAGTTTAGAATGGTTTTTATTGGGAAAAGGTCAAATAAAAGAAATAAATAAATAAAGGAAATAGGGCATTTGATTTATTGTAAATTTACGTAGAAATACATTTTTTTTAAGTAATTTTCGGACAACATTTTAACGATTAAGTAAGAGATAAAATTCTTGAGACCGAGATTATAATTATAATAACAAATATTGTTAAGTACAGATCATATAAAAGTTAAAATATTAGTTAGGTTACAAACAAAAACCTAGATTCACTGCGTATTTTTGAAATACTTATGTAACGACTTTCTACTAAGTATTTCAAATACATATATGAAATAAATAATAATAATAATAACATAACATTCTTAGGTGTTATTGTTAGATATATAAAATATATTCGCGTAGGTATTGAAGAGCCTGTACTGTTCTGAAAGCAGATAATTTACAAAATATCAACAAATACTATTAATTTGTATGCAAAATAAATAAAAGTCCATTTATTTCAATGTTACATTTTTTGTTGTAATGTCTCACGAAAGTATTAATAAGACAAATGTTAATTTGCTTTAAAAAAATTGTTGCTGTGTAAATAAATGACACAACATCAAAAACTACACACCTCATTAGACTAATTAGCTTAAAAGAAATGATCGTGAAAACGTCGATCAGCTCCCGTCGATGCGCATGCGCTATCAAGATGGCGCCCGCTAATGAAAAGCGCCTTGTAGGCTTTATTAACCCTAATGTATGCAGTGATGGGCTAGCAGATAGCTGAATGTCAGTCTGTTTGGGTTTAGATTTAGTTTTTTGTATGTATGTGTATTTGTGCTCTGAATAATACGAATGTATGCTTGGAGAGAGAGCGAGGTTAATATTTTATGTTATTAACAGGTCTTTCGACTTGAAAAATGGCCCTGTGTCAAATGTTTGGGTGTAGCGAAGAAAGGCTCACTACAACCAGCGTACCAACACCACCGCCGCTTTTCCATATTGTTTGACGAAATCCGGCGCGCGTTCGTAGCCAGTCGTAGCGGTGCACACGTGTCGGTAGGTCAAGTTGCCACGCCTCGTGACCGTCGTATTTTGCACAACACCCAATAAAATACAGTTAACGAGCTGCTTTTGCGAAGATCATATGAGAGGACATCATGGCGATGACGTCACGAAGAAAGGACGGTATACCTTTTAAACAAACGCTTGCTTTCATTTAATTTGAAACTGAATGTGCTTCCTACAAGTCCCTGGAATCAGGAATCGATTTAATCCTCCCGAGTTACACATCCCGATCAGCGTTTAGGATCCTGTTTCCAGAAGTCATTGCCGCTCGTATAACCCGGATTTATGTTCCCTGCCATCATAAAGGTATTGAGCACTTGAAGGATTGACTTAGAATACGGCTATACTGGAATAGATAAAATTGGAATGTGTTAATACGATAGTTTGTGAATAAACTCACACTCCAACTCACTCACTCCAAATCAATTTTTTTATTTAGTAGGTTTATTATTTAAATGCATGTTAAACTAATAACACCCCTCTTTTTTGTCGGGGGGTCAAAATCGAAAATGGCGCTAGTTTCGCTTCGAACGCTCGGAACCATTGTTCCGTACTACGTTTTAAAGAGGAACCTCCCACATAGATATCAATCTATCATCGGTCGGGCTGTGCGTTGTTCGACTTGTTCGTCAGTCGTTAAAAGTGTGCTGTTACTTAGATGGTAAACTGCTTTATAGGCACGTATTAGATTCCTTAGGCGATTCTCTGATTTATTTCCCGACTGACCAGTGGTAAATATTTCCACAAGACTATTTCCTGGAATACAAAAACAGAGCCTCACATTTATCTAAAGTGTTACCGCTCTTGTGAGTAACAGAATGGTTTTTCACCTAACCACATTGAGAAATTACCTTTAAGTCTAATGCAGTAAAAACTTTTAACACCAACACAGAGTAAAAGAGAACAGTCATTTGCTAAAATAGATTAGCTATAAAAATTTGCGGTTGTATTTCAGACGTGACTATTTGATTTGTTTTAGGTTTCCCGCTTTGTTATTCCATTAATGTTAAAATAACAATAACAAAAATGCATGAAGAAAATGGCCAAAAAATTTTTTATACAAAAAATAGAACCGACTTCAGTAAAACTAAAAAGCCAAAAATAACCCGTTCAAGTACAGATTACATTTGACTCACCCTTTGAAGTCGATCCCAAACCCATAGTTTACGTGAGGTTTGGCCCCGACTTCAAAGGGTGAGTCAAATGTAATCTGTACTTGAACGGGTTATTTTTGGCTTTTTAGTTTTACTGAAGTCGGTTCTATTTTTTGTAATTTTTTTTTTTTTTGCTTTTTAGTGATTCATAAAAACACTTATGACAGGGTGATCAGGGAGGTCTTGAAGGCATGCATCTCGTTTGAATTATATCCTAACTCCTAACCGTTGAGGAGTTGTACCTTCCATCATCAGCTCAGCATTGGAAGATGATGACTACCATATGCAAATACTTAAATAGTTTTATAAAATATACGAAAAATATTATAAGTGCCTATAAAATTTCAGGAATTCCTTCGATTCCTCATGGATCTCGTCATCCGATCTTCACCAAAATTTTATGGGACCAACATTGAGATGTCTATTCATGAACCTAAAAAGAATTTTCCAAATCGACTCATAAATGACGGAGTTCTGAGGTAACAAACATAAAAAAAAAAAAAAAAAACCGAACTGAGAACCCCCTCCTTTTTTTGAAGTCGGTTAAAAATAAAGTGGCACGAAAGAAACACAACAACAATTTCGGTTGCATGTTGAGCGGTTTTCAGGGTTGTATTCATATTAGCAGGATTTACTTTTATATACCATGCATGTTGCATTTACGTATTGTGCCGTTATTCATCAGTTTAGTCTTAGTAACCATGTTGAGTCTTGATGTACTATCTGATTTAATACTCTGCGTTAAAGACTACGGCAAGGAAATGATGGCATTTGTCAATCCTTTTTAATGCTGCTTATTACGACTATTACCTACAGCTAAAACGTGGCGTGGTAAATGGGTGGATTTAACCTTTTGCACGCCAAGTGGCGAAGATACCTAAGCACTGACGCCGTAAAAAAAATATGAAAGTGTTCTAAAATCAACGGATTAAAAAACCTGTTGCTGTTTCAATTACAAAGTTTTTGATGACTAAAAAATTTTATGTCATTAGACGACATTAGCGTCAGTGCCACAATTTTCTGATGTCGTGATATGACGCGTTCAAAGGGTCAATTAATTGCTGGCTTAATATGTTCCTAAATTATGTTTCACATATTTAGAGAAAACATAGGACTTCTTCCTTTTTTTCTTTGATAGTATGCAGATACTTGTGAAGAATAAAATTGCGTTTTTACCACAGGTGTAGTCCTACAGCAACCAACTTTATTACATGCTTAATCGCAAAGACATATAAATGCTTCTGAGAAAAAAATACCATTCGCAGGTTTAGTGCACTTATTTAAAGTACTTTTACGTTAATTAACATTTTATGGCAGTTTTTTTGCGCTCTAATTAATGGCACCACTGAGTACCATATAGCTGAGTTCTCGATGGTAATTTTTATGATTGACAATGAGGATACTGACAGACCCGATCCTGAATGTTTCACTACTCAAGCATTCGATCGAATAAACGTAGCCATATACGAAACAATAAATGAAATGCCAATGACATTATATATTAGGTATTTAGCTTTAAATGAGTATTCTACACGGAAAAAGCACACTGTAGTGTTCATTTGTAGACCTTAATGCTTTAGAGACAGAATCTACACAATATGGTCATATAACGCTACCCATAAAGTACAAAAAGTGACTTCTGGGACGAGTTTTTTGCCTTTTTCGCGTAGTTCGGAGCGCGAGCGATGTTGAAAGGGTGGTTGCAGACGTGACCAGAAATTACTTTTTCTGACTCCGTAATTAATAGCCTTATAAAGTACTTCATCTAGGTAACTGATGGTCTTCATCTGTACTATACAACACAGCTTTCATGTGGCCTAAAATTCTATTTAATTTAAAGCCGTGTTTTACTTTCTACCTGTCTTGACTCCCCCTGTTAGTGTGTAATATATGTATAAGTGCCTTCTACAGAACATGGTCGGCTTCACAATGCGACAATGCATACTTTGTTATACTCACAAGAAAGTTGCATTTCATTACAAAAAATACGACGTAATAACACAATGAAGTAAACTATGAACTCAACGTCTAACTAATTAAGCGCAACTTCACTTACCATGGAAAACAGAATTTCTAGTTGACGCAAATGAAAAGACGTACGTACGTTTCAAGTCTCAGTACTTACGCTGTATGAAGTTAGAGTTAATCTTACAGAAAAACATTCACTGGGCCCAATGCTAAAGCGAGCAGTCGGTCTCACGGCTAAAGGTAATAAATAATAAACACAATTTCTTACAATAGAAAAACATAAAACTGAAAAATGTCAACAAAACCTTTTAAGGGCACGTTTACCTTAGCGTTGGCGGAGCCGGCAAGCAATTGTGAACCTTAGTTTATAGCACAGAAAGTGAGTATTCCTCTTTTAACGACTAAGGTAAAAGCGCAAGCAATAAACCCTACTGGGTGCGAGGTGTAGTGTTCCCATTTTAAAATTTCTTGAAAGTAATTTGTTTCATATATTCAGATATGTTAGAAAACCGTGGCTTGTACCGCGTAGAAAGGTGGAACGCCAGTTCACAACTTACTTTGTTATTATTATTGCAGTCAAAACAATATAGCGAGGTAGGTAAGATTAGCTACTCATGCAAGTATAGGTATAGTAGTGGACCTTAAATATATTTATCCTTGAAATTATGACCTTTCGTTTTCGTGAACGAATTTCACAGAACTAATTAATTTATTTAATTTTAATATTTAAGTATAAGTTTTACCTACACGATATAATTAATTACAAACGGAGGACAACTGAAATTTGTAAAGTGAGAACAGTAAAAAAAATACAAACGAGATTTAAGTCAAACCTAATCGACTTATGATCTTTACAATTGAAAATCCAAAATAAACAAAAGTGCCTCAAATACTGTGATTTGCATAAATAAATAAATTGAAAATATTTTGTATTGATGTAATATATAATTTTATTAAATATTAATTACGTTCCTAATTGTATTGTGTCCCGTTATATAAGGGCAGCGCCTAAATGGGTGCGGTGTACTTGTCGCATTAGTGTGGTATCGCTCGCACATTGCCCTGTAATAGCTGGCATTCCCAGGAAATTCCAATTACAACCATATCGGGAGGTGGGCTATTGTACCGCGGTGGATGATTTTAAAATGCTAGAGTATTCGGGCTGCAGGGTTTAGGCAGTTTATGCTGAACTGATGGACTGTTTTTGTGACACGATACTTTATCAGTAGTCATCTTGTAGTCTTGTTGCTTTTGTCTACCGATAAAGTATCGTGTCACGTTGAAAGAGGGACTCACAACCTTTGGGTGGTGAATTTAATCAAGAATTAACCGCGCATGATTTAGGTACTTACTCGTACTAGAAATAATTAATTGATTCAGGTTTTTTTTCTACAGTTCTATATGAAACTATGCAATGGGTTTCATGTTTTTTTTTATGGCAACAGTATTATCAAAAATTTAGCTTTCTGTATAAGCAGATGATATTGCAATATCAATATCTATTTACCTTGGAGCTGTTTGTTCACTGAATAAAATATGGCATCGTTGCACTTTTTACGCCAGCATACATTAATTTCACTGGAATAAGGCACAGTAGCTTGCTAGGAATCAAATTGGTCGACTGTACTATACGCGGCAACGGAAGCAGTCCCAGGGCGTTATTTCATAAGGACCTATTATATGGTGGCGGCTATAAACTCTTGTGCCGTTCTGAATAAACGCGGGGGCAAATTCTGAAAACCGCTTCGAATGGCCTTATGTGCGCTTTGGAGGCTTGGTGCTTCAGTTGTTTTGGTTGTAGACCAGGCCAGGGCGTGACTATCCACCATACGGGGAGCCATATTAGGGTCTTGCGGCGCTAGTTGGAGCCTGTGCCTTAGCTGGTGACAATTAAAGGTATCACGATCTGCAGCAGATTAAGTGTTGGGGGTTTTATTGGTTGGAAAATTATAATATTGGTGGCTTTGTCTCGTTAGGACCTAGCTCGTTTTCGACTTTGATGACAAAATAGCACGGTATTTATGGTTTCAGTACACGACATAAATTAAGACGTTTATCTTTAGATCTAGGCATCTGTGAAGACTGAAACCTGGACTGGATGGCGTAATTTTTAATACAGCCTCGTAAGAACAGCTTCAAAATGAACCCAAAAGTGCACCTCTTAAATGGGAAAACCTCATTCGTTTTTACTTTTATGATTTTTTTATTATAATAATAAAAGATGATGATGATGAGATAGAAATAAAAGATAACAGAATTTAGATTACTAGCGAAATTGCGACTCTGAAAGAAATTATCAAAAAGGCAGTCGTTAAATTTTCTATTACTGTCCACCATCTTGCGTTTCAATTAAACGCATCAATTATTCAGCCTGTTATTGATATATGGTAGCGACCATTTTTATTACTTAAATTACAATTTGTGTCATGTATAAAAAACATTCAAGTGTAATTGTCCAGAGTTAAACTGCTTAGCAAGTGATCGTTATAAAAACGTTTTGCAAAAGAAAAACAATCATATGTGGTTCTACAAACTTTTATTGCTGTATCATTCAAGGTTAATAAGATCTTACAGTTTATAACACAAATAAAGGGCTCAAGGGAACCAGGCCAGGGGCTAAGTCGCAATTGTAAAATTTAAAGCTTAATTAAAAATATAACAAAACACATCAGAATCCAGCGAGTTTTCCTCCCGTTTTAGATGATCATATCATAAACTGAGAAATTTTGTGTCCATTGACTAAACAACATCAATAAAAGAAAATACAGCGTTACTTTTTTTCCACTTAGGTACCCCTTAAAATTATAAAAACACTCATATAGTTTTAATAGTAAATTGCAGTGAAGATGGGTAGACTGTCATCGTACATATCACGCATTCTTTTCCCTCTCAGACTTATGTCGCAGAAACAAATTTTTAATACGACTATCAACTATTTAGTAAAGACAAACTTTGATTACAAATAGCACAGGAAGTATTTACGAAAAAAAATAAGATTAACATCAAATCTAGTGACAACTCAAACCTAGGGCGTAAATTTACAAAACAGTAACAAGGCAACAAGCTGAACACAAAATATTTTAAAGAAAAAATATTTTTTCTTTGATTTTGGCCTGATCGTGCATTTATATCTTCTTTCAGTGTAAATGTTATATTGGTTATCGTTTAATTTATTAATGTTCCAAACAGTTGTGGATTTTGCCTTAAGTCTTAAAAAACAAACAATATTTTCTTACTTCTCTATAAAATTTACTTGAGATTAGCTGAATGTGGTCTAAACTCACTTTTTCCTTGTGTGATTCAAGATCATCTCAATAAACCCAGGCATTTTGGGGCTAAAATTGTTTCATCATTACTGCTTGATGATTCGGCCGTTTCTCGTATCAAAGGCGCTGGATGACCCAATGTGAGCTTTAGAATAATGAAGTAGTGTTGATTTTAAATTGAAGTAGTCACAATTCCGCCATTGGTTGTAAAGCGAGATATGACTTTTTTTCTCCGTTCTCAGTTTTTATGAGGCTAGTGGTTGATGGTTGGTGTAGTAATTTGGGCGAGAGACGGGGGAGGAGGGGGTAATTACAGGGTTGCCTGTGTCATTGTCGGTATCTCGCTGGCAATTCTAATTCCGAACGAAATTGAATAAAAAATGACGCCGATTTTTGATGGAGCCTCAGAGTAGCGGTTTTTAGTGTACCTGTTACGATTATTTAGTTTGTGGATAAATGTTTCAGCTGCTATTTAAATTAATAACCGTCACATGAATAGGTACTTCTTTTTATGTTTTGACATGACACCTTAATCTGTGATGATGGGATGATACGTATATATATATACCTATGTTCTTATGATCAAAAATCGGCTACCTACATTGGGGTGCTTGGGAATAAATAGAAACACAAATACGACTATCAAATAAATCTTAACACGTTGCAAAAACCTGGGATTTTAGAATGATCAAACTTCTCTATCGATCTTAATATCTATCTGAAGGTAGTGACTAGTCTTTGTGTGTAAATTATATATATGTGTGTGAGTATTAAATGTTATATTTGTTTGCTTTATTGTATTTAATAATACTATTACATAATTTTCTACTAATAACTCAAGATGTCACCGTATTAGATAAAAATATCTAAATTCCAAGACTAAAGTAGCATACCTACCATGAAAAGAAGTTGTTTATTGACTAATTTCGTAAGACGAAAAAAAAACTTTAATGTTACCAACTCTGTGTTTATGTTAAAAAAACCCAATCTATCACCATCTCGCTCTCACCTATCATATTTATCAATCTTAGACCAGGGGATTAATCATCATTACTCACTCTTGATGGCATAAAAAATGTATTGGGCGTTCTTTGGAAATGCTGGTGTGGTGGTAATGTTTTGTCGTTAAGAAAATATTTCAAGCTGGCTACCCTTTTTACCCAACGCCTGGAAAACGAGGTTTTGTCTTCGTGCGGAATTGTAATTGTCCTGCTGTGAATGGAATTAGTCATAAAAACATCTCCTTCTAATAAAACTTAAGAGGAAATGCCACTGCTCATTTATTCATATAAATCGAGATTTCTCAACTTAACCTATATCTCAAACTTAACCAATCCTTACGAAATATCAGGAACTGAATGAAAAGACAATGTATTTATACTGCATTTGACCGTTTTGATTTTTGCTCTTCTTATTATGGAATTTGTGTACTAGGCATCTGTTTTTGGCCAAAATTTCGCCGTAAAAATGGAAACAGTTCGACACAGAACATTTCAAAATTACGTAAAGATTGGTTTAGTTTTGGAGGAGGAGACAGACGAGAACGAAACGTCAATTTGTATAACCCGCTTAAGTTAAGTTTGGAGCTCATTTGTATCCAACGTCACAGTTACTAGGTGCACACGTAACGTGAACTTATAGTCTTGGAAAAGGAGCAGTGATATATCCTCTTCAGCAAATTTATATCTTAACACATTGAAACCGGCGATCCTGGGTTCGAATCCCGGAAAGAACAAATATTTTTATTCCTGCGCCTAGGAAGTTTTCTATGTATTTAAGTATACATATTTCTGTGGTATATTTATCGTCATCCAGTACCCATAAAACAAGCCTAACAATAGCTTACTTCGGGACTAGGTAGATTTGTGTTCAATTATATTACATTTATATTTATTTATATATCTTTACGGACATATATTTATGAAAGACCTCATCTATATGAAACTATCACAGAAGATAAGTGTTTGAACTAACTGTACAATCCAATATATGTCTTAGTAACTAATAAAATTCTATTGAATGAAGATCTACAGTCACATTTATTTCCTTCGTTATAATAAAGTTAGTCTTCTATAGGCAATTAAATCTTAGCTCGATTCAACACTGCGGTCGAAGAAAAATGTTGGCACTTAGTCTGCACTTTATGCCTTTTGGGATTATTGAATTTTGTCTTATTTTGAAAAATATTTTATTGCTCTAAAGCTTCTAATATAATAGGGAAATTCTAAAGTAGGTGCTGTCTACAGGTTGTTTATTAATGTAGTATTTACGTAAACAACATTAAACTGTAATAAATTTGCTATAAATACGGTAATTGACTATAGTGAAAATAAATTTTATAATTGAAACCACTATACACGCACTCAAAAATACACGGAACTAAATAATTTACTGCTAACTTTAACATTATACTATTTTTAATTGGACAAAAACTGAAAAGAACACGTGTTTTGACTACTGATTTTTATGACGTCACAAGCCAATTTCTTCATAGAAACTTCATACTAACAGATCGTTTTTGACATTTCATAAAGAATAGCTGATTTGAGCTGTCATCAAATACCGTATTACCCCAGTTTCCTGGGAAGAAAGTCACAACCAGGAACACTTATAATCTGACCTTCGAACATTTCCGAAATAAAAACGCTCAGATTCTTTTCCACGAAACCTACACTTACGTTCATTATTCCACCAAATTTCAAATGATACACAAAATACACCACTAGGCACTCTAATAGGCCTCGAAGCCCGGGCCTTGTAATTTGGCCTGGCATTATTACGCTGGTCTCGGCCGAGTAATGACCACAAAAAACGCACAATAATGATGGATAAAAAATAAGCCGCCATCTTTGTCTAGCGTTGGTTCTATTTTGGAATATTTGGTGGTTGGATTTTGAGTTTCAAAAGGTATAAGTGTGTGCATTAGTCAGCCAGTAATACCTTCGAAGGTTGTTTACGGACATAGAACCTTATAAATGTTTTCTGTAATACAAATCAAGAACATCTGACGTTGCAGATCTATCCAAACGAGTAAACTAAAAGTTCTGTATGAAAAGAATTGTTTAGCGCTGAGCTAATTTACAATTTCATATGAAAACCTATATAATTTATAGACGTCGAAATATTGATGATTTGAGGTGAAAGCATGTGAAAGATTGGGTATAAGTATGACCTTTTTTCTTATTTTATAGAATTGCAAATTTGAGGAAAGGTTGCATTTAATTACAAGCATTTCCAAACTTTTCTAATTAAGTTAAATTGTGAAATTTCATAATGACTGAAAAAAATAAAATATTTTGACTCTATGTTATTCCCTTGTAAATTAAAATAAACAAAACAAAATCTTAATAACAAAGAACCTTTTCCTAATCACTGCACCCACGGTCGATCGACGCTTTTTTACACAAAAAAGGTTGAGATCGTTATGAGGACACGTAGTACCAACATAATAATACACTAATTCCTATCTAATTGTACGGATAGAGGTCTGGCGAGACTAACGTTATTATGTCGCAAAAAATATATTGGAATTCGAATGAAAAATTATTATTTACTTTAATTTTATTGTTTCTTCCTCTAAACGGGTCCTTATTTAGATTTTATCTTAAATTACATACATGCGTACACTTACGATCACTCAATACAAATAATACTTGTATAGATACCTATTCCATACATACATCAAATATTTCATGAAAAGCGTACCCGCATCCGAGTATATAAACATAACCCGCAAGCACAAAATATAAATAACTCTACCTAATATAAATAATTTTCCTAGAAAATAACTAAACTACATTGAGACATATAAAAAATCACCTTCATACATAGACTTAACTACTTCAGACATTACATCCAATTTACAGGCACTAAATGTGGCGACATCTGTCGAGTAATTTAGTAATTATTTATTGTAATACGTGGTTCGCGTGATGCAGGTATCTGGGCCGTGTGGAAGCTGGTCGTTTGTCGTTGATGCTATTAACTGTGGGACATAGATGGTAGATGCATTATAATATCTATAAAAACTGCAATAAATACGATATGCAACAAAGTTTGCAGGAGATACATCCATTAAGCTGCAAGAAGTTTATATACCTGTTTGGAGTTCGCTGTTATATTGGAAGGTAGTTATATACAAGAAAGTATGTATAAAAAAACTCGTTTATTCATCTAAATACTCGTAGAAATCCCTAAATTTGCTGCTAAGCTCAAAACTCAAGAATGTGTCGAGCAATTTAATTATTTCTTTTACACATTTCTTGGAGCATTAGGGAGGGTTTTATGAAGCCAAAAAATGTAAAATTGGCCTGAAAATTCATCTTATTTATTTTATTATAACAGACTATGAAATAATAATCCATATACACGATTCATCTCTAGAGACATATTTCATAGCCTGTTTCACTATTTACCTATTTTTTTATCATTGCTAGTAAACTACCATATATAGTAACTTTTTTTGTATCAGGCTTGCTTCAAATCTGCATAATGTAGCGGGGGTGCAACTCGCAGGTGATTAATAAAAGGACGGACTTTTTATATAATTATTTGTATTGGGATATTTATACATCTTCTTAATATGAAAGCCTACCCCCTATTGCCGACTCTTTTGGTGAGTGACTGAGACGGCCATAATTCGAATATTTAAATATATTTTTATGCAAAATCTTTTATGCCAGCTCCGCTGTCACCTACCAATAAGGCAATACATATAGCTCATATTCAGTAGGCATGAAGTTCTACATACGGCCCGCAGAAAGAGTCCCCAGAGACATTGCCAATTGCATAAAACTTGCATCCAATGCTCACGGGCATTTGACCCCATATCAATATACATTTAAAAAACAAATTACAAACAAATGTATTGCGATTACAAATTATTTTTTCAATTACTCCCGACGCAAACATCATGCCCGGCGGGCAAGTTAAAATAAATATTCGCTTTTGTAATTGGTGCGATTAATTTCTTATTATTCGACGCGATTTTTAATTAGATATCGGGGTTGTTGGTATTAAAGAAATGGTTTTGGATTTTTGGAGTTATAACGTTTCTTCTTGGTTAACTGTCGCTTGTGTCAAAGGAAGTTGTTTTAATGATATTTATGTAGTGCAAATCATACGTCCTCTCAGTTTGGTCGGCATTACAATGCAAAACTCGACCAAACCTTTTTCCGTGCATACCGACAAGGGATCACAATCTCATCAACATACAAATGGCCAAATGTCACTGGCATTGCGCTTGTGACATTATTTTACAATTATACAGTATCTTTAGCGAAGCCGACTCATAATCAGGAGTCGATTTGTTTAATATTCATGCAGCGTTGCCGGGTATTTTTAACCCAAGCGAGCGTTTACCGCGATAACTTAGCGGAATCCTTTTCGAAGCGAGTATGCCTGGGAGAAGAGTACAGGCAGTCGTGAGAAATGGTCCACATACCTTTCGCGTAGGTACTAAAAAGACAAAATACCCTAATTTGATTTTATTTATGTTTCTTCAAATTCCAGTATCATTGACTCAAAACGTCAACCTAACCTTAGAAATAGTGCCCAATTGTGCATATTTCACAAGCTTTTGCAGTCCTGTCCCGGTGTTTGTAATCAAATCTAGCAAGTAAGATTTGAACAACTTCCCAGTGACCGATCGAGCTGAAATTTAGTGTACTTATGTATACGTAACTTCGATGATAATGACGACACCATGAAGCTGGTTTGATGATGGAGCTGAAAGGTGGAATAGGAACGATGTAATCCTACAATTCATCTCGGTGAGTAGTTGGCGGATGTTCAAAAATATTCTCTGATATCGGAATACTAAACTCGAGGACTAATAGTTTAAGAAGACCAGACAGTTATTATGAGCCCGAATGCGAAGTTTGACACTGACTGGCCGCAATTTCTTTTTACCATCCGAGATATAACCGCTATACTTAGGTATTTCCACCTTAGCGTTAGGTACATGCTGTTATAGTTATGATATTTTCTTTCACATAAAAAAAAAATAGTACGTTTTGATAAGCGTAAAGTTAAAATTGTCGAGTAAATGGCTAGTTGCTAAATATTTTTTCGATATAATGCCATGATAAAGCCGAGATATTGCTAAGAATGAAGATATCGCGAAGCTCCGTCGAATTACCCAAGTATGTATAAAATAGCCCTGTATGCTCTCCAATCATTAAATGCACCGATAACTTTAAAATATTCCATACGTAATTATATGTACTTGTCGGTTTGCTTATTTAATTGTTTTATCTTGTTTCAGGTATGTGTGGAACTCTAAGCTATGGAGCTGAAATAACGCCTTAATTCATGTAAGAACAGATAATAGATCTTCCATGGTACGGTCAGTATCAAAAGTAGCTGTAAGTTTTACTGCTGCTTATGTCAAATTGATGGGCATGTCGTATTTGTAACTTGTTGTATATGCTTAAAATATGTGCGGTAGGAGTTAAATATTATGTTTACTAATTAAAGACAACGTCAACGTTTTGCCAAACTTAAAAGTATTTTAAGAACAGCGCTTTATTAACATTTATTTAGTAATAAAAAGTAAAAACAAATGAACACCTGTAATAATAATTAATAACGAAATATTAAAAAAATGGATTAATGAATAGTTTTCAGATATTTTGCGGGATATGTTTGAGATTGTGTATCGCTCGAAACTAGCTCTAATATCTCTTAGTTTATGCCCAGAACTCTTGGAGTTTCGCGCTGTATACATGTGTACATATTTAAATACTTTGCCTGGGTGTAAAATAGCTCGCTGATTTATTATGTAATCAAAACAAAACCAGACATTATTATGTCATTAAACACAAAAACGCGAACTTAAGTTTCGTTAAGCTAACCATTAATCAGCTGGTACGTAGCTGAATCCAGTTTAAAAGACTTGTTTTTGCTGCCATTTCTTTGTGGGTGTATAGACGAATTGATTTAAGCAAGAAACATTTACGTTTGTAGATTTTTGTTGCAGTAGATAATTACCACCAAAAGAAGATCTAATATTTCTGGAAATATTCTAATTTAACATGGGGGCTTAAATGTTTTACGGGTTGAGCAGGACGTTTTATTTATTGGCGTTTGATGTTTATGTACTCGTATATTTCCGATTAATTATTCTCAATTGTTCTAAGAATCAACAGCAAATAAATACTTTTTTCCTTTAATGGCCTCAAAAAAACAATGAAGTTCCCAGTTTATTTGAATATATTATAACAATGTCTAACCAAACATCCGCAGAATGCACTGTTGTGACTAAATATTTAGAAACACCCGGTGGTTTCTTCATTAAGAAATAATAATGTCACATTTCACGAACTTAAGACAAATGTGGGTAATTAAACATTTAATTAGGCTTCTTTCCAAAACCGGTATGTTTTATGGCATCGACTCGTGTATTTATTGCCACTAAAATATTAATAAGTTATCGCTCCTCCGTTAGCTTTTTCATTTGAATTCGATCGCAGTACCGCGTAGTATTTGCAAATAATATATTGCTCATGAAATCTCACTGATCTACGAGCCATGATATGAAATGACACTTAATAACATTATGGTCCTCGATAATTTGCCAGTTCTCGATGCATACTCACAATACTACACAATAGACAATTTAGTTTTACGGAAATGGGGACTAATCTACTAGAGAAGATTGCAGAACCTGTTACTGTACGCATCATTAACTGAATGTTTAACTTATCAAATATGTTGTTTTTCTAACAATTAAACTTTAGTTTTGTACAAAACTTCAACAAACATGAAATTACGTATTTAGTTCCGGCACTTTCGTAAATATTTTGTATTAACTAATTGTTTCATGGGAACAGAGTCAAATTGGCTGCCATCAAACTTGTAGCGGTATCGACCGGATTGGTTTCTTTTACAACAAAATACAACGACTTTTTAGCTTAAGGCGAAGTTACCTACTATAGACAACGAGTGAACTGAGTTATAGAGTTGAAATGAAATCCTGCGTTTATAAATAACATTTATTTTATTTTATTAGATATATTAAAAGCCACAAGATTTAGTAATTTTACGTTTTGAATGTGTAACTTTTTTGAAAAGAACTTTACCAAACTATTTTATGCGCTATAAGAAATGAAAACATGAAGATTCTTAATGTTTACAATGAAGCAAAAAGTTGAAAAATTTAACGGTTCAGGCAGGATTCGAACCTGCGTCTCCAACGGCTTTCCGGGCCAACACGGGCGTCCTACCAACTGGACCACCGAACCAGATGCCAGAGCCATTGAATTTTTCATCCAGTTGCTTCTACATTTGGTTTACGTTAGCAGACGTTACTGCTTTAATAAAAATAATGAAGATACTTACCAAAACTTGTTTCACCATACCACGTAATAAAGGGATAGAAAACGTTTATCAGTTTAAATATATGCAAATCTACCACTACTAATCACCAACATTCATTAATGTCTAACTTGGCAAGTTTACTTCTGGCTTATGTCAAATTGAGTGCTAAAATTGTCAGCTACTTTTGATGCTGACTGTACATGTACATATAAATATACTCAAAATGTTCTCATGAAGTAGGAAGTCAAATCTTCATTTGACTTTGGCCTTCGCCAATCAGACGTTTTCATTCCTCTTTTCAACGTTTTTTGGGTGTATTTCCTCTCATGTAATTTCTGGCTACCAGTAAAAATAGAAATGCGATTCACTCGAAAATGTGCAATGTGATGAAGGAACATCCCCTTAACCGATGCGGGCAGTTCAATCCTATAGCCGACTATTACCAATTCGTTCACCACATACATATATTTATCGAAACCAATGTAACTGTGCGCCGAATTTTACCCAGACTATTATTTAATTGCTTCAAATTGCCTTTAATAGATACCAGTTTTCGATATACCTTACCTGATCGGCGCAAGAGCCAGATTGGCCCGTCAAAATTATAATTGGGAATAGTCATAGTTGTGGTCACAGTTAAATGGTGTTTTGACGTAAACGTACGTATCGGCGTCGTGATGAAATCGTTTAATTAGAAAAATCTATATTGGAAATTATATTTTTTTATTAAAATATTTATAAGTTGATTTTCTGGTCAAAGGACTACACCTACACTATTCGATCGATCAAAATCGTATAATCCACAATGTGTCTGAGGTAAGGGCACAATATTATGTACATTGGCCGAGTAACAGTAAAAAAAATGAGTATTTGTTTTCATTTTGAGAAGCGTAGAATATAAATATGGTTACACCAACTCTTTAATTAGTCTTTCTATTTGTTATTATCTTTTTAATACGTTAGACGGAGACATAGCAGTTAAAACCGTGTTATTTACCCCCTAATGACAGTGGAGGCCAAAATAACTCTTACTAATTTGCTGGTCTGGCTCTTCTTTAATGCCGGCTATAAAAGATTGTAAACATGGGAGTAATGATACTAGCTCTGCGGCCTTATTTCCATGGCTTCAGATATGATAATTTGTAAATATATAAAAAAGGGTTTTTATTTTATCACGACGAAAATTGCTGTTGACCTCAATCAAAAGGTTTTTTTTTATTTTATGAGTCAGTCAGGATTTGTTATCTAAATATTATATATAAAATAGTAAAAATTAAACCTTTATCCGCTCATCACGCCCGAATGGCTGAACCGATTTGGTAAATGTTTGGTACACGAGTAGATGGGTATCCCTAGATGGTTAAAAAATACTTTTTAACCGACATAAGCATTAACATAACCTACTTTTTAAGCATAAACATAACCTACTTTTTAAGCATAAACATAACCTACTTTTTAAGCATAAACATAACCTACTTTTTTTCTGCGCGGACGAAGTTCACGGGTACTTTCTGGTATACATATGTAACAGGGTGACCAATGTATAAATTTGACTCGAGGGTTGGCATAAAATTCGAATCCCACCGGCGACGTACCTATTTTGACACATTTTGGGTACTCTGTTCTACTGCTTTTGAAGAACTTTGATGTCAAACATACACCAGTTTGAAAGAAAATAGGGCACTTAATCCAGTTTTGGGCACTGTCCCAGTTCTGGCCATTTATTGTGAAAGTTTGACAATTCTATTGCTAATGACGTAACATTTAAGATGACTACTATTGGGATAGTGTCGAGTACAGGGACCTTTACCTTACCTAGTGTTGAGGTTTTATTCGATTATATTGTCTTACTAATGTTTTGCTTTTTGTCTATTTTTGAAGTTGTATTGTTTTCAACAATTTTACACGTCAAGCTCAGCGGTTTTGCTCTCAACCCGAGTTTTATCGAAGATTCCCTTACACATAGTTTTCCATAAATTGGGTCAAAATTTATCTCGTGGCTGAAACTGGTACCGCGACCCTATACCTATTAAATGTAACATAAGCTATTTATTTTGTCATATCAAAAAATGCTATTTTCTATTTTCTCGGAAATGTCAACTTTTTAACCTTCTATCACAAATTAATTATTTTAACATAACTCTTTTCCCTACAAGATACGCTACAGCCGCGCAACAGAACGGTAAAAATATTCAATCTTGCATCAAAAAAAGTGATCGGCTTCCATTGGCGTTTAAAAAAGGAATTTACATTGAAAACGGTTTGTGATTGTCTCTCGGTACTGCCGTGTTTGTAAATAATGACTTATGTGGGTTCGGGTAACAACCGCACTTACGCCATTCTTGGTTGTCTGTGGAGTAGAATGGTCCGAGATAACACATTTGCGCCGCACACCGTGATACTGTATATCATCTGCCGGCGGCAGTGCTAGGAATGTCGTAGAATAGGATTACCTCGTAGGATTACACCGGAACTTACAAGAACGAGAAGCGTAGTACAAGTAAACACAAATAGACACTATCCAAAAGAAAACCAAGCGTGTAGTAGGTATGGGTATTATAGACAGGCCAGGTGGAGCAAACATCTATGTTGGATCACCCCGGCCTCACGTCGGCTACATCAACACGCCCCACAACTAATTGCGTCGCATTTTACACAAACGATCAATAAACACTGTTCTAAAGTGGCTTTTTAAAAATTAATAGAAGACCCTGTACATTTTTATCCTATTTTTAGCAGCGCTCTAATTATTTTTAAATTACAACTTATTGCAGATATTATGAAATATTTGTTACAAGCCCGTAGTAAAACCTTAATTGATAAATTGAGCATATCTCAATGCCTCGTCGGATTATGGCCCAGTGGCGTCTTGATGTGTGCCCGAGGGGCCGAAAGAAGTGCTGTATCTGGATAATTATCTTCTCAAATTGCTTTAGCGTCCTAACCTTACCTTTAAAACGGTATAGTTATACCTACAATAGTCAGTCGATTGTTTTTTGAAACAAAATAAGTTGTGAATGGAACTGGTAGGTACAAGCTCCCGAGTTAGTCTGTTTAAATAAGTGTTATATTTCCAAATATTTTTATTATTTTTTATCATTATTTTTTACAAAATAGCGAATGGTTTTTGCTATGATTACGTTAACGCTTAAAACCTACTGTAATGACTAATGACACTAGATAGCTACTATGCAAAATATATTTTTTATACCTAATATGTGCCATTTTGATCTTTCTGACGGAGTAATGACAAAAAAGTGTGTCATTATATAGCTCTAGATAACGCGTGGCAATTTAATAAATGACAAGTCATCAAGTTGTTCTGGCTAGAGAAATCAACGGAATAATCATTTAAAATATGCCAACCATTATTAAAGTATAAAAAAGTGTGACATTAAATGTAAGTGCAAATACCAGTTTTAGAAAATGTTATCAGTACGTCGTACGACTTAAACATTATACACATTAAGGGGAAAACGTTCTTTGACAAGTAATTATATTTATGTCTGCATAGCTATTTTCATTTCTTTTCGTGAATAGCACCGTAATAACATTAGGAAAAACTTTTGGCGCACAGATACTCGTACTTCTAACTCTTCATATTTCTACGCACAAAGGTCAACGCACCATCGGAATGCCACACCCCCCGCGCGCTCACCATAGAAACATAATTAGTGTTCTCATCTCATTCTCACCACGGCTACATCGTCTTACACAGCAGCCATTGAGCACTTACAAGCTTCACATGGCCCGGCATCTTAAGAAACTACGCAATGGATAGTTAAAATGAATGAACCTTGATGATTTTTTTACTAGATTGTCCAGTGTTCAATCATAGTGAAGTCATCCATTAGATGTTGACAACGCTTTTAATTAATTCCTGTTAATTTGATAGGTAGGTTTTTGTAGCCAGCATTATGATTGAAGTTTGAAACGATAATATTTTTTTGCAATATACGTACCTATCGGCCACTATTTTTCTCGATCATGTTATCATTGGACTCACATGGACAAGTTAATGTCTTCATGGTTAATAGTTATCCTAGACGGTTATTTACGGTACAAGAGCACACGCCTGTGGCCTACAAAGAGAGCAGGATGCTCTAGCTTTGATTACCTGGTGTCAGTATTAGTGCAGATACAAAGTACCTACACATGTCACCATATTTAAATTACTATAAATTTAAAGTTTTTTTTTTTTCAGAAAATAAGTGGAATAGGTTATTTGGAAATCACAGTATGTTTGCGTCTTTGCTGGTTATTCGCGTCAACTGGTACAGCTACATTAAAGGAAAAAACCGGCCAAGTGTGAGTCAGACTCCCGCACAAAGGGTACCGTACCATATTATTTTTTTCAAGGTTGTAATTAGATACTTGAAATACGGCACATACGGTATCTAGATACTTGAAATACGGTATGACGGACAGACAGGCAGCGGAGGTTTAGTAGTAGAGTCCCGATAGCACCCTTTGGGTACGGAACCTTATGGTTTTGATACGGTTATTTTTT
This sequence comes from Apotomis capreana, assembly GCA_947623375.1. Classification (NCBI taxonomy): domain Eukaryota; kingdom Metazoa; phylum Arthropoda; class Insecta; order Lepidoptera; family Tortricidae; genus Apotomis; species Apotomis capreana. The sequence goes on from OX392499.1 coordinate 23,107,943, forward strand.
TTTATTTGGTTATATAAATAATTGGATACATTAGTAATTACATTTCAATATATCGTTGTATATCGTTGTACACATATACCACGGCTAATAAATGAATAATTATAAAACGGAATGTGTCATCGTCCAAAAAGTAAACTGAACTCAATCGGCCAAAAGTATACAAAAACGGTCACAAGATGCACAGCGAATCGGACAATGCCAATCGCAATACATTACGAATGGCAAATCACAAATCCGTGAATTATGGAGCAAGACCACTTGGCACATGGCAGGGCTGAATAATCGGCACTTTGATAAATTATTTTTGGCAACCTTTTAAATTTGGCGCTTAAGTTTAGCCATGTTTAAATTACGACGCTTAACCGCCCAATGCGGTATTGAAATTATAAAATCGCGTTTAAAATTTGTCCGTTTGATTCCTTGTAAGTTGTTGTTTACGTCCAGCACGGCTTAACTTTCGATGCGTTTTAATTTAAGAGGCTGTGTAGATTTAAAACGGTCAACGTTTTAGAATGCGTTCTTTCTTTTATCTATATGTTTCATACCTTGACCTGACCCTGACCATACCAATAATATTTATGTTCTACGAAATACTTAAAGCTTCAATTAAATAATACTTCACTTTCACTCACTAGCAATTATCAAATTAACTACAAATTAAACTATTCAACAGCCTGCAGCATCAGCGCAACATACCTAAGTGGATTATCAATTATGCAATTAAAGTAATACGTCTAAGGACCAAAAACAATTCTACGTTGCGACGACTTCTACAAATATCGTGCATAATGATTGTCCATCGTTTTCTGTCCGAAAAGTTCGTTTTAATTTGCTTTCTCTATCAACTGTGGTAGAAAAGCTGAGATGGAAATATAAAAGCTTGCCCGACAAAGAACGATGGAAAACATTATGGACTATATCTGTAACTTTGCGTCGTCGTGATATTATGTTAGTTTATACGTCTTATAACGTAAAATGTCAGCGCGTAATGATGTGACGTAGGACATCTCCGCTCCTCTCCGCATCAGTGGAAACACACCCTTAGAGGCGACACTTCAAACTATACGCTGCGTCGACGCGGCACGCGCGGACCCGCCTGAGGCTACGCCACAGACAACCCCCACTAGACGGAGCATGTAAAACGACCCGCGCGCACCAACGATATGGTACGGCAGAACATTAAAGTATGAACACGGCGGCCATCGTTTAGTTGCGTCCTTGTTTATGAGCCATGCGTACGTCAACGAAAAAAGAAATTAAATAAATAACATGGTAAATTGTAGTGTTAAGTGGTGTAGAGAGACCTCATAAACATGGACGCAACTAAACGGTGGCCGCCGTGTTGGTACTTTAATGTTTTGCCGTACCATATCGTTGGTGCGCGCGGGTCGCCTACGGGTCGCCTTACATGCTCCGTCTAGTGGGGGTGGTCTGTGGGCTACGCGCTTGCACCGCTTACGAGACCATTTTGTATGGGGTGGCTAGGTCAGTGCGAATTCCCAATTAGGTTTTGGAGCAGAAACTATTTAGTGGAGTATAAGTACTGGTCGGACCGGTCAAGCGATGACTTTTGGAGCATTTCATTGTCATGTCAAACGTTTTACAATAGCTATTTTGTGACATATCTACTAACATCTCGCGCAGCGTGGTGCCGCGGGGCGCAGCGTTGTTGTTGATGGGTAGCAGTAAAATTAGTGCAGTTAATAAGTAATAAATGTAAGTAATTTATAAGTGGTAGCACACGAAAATGTTTGCTGTCCTCAGTTTGGCGGAATATAAATGTTTTACATACCACATAAGATTTTTATGACAAAAAAAAAAAAAACAAATTATTGAGAAAAGAATCGTTTGACAATTGCATGTAAAATTTTAACATAAGACAGCATATCGAAGAGTTGAATCGATGATGAGAGTTATTCAGGCACTTAAATATAGCAATAGCATTACAATATGAGAAAGTAAAAATTGTAGTATTTAATGCCAGGGGCTTTCTCCGGCAGTTAATTGCGATTTGAAACGCCGGGCTTTATGCGCAAGGGCAGAAAGTTGTACGTGACTGTACTACTAATAGGCCGTCTTTATGTTTGTGCAATATTCATTCAAATTATTCTAGTATAAAAGCGCCGAGTAACTATTGCTACTAAGAAACGGCACCTTGAACACCTATGTTCACTTTACATTTACAAAAGGTCTTGATTAGTGCTTAGATGAAACCTAGAATCTCTATTCAGTGCTTGCAACGACGTTGTGTGTCGGCTTTTGTAAAGAAACTCTAACATGTCTTCTTCTTAAAAGTGATTGCGCTAGCCAACCCTCTCAAAGCTTACACATACTACCTACCCGACATTTTATGCCATACTTAAAGATGCCAATCGATTTTTTATAGGCATGAAATGCTTCTATCGAATCAACTACAATTAGTCTGCTGTTAGACTAAAATCATAGTTAATGGGATATGATCCATAAAGATTCGATTTTTTTATAAACTCGTGCGTTAGTTCTAAGAGCGGGAAAGATTGCTGTTATTTTTTTTAGTTAGAAAGCGTATAGTCAGCCACATAGGAAACTGAATTCATTAATCCCAGAGCGTCAATTTGAGTGACAGACCAATAAGCGGCGCTCTAACTGGCCGATTGTGGGATTAACCGCGACCGTTACGTGGTGAGTGCTACAATGGTCGTATAATTGCTGCTATGCTACTACATTAATGTGATGCTAAGTGGTGTTTATTGGAAAATGTAAAAATACCGCCATGAATACGGCGCATTATTTATGCTAATCGAGAGCGATTACCTACTGCATAACTTTTTTATGAAATAGGTGTGTACCAGCGGTCTCCTCTAATTCATTTCTCTCTTTGTCAATAAAGCCTTAGATGACACATGTTTACCCGAAAATCGTCTATTCACGAGCACTTTTCATCTAGAAAATGTCTTATCACTCTCGATTGAGATTGAAGTTTTAATTCTCGGGGAAATGGTTCGGTGGAAAGAATTCCACTATTTTGCAGTCCAATTTAGAAGGCTAGGCACTAATTATGATTTCTGATGTTGAAATAAATAATTGTAACTTTTCATGCAGTTTTATCTAGGCATTAATACATTGAATTGAACTTTAAAAAATCCAGCGAGGATGCATCACCGAAACATTTCGTAATACGTAATACATGATGCCTTTCCTTTCAATACATGCTGAAGATTAAAGTGTTTTCTTCGACCACCGGCTTAGATACTTGTGAGACACATAGAAATACCATATTTTTATGTCTTTTAAATGCCCACATAATGCCCAAGCGATGTGATTACAGACCGTTTATGGAACATTTGATTCCATTAAACTCTTCAATATTTCGTACCGTAAATATTCCATCTAATCCATTCAAAAATGTATCTTATGAACATCAATCGGTAGGGTCATTAGTAATACATTTTTATACGAATAGTTGTCAGGTGGGATGTAACCGGTCGGAGTTTTAAGGTCGCTTTTAAAGTGGCCTGTCGCGTTTTATGAGCGCCCGCCGTGGAGTCGTGATAAGGAAATTAAAACTGGCCACTAGTAAAGTAGCGGTTGATAAGTGTAGTAGTCGAGGATATTAAAAAGAAAATGAGGTAAAGAACCCAAGGAACTGGGCAATTTTGTTTAATACGTAGCAATTGTAATTAAAATTTAATCGTTAAAATATTCATTTCTAATTTATGTGTGCCGTTTTAAGACGCAAGTGATTCTGGGTTTATTTTATTTTATTTATAAATACGGGAATGAAAATTACAATACGTTAAGGAAGAAACTTATCCTATTTATTTGCCTGTACAGCCGTGGAAATTAAAACAAGTTACTTTTCCGTTCTTGTCGCAAAAACAAGGTTACCTAAAATTAAAACCGGCCAAGTGCGAGTCGGACTCGCGCACCGAGGGTTCCGTACAAACACTTTCCATCCCTAAGTGGTTAAGTTAAGTTTGCACCTGGTATGTATAGCGCCCCATATAAATTAGGTGCAAAGTTAGGTATTAAAAAAAAACTACTTACTAGATCTCGTTCAAAACAATTTTCGTTGGTAGTTTTTATAGTAATGTACATCATATGTTTTTTTTAGATTTTTCATTTTCTTATTTTAGAAGTTAGAGGGGGGGGGACCAACTTTTTTCCACTTTGGAAGCGTCTGTCACGCAAACTATTCGGTTTAGAAAAAAATATTTTAAAAACCTCGATATAATTTTTGAAGACCTATCCATAGATACCCCACACGTATGTGTTTGATGAAAAAATTGTTTGAATTTCAGTTCTAGGTATGGGGAGCCCCCAATATTTATTATTATTTTTTTATTTTTGCATCAAAATCTTAATGCGGTTCACAGAATACATCTACCTACCAAGTTTCAATAGTATAGCTCTTATAGATTCGGAAAAAAATGGCTGTGACATACGGACGGACAGACAGACGGACAGACGGACAGACGGACAGACAGACATGACGAATCCATAAGGGCTCCGTTTTTTGCCATTTGGCTACGGAACCCTAAAAAGAACGCGTTTTATTTCATTCATAATACTAGTATCATATTTCATGTTCCATGTTGGAAACGGTACAAAATTATATACCATATAATTTCTGTACGTTACTATATATTTTTATATTATGCACTAATTTTATAGTAAAATCGGTGTGATGATAATATCAATAAAAATAATATACACTTTTAATCGATACCGGGTATTAAATGAATTGATTTGCCTAAGAATTCACTTTAAAAACTATTAAAATCATGATCGACAATAGATTTCCAAAAAGTAGTGATTTCTTTGATGATAAACCCGCAAAGCTCATGCGGCCGGACCATAAAAATAGTTCGAGAACTTTATGGGATTTTTATGACATTCGATACATTTATAGCTATTGATATCGTGTTTATAAAGCGCAAAGGTCGGAGTGATAAATTAACGATATATTTAAGAAGCAAGTGACGCTTTCCTTCGTTTTCGTATACGTCACATTCGCATATAAGTGCAACCAACTTTTCTGTGAGCTTAATACAGAGCACTCGAACGCAGAGACACTAACACTCATATTATTGAAATTATTAATTGTGATATTGGGCATAAAACCTATTGTGTATGATATACTGGCCTAGAACTTTGTCAAAGTAAATCTAGAACAGGTTGCTAGTTTAAATTTGTATTAGCAACGTTTGTTTGTGTTGACTACAATGTCAGTTCTAAAATACTCTTTGAACAGTACGTGTTGTAAACAACTTGATTAATAATAAACTGCTAATTTGTATCCTGGGTCTTTTCACGTAAACTGCACTATTCTAATTTATATCCCCCACAGTGGTTATGGGCGCCTTGACGATCCAGGATCGTATTTAGTGCAAAAGGACAAATTATTAATCGTAAGTATGAGTACTGTGAAAATTGAGCAACTCGACCAGAATAACTATGAGACCTGGAGAATCCAAGTCGAAGCAATATTAATAAAGAATGATGCCTGGGGATACGTTGATGGCAGTATTGAAAAACCTGCGGAGCCTGGAGAGGCGAAACTTTGGGAGACTGCGGATGCCAAAGCTAAGTCAGACCTCATTCTATCCATAAGTCCGAGTGAATTACGACATCTACGAGGGTGTAAAACATCGCGAGATGTATGGTTGAAATTAAAGGCCATTCACGCGTCAAAAGGACCCGCAAAGAAGGCGACATTGCTCAAACAGTTATTGCTTCATAAATTGGAGGAAGGTGGTGACATAAGAGAACATGTATTACGTTTTTTCGATGTGAGGAGTCAATTAGCAGACATGGATATCGAAATGCATAATGATCTGATTTCGATTATGCTTCTGTACAGTTTACCGGCAAGTTTTAATAACTTTAGATGTGCCATAGAATCTAGAGACATATTACCAGATCCGGAGACACTCAAAATTAAAATACTGGAAGAACAACATTCTAGAGACGAGAGAGAAGGTGATGATAAGGCACTCCTTATGAAAGGAAATACGTATTTTAAGTCTAAGAAGAGTGGTACAGAGCAAGGGAATTCGAAATTCAGGTTCAAATGTTTTAAATGTCATCAGTACGGTCATAGAGCCTCTGAATGTTTAAAGAAGAATAAGGAACAATGTGTGGATAGTGCAAAGTGCGTGTCAAATAATAGTAGTGATATAGTAACTGTAGATACCAATTTTGTAACATTCAATTGTATTTCAGATGATAAGGCTGTTTACAACGAGAATGGAAGTTGGATCATCGACAGTGGGTGTACGTCACATTTGTGCAATGATGAAAGAAAATTTGGAAATACATTGTTACCTTTGTCTGGTAAGCTAAATTTAGCGACAAACTCGAGCACAAATGTACAAGGTAAGGGTACAGTGAGATTATTAACATGTAATAATGGTTCTTAAACCGTGGTTCAATTGCCAAACACTTTATTTGTTCCGGATTTGCGGTGTAACCTGATTTCAGTTGCAAGAATTACGGATCAAGGGTTTAGTGTCACGTTTAAGGGTGACGTAGCTAGTGTAAAAGATAGTTATGGTAACACTAAACTGATCGCAAATCGTAAAGGTAATTTATACTACTTGGAGGAACAGTGTGGTACTGTGTCAGCGATTTCGGAAAGAAAGGTTGATGTACGCTTGTGGCATGAACGGTTAGGACATTTAAATGCGAAAGATCTCGTCAAACTTTTGAACAAATCTGCTATGGATTATAAAATGTCAGATGTAGCCGAATTGTATGATTGTGATATTTGTGCACGTGGAAAAATGAGTATGTTACCGTTTTATAGAACGAATGGACCATGTGAAGAGACATTAAAAATTGTTCATTCTGACGTGGTCGGCCCCATGCAGCATACGGCAATAAATGGAGCGAAATTCTTCGTCACGTTCATTGACGATCATACAAGATGGTGCGAAGTATATTTGTTAAATAAGAAAAGTGAAGTTTTCAGAACTTTCAAAATATACAAGAAGCACGTCGAAAATTTCACGGGACGGAAGATCAAGTTTCTACAGAGCGATAATGGAGGCGAGTATTGTAACCGAGATTTTGATGAATTCCTGAAAAACGAGGGGATAGCGAGGAGATTAACCATTCCTGGTACACCACAGCAAAACGCAGTTGCTGAAAGGATGAATAGAACGTTGGTGGAGATGGCGAGATGCATGATTATTTCGTCAGGACTTTCTCCTGGTTTCTGGGGCGATGCCGTATTAACAGCATGTCATCTGAGAAATCGTTGTCCAACTAAAAGTCTCGATGGTGGAATACCTTTTGAGAAGTGGAGTGAACGACCGGTAAATCTAAATTACTTACACCAATTTGGATCTAAAGTTTATGTTTTGGACAAAACAATTGGGAAGGACAAGTTCGATCCACGCAGCAAAGAAGGTATCTTTGTGGGTTACCCTAGCGATAGGAAAGGTTACAAAATATGGATGCCAACGCAGAGAAAATTTATCGTTTCACGAGATGTGAAATTCTACGAAAATAAGTGTCAAGAGAATGAAACAGGGAATATTGACAAAGATCCCTTTGAAATACAAAAAGAAAGACCGTTTATTAATCAGAAGCAACCATTAACGGTTGACTTTGAGTTTCACCCCAAAAGGCCGGAAGAAAATCCAAGCGTACTTATTCCTGACCTTGAGGACGAACGCATTGAGCATATTTCTGAGCATGAAGAAGAGAACAGAGATCTTGGGGAGGGTGAGAGAATACCTTCTGGTGATTCTCACCAACCGATATATGATTCAGAATCGGAAGTCGTCGCTGGTCCGTCGCACCATGTGCATGTCCATCAACAAGATTATGTACATGCTGATGGGGAGAGGGCAATGAAGAGAGGTCCAGGCCGACCGAGATTGGAGAAAGGTCATGTTGGACGGCCCAGAAAAATATATCGCATGGTTGACGTGGAACCACAGACTCCTATGGAAGAACGCGTGGCGTCGGAAGTTCCATTGGAAGAAGGCATGGAGTCCACAGAGGAATACGCGGATTGTCAAGATTTTGCTGGAGTTACTGAAGTGACTTTAAAGCAGGCTCTATCCGGAAACGAAAGCAAAGGATGGAAAGATGCAATTATTTCGGAGGTCCGTAGTCTAATTAAAAATGATACTTTCGATATAGTACCTAAACCAATGGGCAAGAACGTTGTAGGCTGTCGATACATATTAACAACGAAACTCAACGTTGATAAGACTGAGAAGAAGAAAGCGAGGCTGGTGGCGAAAGGTTTTAGCCAACGCTATGGTATTGATTACCAGAATACCTTCGCACCTGTTGCGAGGCTTGATACAATAAGATTGTTAGTTGCATTAGCAGCAGAACTTGATCTTGAAATTCATCAGTTGGATATTAATACCGCCTATTTAAATGGTTTATTAGAGGAGAATATATACATGAAAGTACCCGAGCTTTTAGAAGAATGTTTACAGGATCTTATACGGACCGAACTGAGTGGTTCACCTATACATGAACGAGCCAGTAAGATGTTGATTGACTTGAAGGCTGGGGGCGAAGTATGTCTACTCAAGAGGTCGCTATACGGGCTCAAACAAGCCGGTCGTCAGTGGAACATCAGACTGGATGAGCAACTGAGACTAATGGGATTGGCCGCATCATCAAATGAGCCTTGTCTTTATTTTAAAGACATTGACCACGATACAAAACTCTTTGTATTAGTTTATGTTGACGATATATTGGTCGCATCACAGAAAAGAGGTTGTATCGAAAGCTTCAAGAGAGAACTGGCCGCTGAATTTGAATTGAAAGATTATGGCGTTGCGAAATATATGCTCGGAATTGAAATTGACAGAATTGACAATGGCTTTAAATTGTCACAACAAAAATATATTGACGATATTTTAAATAAATTTAACATGAATAAGTGCAATTCAGTATGTACGCCAATGGAAGTGAAGAACCAATTATTAAAATCTAACGAGATTTGTGATGAGTGTGAACGATATCCATATCGTGAATTAATTGGTTCACTTATGTATTTGTCGACGGGAACGAGACCCGACATTACGAACAGCGTAGCAAAGTTGAGTCAATTCCTAGATAGTCCAACTAAACAGTGCTGGAATGCTGCAAAGCGCGTACTGCGTTACTTGAAGCACACAAAAATGCATGGACTTGTGTTTACGAAAACAGGTAATTCACTAAAACAGTGACCATAACTCAGACAGTGACTGGGGCGCGTGTCTTGTAGATAGACGTTCTTACTCTGGTTATGTTTTTATGTTTGGAGGCGGATGCGTGTCGTGGAAGTCCCAAAAGCAAAAATGTGTAGCAACATCCACGTGTGAAGCTGAGTATGTGAGCTTGTCGTCCTCGATGAAAGAAGCGATATATCTGAACAGCTTGATGACTGAAATCGGGTTAAGTAAGTTTGCACAATTGACCTTACATGTGGATAATCAAGGGGCGTTGTGTCTTGCTGGTGATCCAATGTACCATTCTCGGAGTAAACACATAGATATCAGGTATCATTTCATAAGAAGTGTATTAAAGAACAACAAAAGTATCGAGCTGAAGTACTTGCCCACAGATTCGATGCTCGCAGATATTTTAACAAAGGCTTTGCCTAAATTTAAGCATTATTAGGTGCATGAGTAGTTTAGGCATTGTTAGCTAATTGTTTACCTTGTTAATTAATATTGTGTTCTTTGATACAACTTTGATTTTGTATGTGTTTTTGTTTTATGTCTTTTTGAATATGCACATTAAGGGGGCGTATTGAAATTATTAATTGTGATATTGGGCATAAAACCTATTGTGTATGATATACTGGCCTAGAACTTTGTCAAAGTAAATCTAGAACAGGTTGCTAGTTTAAATTTGTATTAGCAACGTTTGTTTGTGTTGACTACAATGTCAGTTCTAAAATACTCTTTGAACAGTACGTGTTGTAAACAACTTGATTAATAATAAACTGCTAATTTGTATCCTGGGTCTTTTCACGTAAACTGCACTATTCTAATTTATATCCCCCACACATATGAAATTTCTACATGGCATGGATTAAAAGGTCACGCGTTTAATAGAAAAAAAAAATGGCTAAGTAAAACGGATTGAAAATGATGCACTTACAATTTTTAAGAAATTATGGATTGAAAGGATTTGTTCCTTTTGTAAATTTTTATACCTCAATACACAAGTAACACTGACCAACATCTGTTGCATGAACCATTAACTCGATTATAATATTCATAATTAATCTATGATAAAATTACAATAAAATATTGCCAGATCTTATCTACACGACCATCACCCAAATGCAAAATGACGGCTTTCAACTGTCAAACATGAATGGCAGCAAAAAAAGAATTGACACTTATTAAAAATAGTTTTTGCATCACAAATCATTGTCAGTTTAAATAAAGATGGATTTATACACGATACAGGTTATGATTCAAATTTGCTGAATACATTTTTATTGCAATTGATAGACTTCAATCAATCTGTTAAATCAATATGTTAGTTTTTGCATTAGAATTATTCATATTTCTGAAATACTAATTAAGGTACATGTGTACTTTTCCTATGTTAACGTTACAAATGGCAAGGTAACCGACCTACTCGATTCCTTTCAAGCCTTTATGTATTCAGGGTTCTATAAACATCGTTTTAATGAACCAAACCCATTAGGTTAGGTTTGTTTTATAATTATTCTGAAATATGAACAGTTTTGGAAAAAAAAATGGCTTTCGGTTAAATAAAAATTTGGCGAAACATTACATATGGGAAACAAAAAATCGGACTTACGATAGGCACCTTTTAACATGCATTATGCAGTCAGCTGCAGAGAAAAGTCAGGCTTGTAATATTTTGTAGTTGAGCACCTTATACGCAAGTCTTGTGATTGCCTGGCGAATCGAAATACCAGATGATTTCCGTTGATTTAACGCCTCAGTAAAAGTACAGGTAAAAGTCGTTATACAAATTCCGTGTTTTGAAGTACCTATAATATTAGCTCTTCCTTTAAGAATTTACTCATACTGTAAGAACATGACTTTTTGTACAACTATAAAATATGTAGGTACTATCTGACAAGTACGATTCAAGAAACAAAACAGTAGGTATATGTAGTGTCAAAATCAGTGAGTGTTAGCTAGATTCACACTCGATATTGATAATTATTTGTTAAGGTTTTTTAAATATAATTTCCTGCGATTATCATGTACCCGTTAAACATAATATATATATTACTGATAATTAGACATGTGTTATAAATCATGCGGGCACGTTTGCACCTGTCATAGGCTATGTCAAAAGTCATACGTTAGCTTTTATCTCTTTTTAGGGTTCCAAAAAATACATTATAACATAATCAATTTGTCCAGAGAATTCAATTTTTTTATTATAATAATGTATTTACCTAAATAGAAGAATGTGAAATCTTTTTCTAATGGAATAAAAAAGGGATATTATTAATATTTAATTTTTCAGCACACTAGGTAACTCCACTAATTAACTGAATGCATACCAGAAAAACTAATGCTGTGCAAAAAAAAAACAATTGATTAACTGAACATGTCCTTCAAAAAAACCTAAACATCATACAAAACGAGATGACCTTTTTAACCGAATTCACACCAAAAATATGGTTCGTACATCGGATATATTTGAAAGTTTCACCAAATATACTGACTTGCACACTAATTATCCTCGCACTGCACACTAAGATCCGACTCGGCCGGGTTAGGTTAGGTTAGTTTTTTTTTATATCCAGTAAAACAGTTTTGCAAATACCTTTAAATAGTATATTTAATTCGCATTATTTAGTGTGCATAATTAGTGTGCAAGTCAGAATTTTTGGTGAAACTTTCAAATATTTTGATCGAAAAAAGGGAATATACAGATATCGATATATGTAAATACATGCCAAAAAAAACACTTGGGCTTACTTGGAATGATTAGTTAGCCCTTGGATTGGTTAGTTTCGGTAAATTTGGATTTGTTGCTGAGTGCTGACCACATTTATTCTTACAACAATTGAAATTGATAAACGAAACGCAAGATTTGTTATTGTACAGTATTTGTTCTCCAAAGAAAAGAAGTGTATCGAACAATTACATCAAATTAGTATACGGAACCGTTTGCATAAAATTACCATACAAAACTGCCTAACAATTTTTTTGCTCATTCATTTTTTATTATTATCTTTTTTGCCGACGTTACTATTGATTTGTATGCGAATAAATAAGTAAGTATGCTAATTTTTCGAGGCTCCGTTGTGAATGAAGAATAGGGTCCTTTATTCCCTTTGAAATGTTTGTTGTGTCGAACACGGGTTCAACGCACAGATGATAATAAAATGTCATCACGACCCTTGTTATTAGCTGTGAGTATGTTAATTTAAACTTTATTGTTTGATGATATATATAATATACGAACTTGCAGTTCGGTATTCTTTTCGCATTCTTGAGTCAGTTCGATTATACTATGCACAGAGTTCGGTATTCTTTTCGCATTCTTGAGTCAGTTCGATTATACTATGCACAGACTGATACCATAATATATCTACGTTTATTGCAAAATTGTTGTAAGTACTTTGGATTGATCGGATTTATAATAATTTCTTGTAAATCGTTCTGCGAGCTTCTCTTGAAGAAGATGGCATGTTAGCTTGCAGTTCCTTTTATAAGTCACAAAGTCTATTTCAACTGCAAAATGGAATGCTTGTTGATCCAAATATATTAGACCTGATTATCAGTATCTGAGTTTTACTAAGGATTATTTTGTCATCTCATCTGTAAACGATTAGTGTGTTTTCTGTCGTGGCAGTTTTTTCATCTTACAAGAGTCGAAATTAGATAAGATAAGATAAGATAAGATATCATTTATTTGCTAGAATCATGGTCATTACATACATTAGGGTGTTACATACATTTTGAGAAGTCCATCATAATTCTGCCGAATAGACGGCGTGCAAATGTGGCAAAAAAACATGCATAACAGTGCCAATATGTCATTAATGCCGTAAAGTATTGTCTATCAGCCAATAGTAAAGGAGAAGAATGAAAGGTCTGTTGAAAGGTTAACGAATCGTCCAACCCAAACTTTCGTTACTTCCCACATGCACCAGAGTCAAATCATTAATGATATCATTAATATCACTCGCGAGAACTAATCAAAAATCGCAAACATTTAATCGCTTCGTATAAACTCTGTCCAGGGTCGTATTAAGGGACTGGTCGGGAGTAATTATTTAAAAGAATTAAAATCAGATAAAGGTGAATTGCCAGTTTATCACTTTTCGAGGCTGCGCTGCAGACTGTTCATTTGGTTGAGGCTTAATGGCCTAAGTGACTGGCTAGCAGCGACTACTGACTATTTAAACCACCAAGTTTCTTAAATACTTCATTGACTGCCAACTGGAGTGCTGAAGAATGGGTTATACAACCATATTTTGTCGTTGAATATTTTTATCTATAAGTACCTAACTTTAGAAAGGACTAGTGACCGACCGAAACATGATTTTTTGCCGAAACCGAAACAGAAGGTTCGGCTTTGATTATAGGTTCGGCCGAAACCGAAACCGAAACCGAACCTTTTATAAACGCGATTAAAAGGTTGGATCAAATATCAGTTGGCCGTTTTTTTTCCAGATATATGCATAGTTGAACAACTCTCTGGCCTAATATTACAGGGTCTAGGTTTCGTTTTTGTTACATGTATATTTAGTCACCAGGATGTTTCATATTTTCAAAATGTTGATTTTTATGTGACCACACGCACCTTGAACGTACTTACACAAAAGGCAGCTGTGTCAAATTTCAGCTTAATTGAACATTATATTGAGGTTGCGCAACACTGTCGAACTTAAAAAAATTGCGTTAATTCTTGAGCATTATTACGGATACGAATTTCACCTTTCTTGGGGTGTTAAATAATTTGTTAGACGTAAACAGAAATAGCTTTAAGTAAACCTTCTACTAATGAATTTTTAGAAACTTATATACACACACAAACAAAAAAATCTTGCGATTACGTCCACATCTGCTAATAGCATGAAGAAGATATGCAACAATACAATAGATTATATATATATATAGTCCTCCTTGTCGTATCCGACAACGGCGACTCTTACACTCTCCGTTCATGTGCGCGGATGTGACTTGCAAAGCCAAACTTGGTCTTGAATGTCCGGTCACACTGTGCGCAATAAAGACTCGACCCAAACCTGCCTACGCTGACACTTTTGACACACAAGGGCAACTTTAATAGATTAATTACTTATAGGTAAACTTTTCTATGGTTTACACTTGTTATGTCCAGGAAGATATTTTTATGATTAACAGCTTAAAAAAGATAAAATCAATAAAATATAAGGAATAAAACTTATTTTATTACAATGATTATACCGTAGGCGCATTGTTAAATTCACAATTTATTTAAACAAATACGGTTTTGCTTACACGAGAACTTTAAAAGCTAGGTAAATATTAATTATAGAAATAACAAGTCAATTCGCGCTTGGCAAGCATTAAGTTGAAAGAAAAGTAAACGTACCGTTTTTTGTGTGGGTAAATGACACCGCACTTCATTAAATTGCTATGTAGATTCAAAGATCATCGATCGTCTTAAGACGTTGGACCGGCAATCCAAATATAACGATGTGAACCACGTATGAGCGCAATATTTTTTTTACGTGTTGAGCTTTGTATCAATAAGGGAAATTTTCCCAAATAGTGACATTATTAAGCCTAATACTGACACTGGGTCTCAACTTAACAACTCTAAAAAGTAAAAATGTTACGTTAACTGTAATGCCGAGGCAGCGAGCTGTAAATAGTAGATGGACGCCATATTGCCTACCGCGCCGAGCGCACACGCTGTCAGACGACGCGACTCGAAAGTACAATGTAATAATAAGTTTCGGCGCGGCTGAAAGGTTCGGCTATTTTTTGGCCGAAACCGAACCTTTGGCCGAAACATGATTTTTAGGCCGAAACTGGCCGAAACCGAAACCGAAACCGAAACTTCGGTCGGACACTAGAAAGGACGCATTTGAGTGTTTAAGTTGTGATTACTTTGGCTTAATAAGCAAAGGTTTTTCCAAGAAATATAAATTGATGATAATAATGCTATAATGGGCTAAAAGGTGGTCTGTAGAACAAAGTCGAAAACTGTTTGCAATGATGCGCTGTATGGGAGGCCTAGGTTAGTAGTTTTATCGTCCCTTTGTCGAACAACAGATTTTTGCCGTTCATGTTTAAATAGTAGTATGTGTTTGACGTACAAATAACTCATTCTCATAATTATTTACAACTTTCTTTAGAGAGCGTGACAACTGACAATATCGTTATTTTGACACATATACTCTTATTATAAGTCCAACACTTTCATAAACTATATAGTCAATATATAAATCCATTTATGTAAACAATAATTGTAAAAACAAAATACGCTCCCCTCTCATAAATTGCGCTTCACTTCGAACTTTTTCAAGGGCTAACCAATAAGCTCGTGAACACTCGCATTATAGCAATCTTTAATCGCAGTACGATGGTTTTAATTACCGGCTAACCGAGGTTTAAGACTCGGGCCTATTCTTATTTTTTAACACTGTTACCGATAAGACTCCTTGGGGAAAGTTGTATTTCATTTTCAAAGTGAAATCAATATAGGTACTTAACTGTTCCACTGATACCATCATTATTTTTGTATAAAGTTTAACGATTGAAATGTAAAATGAGGATATTACTTAATACATATAATTATTATGATATACAAAATTTGATCTCTAAATGTACCCAAAAGTACGCTATATTGACATGTAATTCCGGGGGGGTATTCGACCAATTTTAGAGATATAATGGAGATCTCTCATTTTCATCGCCATCCGTCACTTTTGACGTGTGTCTACTTGACAAGTGGCGATATCGCAACTTCGTCAAATCGGACGCGCAAAATTTTCGTTTCCTTTGTATGTGACGGCATAAATAACAGGCGCATACTTTAAATTGACCGCGTAGTACGTGAAATTAGTCCGTTACGTTTCGTTCAAAACAGAAATTTATATACATGAATAACATTTTTGACAATCATTATCGCCTTCGTATTTCCAAAATTGAGATGAGATATGTCACTTTCAAGCTCATCGCATTTAAATGACAGTTCAATGGCGATATAACTGTTATCTAATGGAGATTTGACGTTCGGCGATATCTCAAACGGCATTCTCGAATTGGGCCCCAGTTTGTTTTGACCGAAATGCTATGCTGACAAGCATTATAAGAAGCAGTCAAACTAGCCAAATATATCGTAACACATCTTTACGTTTAAAAGGTGTGGTCACACCTTAAACATGCAAATATATATCTGTACCAATATATTTGGCTACTTTGGTAGGTACTAATCAATTTCAAGTGGCATTCTCTGTGACCACTTCCCGTATATATTATTCTATCTATCTTCTATCAGACACAGTCGCCGTCCACTGCTGAATATAGGCCTCCACCATAACTTGCCACAAGGTGCGATCCTGTGCAGAACGCATCCACCGTCTCCAAGCTACCCTAACGAGGTCATCCATCGGCCTAGGCGGTGGCTGTTCCACTTTGCGCTTCTTACACGTGGTCGCCACTCCAGGACTTTGCCCCAACGGCCATCCATTATCCGGGCTACATGGCCCGCCCGCCTGTAACCAGTACCTATACATATACGAATAATGTTTTAATAGGTGTTACGACACATACCAACACAGTTCTCCCACGGTCTATATTTGCATCACTATCGCTAAGTGTGCTTTTACGATACCAT
Organism: Apotomis capreana; assembly: GCA_947623375.1. Lineage (NCBI taxonomy): Eukaryota > Metazoa > Arthropoda > Insecta > Lepidoptera > Tortricidae > Apotomis > Apotomis capreana. The sequence goes on from OX392499.1 coordinate 23,124,722, forward strand.
ATTGTCATCGATCAATAGCATTTGCATATATTTGACACTATAAAGCGTAAAAAAGTGATACAAAAAGCTTTTTATGTTTCTAATAGATTAAGATTTTTTAGAATGCATTATCGGTTTGTTAATTTTTTATAGATATTTTTTGGGAGTTCTATTGTCACTTTTATCGCCAAGTGTTTAACACTGTTGCTATCATGACCGCGGGTTGTTTTTGTATGGACATTGGAAATTGGTACTGTGGAATTACAAGTGTTCGAGTTTCGAGTAGTAAAAGCTATTATTAAGAAGATAAATAAAATAAATTAATTCAAAATATAAAAAATATGTTATAAAAACACATAAGCATTATTATGTTATTATCTTACGTTACGAATGTCGTATTTTAGTGGGAACGGTCCATTCAACAAAAATGTGTTTTTTTTCTTACGTATCGCCAAATTTGTTTACAAATACGTAAGAAAAATAAATTCATTTTGTCATGTGAGTGCGAGTGTACAAGTTTGTAGATTAACGCAGGGATAGTATATGCGGTGGTTGAACTCCTTATACTACCTACTTTGTAGACCTTAGGCAAACAAAACCTAGCTCGCAAATAAATTTTGAACGTAATAGTGCAGCATACAAAGTATCCTCCATTTTATGGCTAATCTGATAATTAATTAACTACAATCCGGCCATAAGGTGCTTATTCTTATGCTTGTCTATTGATTTACGACGAATATTAACCATTACTTGACGTAATTGTTTAATTATTTTTTAATTACAAGTCGATACCCGTGCAAAAATATGAGTTATTTTAAATATGGCAGGTTTATGGCTACTTTTATGGCTGTCTACCGCACCCGGTAACTTCACGTTACTATTTAATTACTGATTAATTGGACTTTTACACGTTTATGTATACAGTGTAGAAATTGCCTACTTGCACATTATTTGATAGGTCGTGGGAGTATCATTTGAACTTGGCTTCTATATCGATAAAGTTGACTTTACGATGTCTGCATACAATTTGAATGAAAATCAGACTTAACGTTACATCTCACACGATACTGTCATTGTAAAAACAACCTAGCGCCTAGACAGTGTAAAGATAGTTCAAAGAAGACTACGTAGTAATATACATTTAAGGAGACACTAATAAAGAAATTAAGAAAATGAGACACACACTAATTAATAATGTATTTAGGAAAGCTGATAATTAGTATTAGGCAAATAGCTCTGTTCGTTTCTGTTATGTTTAGTTTCTATCACATATTATTTAGGCTGCAGTAATATAGCTTCATTTCGTTGAAGTCGGTTTTTTTGTGATTATGTTTTGTGCAATAAATTTTATGTAATTAATAAATTATGGAGGCACATTCAATTCAGGTGATGCTGTTAATAACTTAAGTTATTAGCCATTTTTTGCTTTATTAGTCGGATAAAAAGTATTCTATAGCAATCTATAGATACTCAGTCATCCATTTTACCTAAACTAGTTGAAATTTGTTCGGCTGTTTTGGCGTGATTAATTCCTACATCTGTATAATTCCTACATCTGTATGCCTGTGCATGTCATAACTATATTATAGAGACATAGTAAACAAAACACCAAACCTCCAAATCACAGTTTAAACTAAATCACACTATTTACGTATAATAACGATGTTTGAAATCGGTTCAACTGTCTTCGAGTACCTATCAGAGAAAATACATAGAAAAGCATGGGCTTCATACTTTCGATTGGTATAGAATTTATCTAATATTATTCAAACCGGTGAAATGTTTAAATTTTTTTTTTTAATTATTAATTAGAAAAGCAAATATGCCGCCTTTATTGAAAATTTATTAAACAGTTATGTATATCAAAGTATGTGACGACGAATAACTTGTAAGTTATCTCGGATCACCGTGACCAGCAGGCGCTTGGTAAGAGAAACTTTTTTGAAGTCGGTTAAAATGTTTCTATGTTATGCATATCAAAGTATGTGAGGATCAGTAATTGTAAAGTTATCTCGGATGGGTACGTATTACCATCCCGAAAGTTCATAATACCTACAGTTGAAATACCGATGGTCAAAATACCGAAAATCAAAATACCGAAAGTACGAAAAGCCGATATTCGATATACCGATGCTCAAAAGACCTATTTTGAAAAGATCGAAAGTTCAAAATCTCGAATTTTATAATACCGAAAGTTTAAAATCTCGAAATTTTATAATCCCGAAAGTTTTGAATCTCGAAATTTTATAATCCCGAAAGTCAACCATTGTCAGTAAAATGCCAATGAAAAAATATTTTTTTTTTCTTTTAAGAATATGATCATAACTACAACAAAAGGAGCGTTTTTTAGGGATATAAAAAAAAAACTAACCTAACCTAACCCGGCCGAGTCGGATCTGCTCTGAAAGGTGAATCATTTAAAGTTTGAGAATAGTTTGAGGTGAATCAATCACCTTTCAGAGCAGATCCGACTCGGCCGGGTTAGGTTAGGTTAGTTTTTTTTTTTTATATCCCTAAAAAACGCTCCTTTTGTTGTACTATTTTAATCGTTCGGCATTTGAACTGTAGGAATTCTAGCCGTCGGGATTACAGTCTTCAGGATTACAGTCTTCGGGATTACAGTCTTCGGGATTACAGTCTTCGGGATTTCATCCTTTCGGTCAAACGTTCTTTCGGGATTTTAAACTTTCGGTCAAATAAAGATTCGACATTTTAATTTTCGGCCTTCCATCCATAGGTCTTATGAAATTCGGTATTTTGAACTTCGGCATTGTAATACGTACCCATCTCGGATCACGCACGGACGCGACCAGTAGTCGCCCGCCCTCACTGATTATACGCATTACAGCGCCGAGACAAAAAGACTCGCATGGCGCTATGTTATTGAAAGCTCTATTGCTACGATTACTAGTTATGTTATACAAGTTATACGTTATTTCTTTACTCTATAAAGTATGCACGAATAAATATGTAGGTATTTAAAATAATATGCAATATCAAATATTCTTGTATTTTGTGTAAGCTGAGTATTTATAACTTTACCAAGTAAAAAAAATCAAAAGGGTTAAACATTTAGGATGTTTTTATTTCATTCCGTGCCCGTTTCAATCTATGTTCATTTGGTAGTAGGGAGTTAAATGTACTGTTCACAGCTTAATACAATAAATTTTATTTCTTACCACCTGTGCAATAATACAGATGGAATGTAAAGTTTTAGGGCAGTGAATCCCATATTCAAACCCTCACATCATGGTATAAGACAAATCATATCGAGCTCGAGAGTTCGAAACTCAAAATCGCTCCAAGACGAAGCTGGATCAACGTACCCTGTAGCACCCTGCAGTTGTTTAGGTATTACAAACCCTGCACCTACTTAGGTATAGGATGCTGACCCCACAATGGGCGTTCATTAATAACCTGGCTCTGGTGTAGCGGTAACGGACGGACGTCTACCGCGGAAATTAATTAGATACGCAATATGCCGTACACTCGGCTGCGGTGCTATTTACATTTATCCTTAACTTCATCTACGAGTACAGTGGAACTTGGTAATAGAATCCCAAGGCAGAAACTTTTATTACCATTCAGACAGTGTACCAATTATCCACGAACAACACATGGTAAAGTGTTCAACTACTGTTAAATATATAATTATATGTTTCATAAGTGAATGGTTTAGGGCTTTTTAACTATTTTATAAATAAATAAATATCAGTCAACCTCACACAAATCGATCAAGTCCCAAATTAATCTCAAGAAGGCTTGTGTTATGGGTACTAGACGACGATTACATAGATCGGGGGGCACGGCAGTGCCCCCGCCAAGTCGAGCGCGAAGCAAACACTGCCGTACCATCCTTTACTGGAACCATTTCGCCGCATTTTCAGGCTAAATATATACTTAAATACATATAATATAACAACCATGACCCAAGCAAAAATATTAGAGTTCATCACACAAATATTTGTCCTGGCCGGGATTCGAACCCGGGACCGCCGGCTCAGTGGGCAGGTGCTTACTAACTGCGCCAAACGCGTCGTCAAATAAATAGGTTAAAATTGTTATAAATATAAGTAATTAACAATTTAATTGAAATTTTTGCCTGACGACCTTTATTTTGGGGACAGCCCTCCTAATTTATTGGCGCTAAATAAGTAAATTTGTTTTGGGTTCTCGTTCTATCAACATATCTATTGTTTGGTGCAAAATTAAAAACAATTCAAGAGGGGCAGAGCAAACACAGGCCATGTAAAGAACATTCGTTGACAAGAATATGTAAAGGACAGTACTGTCCTTCGTTGACAGGAATATGTAAAGGACAGTACTGTCCTTCGTTGACAAGAATATGTAAAGGACAGTACTGTCCTTTACATATTCTTGTCAACGAATGTTCTTTACATGGCCTGTGTTTGCTCTGCCCCTCTTGAATTGTTTTTAATTTTGCACCAAACAATAGTCAGTAGGTATCAATCGCATACTTATTGCTAAATGGCTCTATACCATCAGTCAATAATAGGGCCAAAGAGAGATATTTCAAGTAGGTGCATCTTTATCTTTGATGGGTAGCTACGTTTGTCATTAGTCATGACATGAGTGCCCATGATTTAGGTCCACAGATTTAACCTAAAAAGTATAGTTTAAATGTCGTCTAGACTCGAGTAATTACCAAATTTTTATAATAAGTAAAACTAATTATAAAACTAAAAGTGTTCTATGAACCGTTCCGGAAGGTACCTGGCTCAAAGGGTCCTAAAATACTAGCGGAAATATAACAATAAAATATTACCACATTCATTTGTATTCGTATCATAGTAATGCTTCTGATATTTGGCCACAAGAATAGGTTTTTTATTAGCCCGTTAGTGTCGCACTTCTGGGCAAAGGCCTCTCGATTAGATCTCCACAACTTCCTGTTAGCCATTGCTTCCGGCCAGTCGACTAGGAATGCATCTAGATCTTCCCTCCATCTCCGTAACGTCGCCGTTAAATTAAAGAAACTTTAATATTTTCACGCAAAACCATGTTTTTATTCAAAGACAATCTTGAGTGCATCTACGTAAGCAGAACTATTCAAGTCGACTTAATTTCGCTTTTCCCACTGTACTTGTACCAAGTGTGAGCGGAAGGTTTCATGTTATTATTGCGCACTTAGATAATCTAGGAGCTATTTGCACAGTGAGCCTGTAAAACAGTACGACAAAAGTTTTTTGTTTTACTTGTACCTTTCCTTACTGCGCTAAGTGTGCGTGAAACATTTTGCACTATGATACAATTGTGTGTGTACAATTGTAAAGTAAGAACCAGCATCACCAACATGGTTGAGTATAGAATTTACGTTCGTTTGTGAGTGAATCCCTCGCTGGGTCGTACGCAGTTCAACCGGCTTCAAAGACAACTACCATACGCGCGATTATGAACTGATTCTGACTTCTTTAATAATGTGGTGACAAACTTTATTAATTGCAATTGCTATAAAAATAAAATACTCTAAGATGATCTACGAAACGAGTTTCCAACAGAGTAAAATTCCCAGCAACGAGACGTGTTATTAATGATGCGATCTTTAATTAAGGCTCATTGAGTCGTCCGCGTCTGCGTGCGGACCATTCATACATGGGCATATTTCCGTTTGTGGCGAGATGACAAAATGATCATAGGTATTGATTAAAGTTATAATTTCCATTTCATTTCATGTTTAATTGGCTACTTATTTAACTATAGTATTGCGGTTTTACCTTCTTGTTCAAACTCTTTTTAGGAATAAGGAGGAAAAATGAATTCGGAATTTGTTGAATGAATCTTTACCGAACTCAGCACGTGACAATTCGATTTATCTCAATTTGATTCACGTCATGGTACAACAGTATTTTCAGTAAATGTTAAAAGTGCATTAAAGACAGAAAGAGGTATTTTCCCAGCAATACAATTTAGTACCTACTTAAGAGTATATTATTTATAAATAAACTCCCATCGTTGTTCAATGTTCATGCCCCTCAGCATTTTATCATCAGGTAACCTGAGAGCTGGATTGTCGACTATTTAAAATTGGGCAAGTGCGAGTCCGAATCGCGCATGAAAGGTTCCGTACCATAATCTATAACAAGTTTGTTGTATGGGAAGTAAATATTTATTTTATTTTATTTTTAGTATTTGTTTTTTATAGCGGCTATAGAAATACATCATCTGTGAAAATTTCAACTGTCTAGCTATCACCGTTCTTGAGATACAGCCTGGTGACAGACAGACGGACGTACAGCGAAGTCTCAGTAATAGGGTCCCGTTTTTACCCTTTGGGTACGGAACCCTAAAAACCTAAGCACAATCGGAAATGTAACGTTAATTTAAATTTCGCGGCTACTTGTCTTCTTATAAACTAATCAGTAATTCTCATAGAATGTCTGAACGATTATGCGAAGCCGGTCCATGCAGGATATAAATAATTAAGTCCAGAAATAAAATTACGCCGCGTAAGGTAAGTATAGCTGAAATTCTTACACGGGGCGTCGTTTAGCGGGATCGCCGACACGAAAACTTCATCAAGCGTGCGTGCGCGCATCACGTTCTTATTGGAGCTAAGTACTCGCACTATTAGCAAAAATATTATATTTTAAAGTTGTCATATAACGGGCTACTAGTGACTTGTAGAAGATGTCCAGCATTTATTGATGAATCGAGAGCAAATCCATATGATAAAAGGCTTTTTATACAGTTGCTGGCAAATCCGCCTCCAGACTAGTTAGGTTGGCTGAAGTTTTTGTAGTATAAGTAGGTTAGTGTCTTTTGATACGAGTACGTAGGTACTGTAGTACCTATGAAAGGTCCTTTCCTTTAATAATAAATACAAAAATTCAGCTATACAGCTGAAATTCATACACGGATTTAGGTTATTTAATCGTGATATCGTGGCAAAACGCTAGTATATAGGTACCGTAAAGAACAAATCCTTTGTCGATCGACTCTCAACGTTAAGCGGGGTGTACACTAGTCGTCCCGCAACTGGAAACTGGATTATGAACCGTGGCCAATGTATAAATGAAGCTTTACCTTGTTGCAGCACTACACCGTTTTACTATGTTATCTTAGGACGAGAAGTTCATGTTACTATGATATACTAAAGTAATCTTTACATATGTGCTAATAATGTTTTTCTTTTTTCAGGTAAGATCGTGGATATTGGCGCTACAAATGATGAGTCCGGGTAGTTCATTTAAAATGCCTTGCCATACTGCGTCTACTTTTCATTTGGATATATATTTTACGGTATAGACGATTAAGTTGACAGTTCACTATCAAAAAGGGAGTTTATGTCAGTTGATTTTCAGTACTTATACGTATAAATGCCGGAAACTGGTGTTGGATGGGTGTAAGATCTTGAATGAGGCATAGATTAAAACACTCACAAACAAACGTCCCAAAAGACATCAGCTCGGCACTTGTTCACAGGCAGGCCCTTCTTACACCTGTCAAGTCTGAGGTTGCAATTGCATATGTAATTTAAGATTACTACTTTGAAAAAACCTTTTGACTCATATTACTCCAATGAAAAACGTAGCATAACCAGTATGCACTTACTTACTTTTTCCCCGAGTTTGGTTTCAGATATAAGCTTTTATCAAGGTAGCGACGATATGCCGTTCACGTATTGGCACGAAAAACGTTGTTTTACGACATGACAATGCTTATAAGTATTTTACAGACTTAAAGGCGATTATAACAAAATATCATTCATTTTTCATGATAAGTCATTTGTTTAGTTCCGTCTATCTATTACATTTCTGAAAACGCATACTACGTGTTATTAAATAATAAATACAACGTCAAAGCTAGTTTAACCCAACGAGCACGAAAGGAGGTTAAACGCTAGGAAATATTACGGATAATGCATGTGATCACACCTTATGTCGTGTGGTAATGGGGTTGTGTGAACCCAGCCTTATGACGCTTGAATCGATGATGTTAGATCGAGACACACGGTCCCTACTTACTTCAAAAACCTTGCTTGAATTTAGAAAGGCTACTTTTCTCTTCAACTCGTGGATATAGTGAAAACCTACTAAGAAAATTGCGAGGCAGCAGCCTTCTCCTAGAGTACAATTATTGTTCAATCTGACTGACGATTTAGAGAAACCTATATTAATTTCTTGTTTTGTTACCATTAGTTTATTTGAAACCGTTCTACCTACCGATGATTCCCTTATCAGTGCGTGATAAAGTGGAACATATTCTACAACTTATATATAATAATAATAATAACTTGTAGAGGCGTGAGTGTGTTCTACACTTCTACACACAATATATCTTTTCCAACGAGAACTTCCTTGTACCAAAATCCCATTACGTATAAGAGGCACTAGACGCTATCGACGAAAGCTCCCATCAGTTACGGAAGATTAGCATTAACCATCGGTACCGACGGCTCCTTCGGGAGTCAGAATAACATGCGATTCGGCGGTCCGGACATCAGAGCGCTGCAGCTAAACAGCCTATATAATATTTTGAATAATAACGAGTTTAAGGAGCGACGCGGCTTAGGTCTTGTTCAAATGTAAATCTGTCATTTTTGAATGATTTACTTTGATTGTGATTATGATTGTTATTTATATTATGATTTCATGATCTAGGTACTCGATAGCTTTTCTCACTCGCTTTTTAGGATTATAAGTAATTTGTAAAACAATGCCTAACAGGTAGGTACCTATATATATACCTATTTCCAAAATGTTACCCTTTGTATCTTGATTAATGATTGTATTAATGTAATACTTAGTTAGCTTACGGTAATTATTGCTGATTGGGTAGCTCAACTTACCGTGATGTTGTTAGTCGCGCGACTCAGAGCACTTCTTGGTCGCACGGTATTAGGGACAGGTAGTATTTGCCGTGCGACGGAGTGGTGTACCACAATTCTGCTAGAGTTGCAGGTATGTGCCTTGTTCTTGTGTTGTAATAATTGGGCACAAAAGTCACAATAGTTAGGTGTATGTATCTTAACGCTATTTAAAATCGCAAACGGTCAATCACAGTTGCAGAACTGTGCACCCATTTAGGCTGCCTCTCCACTAAAGCAGAGCTGTGTAAAATGGGCCAATCACGTTTCTCAGATTTAAATGCACTTCTTTTGGGTTCAACAAGGACGCAGGTTGATTGGTTCATTTTCTTCGCTCCTTCAGTGAACAGGCAGCCTTAAGCTCAACTACCTACGTGAATAATAACTAGGCAGGATTATCTCGGGAGCACTCGACAGTAATGGCGTCCGTTTCCCGGTGCTCTATCGGATGGTCTTGACATTGTCCTCAGTCAATTTGACATATTTACTTAAACTACAGTAACTTGCCTTTTTAAACTGTTTTTTAGTTCATGTTTATTATGGAAGTAACAAAGTACGAAGAAATTTTAAAGCTCCAGTTGATGTCTTTTACAAAGCAGGGTTGAGAAGAAGAGTTATTATATGCTGTAAAGCGTATTTACTAAAAATTACCTATTTTATGACTTTAGAATTTTATGAACCACGTTGCATTATTGAGACTCATATGCCTATAGTAAAATTGATACTGTCTCGTGTGTCTGTTTATGTATATATTCATCTGTAACTAGCGTTTGATTAAAATTTACTTTTTATATGTGTGGAAGTATTCGATATTATAGAACGTTAAATTTAATTGTCGAGTGTTCTGCGGGCATGGTCTCTATCCCAGTTTATGAGCGTCATAAAACGTTGCTGATTTGATCAGTCAAGAAGTCTGGAACCTCAGGTTTCTTGTTATCACGCAGGGCCATCATGTAGAACACGTATGTCGCCTACCCAAACAACGGTGCTAAACCTTATTAATTTAAGGCGTGTCCTCAAACATGTCCTCAGCACTACACTCCATCAGGACCACAGACTAGCAAAATGCAAATCCTTATCGAGCCCCCCGCCTGCTGTTTATGACGTACACGCGACAAGATACATCTGTGATGTTTATGTTATTGCCCAGTCTGTGGGCCGTGCTGTATGGAATCTGTGGAAAATATGACGTTTGTATGCTGTGTTTATTAAAAAATATGGAGGCTTTCATTCCATTTCCTTTACATTCCTTTGTAAACAGCATTATTGCTTACGATTCAGCCAGATGATGCTTTAAATCTTGTATTAAATACTAGGTATCGTACAGCACTTAAATAGCTGTTAAAAACATTGATTACAATAGTTGGAATGACGATGTTCATAAAGACAATAAGAATTTATCGAGACCCAATTACATTAGTTGTCAGATTTCCATTGTTCTTTTATTGTATTTATCGTGTCGCATTTCACATACATTTTTCAAACATACGTACTCTGCCACTGTCACAACATTCTAAAAGACTGTTTACAACATAACGTCCTATAAAACACACATACATTATTAATGACTACTACAACCATTAACTCGCCGTCAAACGTACACGTATCACTTCCGAAGCGTTACTTATGGAGCTTGTGTATCATTTGTTGGTCTTGCAAGTTATTGTCAACAACATTAATAAATTTGTGATGGCGTCGGATTGTTAGCTTGAGTAATGATTGGGAGATATTTCGTTGCGGTTTTGATAAAGTAACTAAGTGCGTACATGTCTTTGTACTTAAGTTTGCTAATAGTTTACCTGTGTTTGGATGTACAATGTTCAATTACACAAACGATAACAACTTTTTTACCTGTAATAAATCGTTAATCTATTTTGCGGATAGAAATAGTAAAACTACGTGATATATACGTGTTGTAGTGAAATATATACAGGAGAATGGTAAAACCCAGATCATCTTGCCTAAAAGGCCATCTTCTCTTCAAGGTAACAAATCAAAATCAGTTTCTTAGAAGTACTGTTTAAATTATCTAACTCATTATTATGTTAAAAATGACGGCTTCATCTGCGTTCTCTCTCGCTTACCATGTTTTAATTCAATGATTTAAATGTTACATTTTAAGTAAGACACGAATTCCAGACCGGAGTTCGAATTCCAATCAAAACGTGACGTTCATACAAAGCGTTTTATTGTTTTAGTGGTTTAGTAAGACTTCAGAAGATACTTCGTGCTTAGGATTATATTTAGAAGAATATGCAATAATCATAATACACCCGGATCAATACTTAATATGAGGACTGCTTTTTTTATGATGACAATCGAACCTATTTTTTATGGGATTTTGATCCCAAGGGATGTTTGTATCGGACTACACTTAGACTGACATTCCTACAGAGCGCTTAAAACGCTCCTTACAAATGGCCACAGAGACGTGACGTCATTTCAACGTTGGGTGCTAATATTTGTGTGGGGAGAGTAAGTACTTTGCCATTCTGGGCGTGAAAAAGTCTGTTAAAGTGGAAAAAGTCAAGAAATTGAAAAAATTACCTTTTTCGCTCTAGTTATAACAATACGCTCTATAGTCATGACAATAATAGTCAAAAAGGTACGCGTTTCAGTTTCCTTGAATATACATGGTTCTTTTAGATTGAAGTCTCAAATCCAAAGTCCATTTTTTTTTTATTGATTTCATAACATATTGAGCTATGATTATTCATATAACTACAGTAACGTATGCTGTAGAATTCAACATCAGTTATCATCCCAATTGTCGTCGTCACCTAACATTAATTTTCACGACTAACATAGCTTCACTTGCGGGCTTTACACCAATCAACAGTTGCTTACTGTTTTAGTAGCTAAAGTTCCATTAGGTACACAACTTTTCAAACGATAAAATACAGGGTGTAACCGACGGTGTACCGAAAACTGAAATAATGGCTTCAGACATTCTGGCCTGGAAAATCGTGGAAATTTTCTTGAGAAAATTCACAAATTTTCCTCGCTAGTTTTCATTTTTTCTTTATTTTTCCGTTAATCGAACTCTATCGGTAACAATTTTTCATGAAAAATCGTATGAAAATAGCATTTTCCGCAAAACACGCAATGTATCACAAACAGTATTATGTAAGCTTTACGGTACAACACAGAGAGTGGAGTAGGACAGATAACGGTACTGGCCGGTCATTGATCCGCCAGGCCAGTCAGTGCGCTCGCGCAGCCCGGACGGCGCGGTCGCTTGCGGTCGGACGCATGAATAATGTTTACCTACCCGCACATTTTATTTGCTCTACTTGCTTGAATGAAAATCTTGTTAGACTGTTTTAATTTATCGGTCAGTTGTTATTGGTGTTAGGTAGTACACTAGTTGTGATCTGTCGTTGCGTTGTTTTTGTGGTTGCATTCATTCATGTCATTCGATGCGCATTGGCGTAACGGTATGTTTTGCGCTGACGCGTGAGTGGAATGGGGAGCGCCCAGACCGGTCGATGCTTGCCGCGTGCTCCCCTCCCCGCGCGTCTGCACCCGAGAGAATTGGACGCAATACATTGCGCGTCGAGTTTTATAATTTATTTTGGAAAATCTTATTCTTGAGTTTTCCGAGAAAATGAACACTCGTTTTCAGTTCGTGATTATGGTCTAAAACTACAGTTTTCGTTTTCGGTACGCTGTCGGTTACACCCTGTATATTCCAAGTGTTCTTTATTAATCTGCCAGGATTGCAACGAAACCTCCGTCTTTATTATACAGGTCGGTACGTGCATCCTGAAGATATCGGCGTAACAAGTTAATTGCTCCTAACGCGCCGATGGTATACAGCCGACACGATTGCCGTACAGATCTCAGCTCGATTGATAGCCTAATTTGAGGAAAAATTGCCATATCCCCAATTTAGCGTTATCTCGACTATAGCATCTTTTTCGCGAATGTTCGATATTCGAGCTGCTTAAAGTGATATTGAAATTTAAAGGAGCAAGATGTTGTTCTGAAAATTTAACACTGCGATATGACTAGCCTTTACTATATTATTTTATTTTTATTCTATAATAGAGTATATTCCGCGGTTTTAATTATATTCTATAAAAAGAATATATATTCCGCTCAATCAAGAAGAATAAAATAGGAGCTCGGATAGTAATAAATACTTTAATCGATATATGATGTCGAATTTGGAATCTAGACACACGGCTGTATTATATATCAGCCAAGTCAGCAAAGCAAAAAAGATGAGACCGGCCGTGGCCTGGGCTAAAATTTTACACGACTCATTTTTGGGCCTCTTTTGTCTCCCAAATATTAGCTTTCCTGCTGCACGTTCTTGCCGGCACTGTGTCCACGACCAGCTAACTCTCATTTAAGGCTCGACGCGACAATTATTTATTACAGCGCCGATACGTTACTCGAATGTCACTTTCGCCTTAACCTGTTTTAATCGATTACATAAACGGCGGATAGACTTCCACGGAATGGCGAATAAATTATGAGACGGCAAGACGGCAATTGTAATCGTTACTCATATGTCATAATAATAATGGGTAGTGCAACCTTGTGATGGATTGGAAACCAGATAGATCTCCATTGAGATAAGAGCCCTAGCTGTCTTATTTAGAATATGATTTGATAAATTTCTTATTAAAGTATTTGCGAGAATAACCAATGCTCTTCTGCTATTATAAAATCCATTAAACCTATGTGTCTAAAGAAATCGCCAATAAATATATAAATATTAAGGGACAATAAACTTACTCATATCGATCTGGTCCCAAACTAAGCAATGCTTGTTATATGGGTACTAGACAACATTATAGTATCTATATACATAATATGATTATATTTATTACATATACTTAGCAAACATTAATGATCCAGGAACAAATATTTGCCCTTGCCGGAATTCGAACCCAGGACCGTTGGCTCTGTAGGCAGCTGCATTAAACTGCGCCCACCGCATCATACAGTATTTATTTGTATTTACTAAGCGACGGTGGCTTCTGTAGAGAACTAAGGTAATTTGATTTGAAACCTAGATTGCGGTATAGATTAAGTCTTTGATAGATGAGTAAAACAGCTAATTATACCTACCGTGCCAAATATAGCCCGGGTATCGATGTTGAAAACCTTACAAATTTCCAAAACAACTTAAGTAGCTATATTGCTAGTATCATTTTAAGTTGTTTTTGAAATAAAGCAGCTGAATATCGGAAGCAGAGGTAACTTACACTTAATGAGTGTAGTCGGACTAATATGAAACTCGTTTAGCGGAGAAGATAAGTAGGGTTGGTAGCGCTGTAAAAACTTCTGAAGCGGCATAGGTATAGACATCACGACGCATACTCCGAGGATGTTTCGCTCACATTCCTGGTTCTTGATCCTGGTAGACGTATGTAAGTACATATGTAGATGTTTAGTTCTCACGTGCCCACTGTTTGCAGTACTTACATTGCTTACTCGTACATCCTTCGTTGCGTCTTGACTGAAAAGTGCTTTAATTTTGTGGTTAATACTGTTTTAGTTTTATTTATTACTTTACTATATATTCACTTATTATGTCTAAGTATTTATGTAAGTGTATCTGTATATTCTTATTTAAATGTATGTTTATCAATTTAGTTTTTATGGTTTTCTTTTATTTAGTCCTATTATGATTCTGAATCACCTACTAAATTCAAACATTAATTTTAACTACACTAACCGTTATCTAAAGGTTGTCTGGAAGAGATCCATACAAAGCGATAAGACCGCCTGTTGTTTTAATGTATCTCATTTTGTTTTGTCTTTTCCTTGATGTTTGAGGTACCTATGCAATAAAGAGTATATTTGTATTAGTATAATTGATATAAAATCAAACAAAATACCAATCTTATCTATGGCCAAATTTATAAAAACAGTAAGTTTTATACAAACTTTACCACACAGAGGATGTAAATAATGTACCTTCTAACAGTAATAAAATCGACAACCCTATTCAGTGGGCAGCTCGAAACGCGTCCATCGGCACTTTGATCTCGTATCACAGCATCCACGGTCCTGGCTTATTTCCTCAGTGGCCATCTTACTCTCCCATCACCATGCTGTGAAACTACGGTTATGTGAAATCAAGTTGTGTGAAATGTATGATTTAAAAAGAAACATGTTCAAGTATCGAACAGAATTAAAAGTAGGAGAAATTAAGTTAACAATGTGGATGAATCTTAACCGCTTAAATCAATTTGAATTGTTATTGTTATCTACTTACATTATAGTGATCATTGGATAAAGCGGTTACCTTCGTATATAACGTAATTGTTCCATTATTCCCACATACCTTACTCAACACGTTTTTACATTGCTTTGACAAAAAAATAGGTGTCAAAATGACACATGCCTACATGACACTAATTAAAGGATTCACTGAAGCCTTGTATCAATAAACACTTTTAAATGTATGTTGTAATTGAATCAGAATAAGAGTCAATTTTGTATGACAGCTGCTTTTAAGTTGCGTCCTCGGTGCGCCATTGACAAAGTTTTGCGTCAATCGAAAGGGGATTTTATTAGTTTTGAATACGGATGTTTTTTAAGTCCTGTGTTTGTTTCAATAGTCAGTTGACAAAGACCACCGATTGAGCGATCCGATCGTTTTGAGCTTGATACGGATCGAGTCGATGCAGCATCGATTGTAGCGATTTGGCTCGTTATTTCAGACGTTGATTAGTAAAGCTACCATTGTTTTTACTAGTGGACAAAAAGGGATGATTGCAAAATGTTTTGTAACTATGTAATTGTTTCTGTTTCACTCTTACAAGTTGCAAGCTGCAACTGCTCTATAGAAATGTAACGCAAATATTCCTTACAGCTGACGACCCTTTTAAGGATCGTATATTTTAATAGGATGTTAGGATGTGTAGAAGGGTCTATTGGTTTGGTATTTATTACCAATATCCACCTAATTACCTTTTTAGTCATTAATATGCGAAAACTTTAAAACATTAGATTTTAGTGTCGATAGCAAAGTTTTATGGTGCATACATAATTTATCCTGTAACCGGCGAAACTTGTTGCGGTAGTAGGTACTATTGTCATTTATTAAGTATTTTATAATACTGCAAAAGTGCCATAATAATTTAGTGTAGTTTAGATACTAACTACATCGCTACACATAGGATCACGACCCAACTAACAATCTTGGTAATATAAATAGACTAGGTGCGCCGCGCAGTGTTGCCCACTCATCCCATGGGACCACTACATTTTTCGGGATAAAAAGTACCCTAATGCGTTAATCCAGAGTGTCAGCTACCTTCATACCAAAATTTATCAAACAATCAAATCCTTATTGATTTTTCGCCGTTATAATTATTTAGTGTGATGTGATAACCGACAACGCTTATCGAACGCAACTCAAAATTATTCTAGGTAGGCCTGCATTTGGATAAATGTATTTTATTGGCGGTATAGAAATAATTACTATGACGCTCCTAATAGTAGCTCAGTGTGTAGATATAAACGTACGTGACGCCTGTGCCTTGTAAATATTGCCAAGGTACTCCAGATCCGGACTCCAAAATTATCTGGCGACGTTTACAAATTTCCGCGCTGTACCGTCCGACGGCCATGATGTGTGAAAAAAGCGTCCTGCGCTTACGCACCCACCGAACGGCTAATTGGTCGCGCGCGCTCCTCATTGGTCGGGGGGCGGCGCTTAATTATTTAATAACTCCACCCCTTTTTTAATTAAAGACAGTTGCACATTGACGTCGAGAGTTGCAAGTGAAATTCGGTATATTGTACCTACTTCTGGGTGTTCGCTCTGCGTTGTTGGGTCGCTAATTGTAGCGTTCATTTAGCCGCTCAATTAAATGGTGGCAATTATCAGACGCCCAGTTATCTCAGAAAAACACGTTTGCAGTAAAAATTTTCACGTATCAGATAATTATTCAACTTTACACCCGAGTATAAACGAAACAATGTAAGAAATAGGTTTTGTTTTTATTTAGTAGAGCGGAGCTCTTCTGTTCACGTATTTCTCGCATTTTAAATTAATTTCGATCTTATACTTTAGTATTTCAAGAATGCTAGAATGAAACATAAAGACAACGTGAGCACTTGCTTATATCGCATTCACAACTGTGAACCCTTGCGAGCTGATACAGCGTGTGGTTATACTGACAGCAAACATGTTAACTTCGGAACTTGAAGGATTTTATTTTATTATTTACGTAGTAGATAAAGAACGTACCAAACGTCCTTATGTGTATGTGTAGGTAAACTATGTGCAGTGCTGCACTTAATTAGGGCTATGAAAATGAAAAGGGTTTGCAGTTTTAAAAAATATTTGCTTACTGAAAGATAAGTAAAATATCTGGTAAGAAAATTCGCTTAAAATTTGGTGATTTTTAAAAATCTCGTGAGCACTTACCTTAACTGCATATAGAAATGACACCACGACACGACTACGGGCGAGAATGGGTGTGGTCACAATATAAAACTGAACCGACTATCAAACGGGATAATCTGATGTAAAATCATTGAATCGCAAACAACCGTGGGGTTGTCGTTTATACAATAAAAATAATAAACAATCAGAACACTCTCATAATGTTATATTTTGAATAATATGACTTGGTAACAAGTTAGATTAAGTTAGAGAATGCTTTAGGTGCCGTGAAGTGTCAAATTATGTCACCTTTTTGGTGATTCACAGTAAGTTTGTAACTTTAATACCGTATAAAAATGATATAAAACTCGAGTTAGTATTCCATGCAAGTGCCTATTGGAATTCACCAACTGACAGTGACCCCCAGAATTTAAATGAACATGTTAGGTATTTCCAGACAGTCTGAGTATAAGTTATACCTAATGTTTTGGATTTTTGGTGTTGCTATTTCAAGGGTAACACTTAACAGCCTAGCTTAATAGTAGCAAGTGTTATCGTAGTTATAAAAATGATAAGTTTCTTACAAACAGACAGAGCCACTGAAAACCACTAGTCAAGAAACTAAAAAACAACGAAGAACAAAAGAATCCGAAACGCACCGCGTAATGGGGATCACGTAGATCTCGCATCCTTTTCTAATCTAAGGAACTCACACAAGTGCGAGAGAGATGCATTTTAATAATAACCTAACCACAGCTATCATTACGTTTCCCGGCTTCAGTCACGCTATACTGTATTTGAGGTTTTGTGTCGAGAAAAAAAGTGTAATCATATGCTGTCCTTGTTCGTCATCACCTATAATATCATTGCATCTCTTTCTTTGTTCTCAAATTATAGTCTTTGATGCTGTAGGTTACCTACACAGAAACATGAGCAATAGCGGTTTTGAATACGAAATTTACATTTGTCTATTCCCATTTTAAAAACCTTACCATTGAGTTTACTGATTTCTCGCCGGGCAAGCTTTAAGAAATACAAACTTATTGTATACTTAACTGGATATTGAATCAGACTTAAAAAAACCTTTAAAATTTCATTGCAAACGCCTAAACTTGTATGTTAACCACAGCGAGGAGCAAGTTCTTATCTAACTGTCAGTGGCAAACAATGTCAATGATATGTACTAACATATAACACAGATTATTGTTAAATGCTTGCCTCCTCGCTTCATTGTTTCAATATTAAACAAAACATCAGTAGCACAATACTGTTATTTAACTTGTCACTTTGTATTACTAACATATTGCAAGCATCACTCATTTGTACCTGAGTATTTTTGCCGCCAGCACTTACCAACTTATTCTTACATTTTCATACAGGAAAGTCGTTTTGAAACGAACTTTAGTGCCATGACTTAAGAGTCTAAGGAAAACTAAATGTTAGAAAAGGTTAAAATAAGACGTTTTGACTTTATAGTAGAAGCATTCCACAAACTGACTGGAAGATATTTTTCAAGTTAAAGTTATGGGTTAGATATTTCTTTATAGGGTTGGTAGTTTGTATCTACTATTTGCTAACCTGATTTAGGTATTTATTTGCTATAGCTCTATTATTTCAGGTCTATTATTTGTTGAAACGTTCATCGTGGTTTGTTATCGCGATTGTGGCATTTGGAAATGTCGGCCTGTCGGAAATTGGGTAGAATAGCGAATAACTTAACTTTGCCTCAACGCTTGATTTGTTCTAATATTATTTTCCTTGTTTTTTAGGGTTCCGTACCCAAAGGGTAAAAACGGGAACCTATTACTGAGACTTCGCTGTCCGTCCGTCCGTCCGTCTGTCACTAGGATGTATCTCAAGAACGGTGATAGCTAGTCAGTTGAAATTTTCACAGATGTTGTATTTCTATTGCCGCTATAACAACAAATACTAAAAATAAAATAAGATAAATATTTAAGTGGGGCTCCCATACAACAAACTTGTTATAGATTATGGTACGGAACCCTTTATGCGCGAGTCGGACTCGCACTTGCCCAATTTTTATCATACATGTCTTAGAAATAAATAAAAAATAAAAAAAAGTATAAAAGTGTTTTAGGTAATTCATTGAGATGTGTGTACTATGTAAATATGGTCATTGGTCATAAAACAGTTTTAGGGACCCAACTTCCCTAAATTAGGAACATGGTTCTATAGGCACTGAGCAAATAGGAGAACTGCACATAAGAATATTTCGGCCATTAAACCATCATTAAAAATGTCAATATATCAATATCTAAGCATTCTGGTTCATTAAACAGGAATTAATTGGGGTACTTTTTTAGTGCACATATCTTTAACGAGCAAAACCCCGTGCCCCCAGCTTAACCGATCGTATATCGTGGGCGCTGATGGGTGAAAGCTTGTCACCGCTCAAGTTTCCGGCAAAGGGAATATCGAATTAGGCCAGCATAAGTCGAGAATAATGAGGCGTCTAGTTTTTGTTTCGGACGCGCTTCGAGTCTAGTAATGATGAAGGTCTTTGAACGTGTGTTGGTTTTAATACTGATGTGAAACCTTTTTACGCTCTGTAATTGCTAATCTTTATAGGGTAAATAAATGAGCATGTTTCTGATTGTCAGATTCAAACACTGTTTAATATGTTGCCAACATTTAATTGAATCGCTTTCAGGAGCGGCGCGCATCGAATACATTTTCCCCATTCTGTTGTAGTACTCATCCCGTCGACATTGGCAGTGTGTTCCCCAAATTGTTGCAGTACCGTCCGTTATACGTTCACAATATTATTCGCATATTGTTTAGTATTGTACCGTAACAGGTTAACAACATTTTCTCGTAGGTATTATTGATAACCATCGCGTCAGACGTAATCAACATTTTCTGTATATTATTGTAGTAGGTATACCGTCCCGTCGTTCTTTGGAAACTTTCCCCATATTGTTGCAGTACCGTCTCCTGAGACGTTGGCAACATTTTTGATCGGCCAGTAATTATGCGGGTCGCAATGAGCCGTCGGTGTGGGCTCGTGTCGTGGAGCTATTAATCCATCATGGCGAACCACGATCGTGAGAATTTGCTAAACACGTCCATATTGCTCCTTTCATGGATACTTTAGATGGATCCGTCTATTACCAACCGACACACCAGACATTCCAACCAGTTGGACGGTTAGTACTTATTTTTCCCAAGCGATAACCTGGTTGGTAGGTTAATAGTAGACATTCCCGACCTGCACCCTGGCTGTCAGGTTGATACTTTTTTCTTCCTGACTGACCATCCAAACTGCCAACTAGGTGGTCGGTTAGTAAATATTTCCCGATAGGCCTACCCAGACACCCCAGCTGATTGTTCAGTTAGTAAATATTTCCCGACAGGCCAACCAGACACCACAGCTGGTTGTTCAGTTAGGAAATATTTCCCGACAGGCCAACCAGACACCCCAGCTGGTTGTTCAGTTAGTAAATATTTCCCGACAGGCCGACCAGACACCACAGCTGGTTGTTCAGTTAGGAAATATTTCCCGACAGGCCAACCAGACACCACAGCTGGTTGATCAGTTGGGAAATATTTCCCGACAGGCCAACCAGACACCCCAGCTGGTTGTTCAGTTAGGAAATATTTCTCGACAGGCCAACCAGACACCCCAACTGGTTGTTCAGTTAGGAAATATTTCCTGACAGAGCAACTCGTGGCTCAATCTTAGAAAAAAAAACAATAATAATGTGTGTATTTTTAAATCATATAATGTAGTAAGCTATAAGGCAAAATATAACTTGATATTTTTATAATAACAAAAAAATGGAACCTCTAAATGTACTTTACAACCTTATTTCATGTTGTGCAAAAAGTGACCAACTGAAATTTCTCCATTCAAAAGCTGGTTCTGCGGTTTGAGTATATACATATCATTTTTAATGCGGGTTATATTCCGTTTTGTCGGTGATTGGTTGTTTAATATTTGCTTGCTGCAAACAACATAATATGCTGAGTCATTCAGCAAGACATTCAGTAGTTGAATGATATCTACACATTGCTATTTAACTTAAAGTTCCACCCTTCCAAAAAATTTGTAGTGCGATGACGTTGCCCAAAGACGGACCAAATTTTTATGAAGTTCTCACTCCGAAGCCAAAACTTTTCAAAATATTAAAAAAAAAATGGCACTCGTTTTGTATCTTGGAGGTCGAGAGTATCTTGTTTTATATACCAACAATTCGTCTTGTATTTTTCTCTTTCGTCAGCATAAGTTCTCTGGCCTTTTTCGAAATAGACTTATTGTAATGATAATCACAGCCGTTGAGCACAATTTCAGGGAAAACATTTAAGAGAGCTTGCATGGCACCCACTTCGTAATCAGTTTTGAAGTTTTTTGGTTGCCAGTCTACCCCTAGAGTTTTATTACATTAAAATATTGTGCCAGAATTGTTTAAGTTTGTATACGAGTATATTTTGAAACATAAAGTTTGTACATTTTCACTAAGTACTACTGTTTACGGTTAAATATCTAATATGATTGATATGTATTGTAGGCAAATCAATACTGAAGTAGGCAGTACGTGATGAAGGGCTCCATACGAGTTCGAAACATGTCGGGCCGTTCCTGACAATTTCACGTGAGTGTAAACCGCTTAATACAATAATTAGGCAGTACCTAGATAAGAGATCAGTTATTGTCTGTAACTCTACTTCTGCATACCTACCAGTATTGGTTATCAGCTAGATTTTAGTATGAAGACTTGGGTGACTTGTCGAGAAATATTTCCTAACTGAACAACCAGCTGGGGTGTCTGGTTGGCCTGTCGGGAAATATTTCCTAACTGAACAACCAGCTGGGGTGTCTGGTTGGCCTGTCGGGAAATATTTCCTAACTGAACAACCAGCTGGGGTGTCTGGTTGGCCTGTCGGGAAATATTTCCTAACTGAACAACCAGCTGGGGTGTCTGGTTGGCGTATCGGGGAATATTTACTAACTGAACAACCAGCTGGGGTGTCTGGTTGGCCTGTCGGGAAATATTTCCTAACTGAACAACCAGCTGGGGTGTCTGGTTGGCGTATCGGGAAATATTTACTAACTGAACAATCAGCTGGGGTGTCTGGTTGGCCTGTCGGGAAATATTTCCTAACTGAACAACCAGCTGGGGTGTCTGGTTGGCGTATCGGGAAATATTTACTAACTGAACAATCAGCTGGGGTGTCTGGTTGGCCTGTCGGGAAATATTTCCTAACTGAACAACCAGCTGGGGTGTCTGGTTGGCCTGTCGGGAAATATTTCCTAACTGAACAACCAGCTGGGGTGTCTGGTTGGCGTATCGGGAAATATTTACTAACCGATCACCTAGTTGGCAGTTTGGATGGTCAGTCGGGAAGAAAAAATTATCAACCTGACAGCCAGGGTGCAGGTCGGGAATGTCTACTATTAACCTACCAACCAGGTTGTCGCTTGGGAAAAATAAGTACTAACCGTCCAACTGGTTGGAATGTCTGGTGTGTCGGTTGGTAATAGACGGATGGATCCGTCTATTACCAACCGACACACCAGACATTCCAACCAGTTGGACGGTTAGTACTTATTTTTCCCAAGCGATAACCTGGTTGGTAGGTTAATAGTAGACATTCCCGACCTGCACCCTGGCTGTCAGGTTGATACTTTTTTCTTCCTGACTGACCATCCAAACTGCCAACTAGGTGGTCGGTTAGTAAATATTTCCCGATAGGCCTACCCAGACACCCCAGCTGATTGTTCAGTTAGTAAATATTTCCCGACAGGCCAACCAGACACCACAGCTGGTTGTTCAGTTAGGAAATATTTCCCGACAGGCCAACCAGACACCCCAGCTGGTTGTTCAGTTAGTAAATATTTCCCGACAGGCCGACCAGACACCACAGCTGGTTGTTCAGTTAGGAAATATTTCCCGACAGGCCAACCAGACACCACAGCTGGTTGATCAGTTGGGAAATATTTCCCGACAGGCCAACCAGACACCCCAGCTGGTTGTTCAGTTAGGAAATATTTCTCGACAGGCCAACCAGACACCCCAACTGGTTGTTCAGTTAGGAAATATTTCCTGACAGAGCAACTCGTGGCTCAATCTTAGAAAAAAAAACAATAATAATGTGTGTATTTTTAAATCATATAATGTAGTAAGCTATAAGGCAAAATATAACTTGATATTTTTATAATAACAAAAAAATGGAACCTCTAAATGTACTTTACAACCTTATTTCATGTTGTGCAAAAAGTGACCAACTGAAATTTCTCCATTCAAAAGCTGGTTCTGCGGTTTGAGTATATACATATCATTTTTAATGCGGGTTATATTCCGTTTTGTCGGTGATTGGTTGTTTAATATTTGCTTGCTGCAAACAACATAATATGCTGAGTCATTCAGCAAGACATTCAGTAGTTGAATGATATCTACACATTGCTATTTAACTTAAAGTTCCACCCTTCCAAAAAATTTGTAGTGCGATGACGTTGCCCAAAGACGGACCAAATTTTTATGAAGTTCTCACTCCGAAGCCAAAACTTTTCAAAATATTAAAAAAAAAATGGCACTCGTTTTGTATCTTGGAGGTCGAGAGTATCTTGTTTTATATACCAACAATTCGTCTTGTATTTTTCTCTTTCGTCAGCATAAGTTCTCTGGCCTTTTTCGAAATAGACTTATTGTAATGATAATCACAGCCGTTGAGCACAATTTCAGGGAAAACATTTAAGAGAGCTTGCATGGCACCCACTTCGTAATCAGTTTTGAAGTTTTTTGGTTGCCAGTCTACCCCTAGAGTTTTATTACATTAAAATATTGTGCCAGAATTGTTTAAGTTTGTATACGAGTATATTTTGAAACATAAAGTTTGTACATTTTCACTAAGTACTACTGTTTACGGTTAAATATCTAATATGATTGATATGTATTGTAGGCAAATCAATACTGAAGTAGGCAGTACGTGATGAAGGGCTCCATACGAGTTCGAAACATGTCGGGCCGTTCCTGACAATTTCACGTGAGTGTAAACCGCTTAATACAATAATTAGGCAGTACCTAGATAAGAGATCAGTTATTGTCTGTAACTCTACTTCTGCATACCTACCAGTATTGGTTATCAGCTAGATTTTAGTATGAAGACTTGGGTGACTTGTCGAGAAATATTTCCTAACTGAACAACCAGCTGGGGTGTCTGGTTGGCCTGTCGGGAAATATTTCCTAACTGAACAACCAGCTGGGGTGTCTGGTTGGCCTGTCGGGAAATATTTCCTAACTGAACAACCAGCTGGGGTGTCTGGTTGGCCTGTCGGGAAATATTTCCTAACTGAACAACCAGCTGGGGTGTCTGGTTGGCGTATCGGGGAATATTTACTAACTGAACAACCAGCTGGGGTGTCTGGTTGGCCTGTCGGGAAATATTTCCTAACTGAACAACCAGCTGGGGTGTCTGGTTGGCGTATCGGGAAATATTTACTAACTGAACAATCAGCTGGGGTGTCTGGTTGGCCTGTCGGGAAATATTTCCTAACTGAACAACCAGCTGGGGTGTCTGGTTGGCGTATCGGGAAATATTTACTAACTGAACAATCAGCTGGGGTGTCTGGTTGGCCTGTCGGGAAATATTTCCTAACTGAACAACCAGCTGGGGTGTCTGGTTGGCCTGTCGGGAAATATTTCCTAACTGAACAACCAGCTGGGGTGTCTGGTTGGCGTATCGGGAAATATTTACTAACCGATCACCTAGTTGGCAGTTTGGATGGTCAGTCGGGAAGAAAAAATTATCAACCTGACAGCCAGGGTGCAGGTCGGGAATGTCTACTATTAACCTACCAACCAGGTTGTCGCTTGGGAAAAATAAGTACTAACCGTCCAACTGGTTGGAATGTCTGGTGTGTCGGTTGGTAATAGACGGATGGATCTGGGAATATTGTTTAAGCATAATTATCAGTTGCGTGGCATCATACATATTTTTGGTAAAGCTGGGGTAGATTTTGATTTATGTTTTCTTTAAGAGCAGTAAAATAAGGTAACTCAATGCCTTAAAACACACAAGCCAATGGAGACACGGTTGTAAAAACGGCACGAATAATTTCTTTACCTAGGTGTAGTGTATGATACATCAATGATGTCTAGTTACCACATTCCTGAAAGTTTTTGCAGACCACGTAATGTAAGTTGCTATTATAAGACAAGAATAACTACGAACTACTACTTAATTATGAATTATATATAGGTATCGAATTCCTTTTAAAAAGCTTATGAACGAAATCCAAACTCTGAGTTGAGCAAATAAGTAAAGTCTATCGAATTAAATGCATACATTGTTCCACATTTTTGAGACGTTAAGTTCTCACATTATCTGTAAGTAGGTACTGGATTTTATTAAACATTCTACTACTATCAGAAATATAGGTACAAATTTAATATTAGCCAGCAAAAAGTCGTGATTCCGGAGCACGGTGAGATCTGTCTTCACGCTGAGATATATTGCGCGGAAAATGCTACATTGAAAACTTCATATTGCTGGCTATACACACTACACGACAGGACAGTCAGGGACGTCAGGGCTTTAAACATACAAAGTACATAAAAAAAAGATATAGATATAAAACAGACAAAAGAAACACTCATAAATAGAAAACTGTCTGTTTCTATGTACGATAAAAAATATAGTTATTATTAGAATGAATTCCAGGATTTGAATCCTAGAGAGCAAAAAGATCGTCTGGTTGAATGGATATGATCTTGAAAAAAAAACTGGTATGACTATTAATGTGCTGCGTAAGGGCGTTCGATTTTTTTAAATTCACTTTTCTCCCATATAACTACTGCTGGGCTAGAGTGTACCTTGTGGCAACTTCGTTTGTCGTATGACGCAGCAACGCCTGTCTTGCTCACATAATTATGTATATTGAGAGGAAAACCACAAGCATTTGTCACGCAACGAACGAAGTTGTATTGTAGTAGTTGTAGAGAACCTTCGTTTACTAAATATTAATTCCATTACGAGTGTTGTTAGTGAACAAGGGCCTTTACAGTCACGTTAGAACTACCTCCAGCCAGTATATTATAGGTAAAATGTTACTGCTAGCATACCGAATGGTTATGAGTCGAAGCCGGCGAGTGCTATGGCCCTATTTTGAAATATTAAATGCCCCAAGCATGTTCAGTGGATGGTAATTATTTACGCACTTTCATACCTGTCCAGTTAACCGGGAAAACCGTTTGTTGGTTGTGCTAGTGTTAGCTTTATGACTTTGCTGCTTAGTGAAAGTGGATAGATGAGAGTAACTACGGATAACGAAATAAGCACGTATTGAAAATGGCGGTTTTAACACGCGCCTCTCTGTGAAATTGCGTTATGCTCAGATTTAGTTTTGTATCTTTCTTGTGGACTTAACTAAAATAAACGATATCAGGGCTTCATTTTTTTTATCAGACTCGTATCTGCATAAATGGCCTATCTTCTATATTTCACACAAATCGGAGAGACGGTTTTTGTTTTTTCATCTGTGTATAATAGTTCATAGTTCATAGCATTTATTGGTAAACATTCACATTTACAAGTCACTTAAGATTAAAATTAAAGTTATATATATTAATATTAGATATAACAAACAATTATAGTTACATTAGTGATACAATACTTCATTTGACTTGTGATTGAGCCAATGAGTTATACCCGTCTAAAAACTCACACAGTAGTGACTTCAATTTGCCGACAAACACTGTGTCACTCGAGGAATTCTTTAGGTCCTCACTCAATATATTGTACAGCCTTATTCCCATAAACTGGACAGACCTCCTCGTCTTCGCCAGACGGCACGCGGGCACGCGCAGAAGGTGCTGTCTGCGCGTGGCGCTGCAGTGTAGTTGGGCGTTGGTGGGAAGTCTATCCAGATTTCGTCTTACATACCTGCACGCTTCGAGTATATATATACTTGGTAACGTAGGGATTTTGAGTTGCACGAATAGTTCTTTCGCAGGATGGTCCCAAGGTGTTTTTGCTATAATGCGAACTGCGCGTTTCTGTAGTCTAAAAATTTTATCACGGTCTGCGGCGGTACCCCAAAGATCAACTCCGTAAATTAGGATTGAATGGAAATATCCATAGTAAGCTTAATCCAGTTACTGTTTAATGTATACCGTCTATATCAAATAAATAATGGCAATGACATGATGAATTTTTTCGAAAATGTTGATGGTTACATGATAAGTGGTAGTTTACAGTTTGTAGCATACAAAAAAATATACAAAAAAATCTATATCAATACATAGATTTTATGTATTTTCTTTTAACGACATTGTGGTTTCCACGGACGTATTTCTACCACAGCATCATTTCACTTTTGTGTTGTAGATAGCAGTGGATCATACAATAACCTTCCGTCTGATCTGATGCAGTCGGGTAAAAACAGCAACTTTTACGTATAGACCACAAATACGTATGTACCATATGTAAGCTGGCGGCTAAATATTATTTTAGAATATCCATACATGACCCCTCATCTCTCATACATCGGGACATCCATACGTTATCCACAGTACCGTCCGTCCACTGTCACGATCCGTGTTCCCAGGGTCCCGTTGTATTTATGAATCTAGTAATGTAAGCACAGAGATGGGCATTAATCGATTAATTTTTTAGTCAACTAATCAATCGATTGAAAATATCAATCGTCATTTTTCAATCGCGACTAATTTAGTTGCGATTGAATTAGTTGTGAGAATCTCCGACTAATTTAGTTGCGATTGAATTAGTTGTGAGAATCTTCGACTAACAATTGAATTAGTTTTAGTTTCAATCGACTAAATTTCACGATTAAATCAATATTAAAACTATGTAGTCGCCCGTTTTTGCATTTTTATTTAACTTTAACGAGTAGGTATGTACATTGTAGGTAGGTACTCGTATGTTGTATCACTTGTATCTATGTTGGTTTGGGTAGAATCTTGTAACTTATTTCGAAGCAGATATCTTCAACCGATTGAGCTAAAATTATGTATATATACACGTTTAATTTGAAACGCTAGAATGACAATGCAATATTATGGGCCATATTAACAATATTATATCGATAAATAACGAAAAACTACAATGTTTACAAATCGCAAACAATATAGTTAGGTTGGTGCTCTATTAATATTTTGATACTTTACTAGTTCTGTTCTAACGAGTATCGTAAAGTACTATACGATACTGAATTACTGAGTAAATTTTAGAAATAGATATAATCAATATTTTGCTGTCTGTGTCATTAGTAAAACTCTTTTTAGTGTCACGCGGCGACAAAACAATGGGATAATCCTACTTACCTGGAAGTTGTTTGTTGCATTTTGGTGCAAGTGCCGACGAATCTTCTAAAAATAACACGTTCTATTGAATTAAACATCTGCATGTTGTTCATATTATAATCTATTTTGTAGCGGTCTATTTTGTTCTCACCGTGTGGTCATTTAAAATATTTAGACCACTTTGTAAAGAAATCTCAGCATTAACTATTGTACATTTTCCTTGCCTCATTCTACATTTAAATATATCAACATGACATATTTTATTTTTTAGCGCTATTGCCAATATATTGGAGCGGCAGCGAATTGATCGATCAGGCTATTCGATGTAAGGCTCATGCTTCATAAATTCATACTCATAGATGTTTTGAGGTATCTAGGTCATATTATATTATATTCTAGATTCTAGGTTCTGTCATTTTAGATTTTAGGTGATTATAACTTATTACGATGCTTTTACGATTATTACAGCAAATATAGGTAAAGGTTTAAGGGCACGGACCCTAGGTAAAAAAAAGAAAGAGAACGATGTACCTATGAAGGAGGGAAAAAAATATATGTACCTACTTTACTAATCCATTTTATAGCTTATTATATTTAAACTGTACATTAATACTGGATGGTTATTACTTGTTATATTATAACTGGTCACACGTTTTGCATGGCAAATCTTGATAAGGGGTTAAGAAAAAGGAGTGCAGGTAAAAATATAGAAAGAGAACAATGTATGAAGGAGCGAGATAACTACTTTACTCATCCGTCTTATCAGTTGTTTACTAGTTAAGTGCGCGCACTTCCATCTCGCTCACGCTTACGCTCAGTGAGAGAGAGAGCTAGCCCACGCGTTGGCGCCCTCTTAAGTTTTAACTTACTAATGCACACAGTACCTAGTTTTTATTTACCGTGAAATTTGATCCAGGTTCCGAGAGATGCACAACTTTAGTAGCAAAATAAGTTTTTCACAAAAAGTTCATTTTTGTTACAAGTTTTTATCGCTGACACTACTTTTTCTGACAATCGTAATCTACGGGTTAAGGAGCTCTGACGAGCCCTAACACGACGAGTAGTAGCATTGCCATCCAAACTAAACGTGAAATACAGAATTTAAGACCATTCGGTTGGTATTATCAAAGAGAATAATAGTTAGCACAGACATCTCACTCCATAGAAATGGTCAAAATATCGTAAATAATACATGACTATTTTATTTTTGTACATTCGTTAAGACGTCCTATTCAGTCTGTCAACATAGACATACCGAGGTTTTCCGTTTAATTTGCTTCTAACATTAGTTGCGGAAAATTAGTCTAACTAATTAGTCGATTACAAAATTTAGTTGTCCGAAATCAATCGGCAACTAATTTAGTTGTAACTAAATTAGTTGCACAACTAAATTAGTTGCAACTAAATTAGTTGCACTCTATACAACTAAGATTGATCAATCGTCGTTTTCAATCGTCAATCGCAACTAATTTTGTTAGTTTTAATCGTTAGTTGTTAGTCGATTACATTTTGCCCATCTCTGTGTAAGCACGTAACGAATATTAAAGTCATTTTGAGGACAATGA
The DNA here is from genome assembly GCA_947623375.1 of Apotomis capreana. NCBI lineage: Eukaryota > Metazoa > Arthropoda > Insecta > Lepidoptera > Tortricidae > Apotomis > Apotomis capreana. Next base: position 23,154,731 of record OX392499.1, read on the forward strand.
TTTTGGTTGAATCACGATTTTAGAGGGGTTTCAATGATATCTGGGACGTCGAACGCTGACGCTTAGGTCGTCGGAATATGATGCCAATGTATACTACAGTTCAACAGCATAATGGCCTACATTATATTGTTTAATAGAAGAGCGAGACGGACAGCACTAAAGATCTAATTTTTAACACAGGAGTTATCCTCATTAGTATTACTACTAACGTAAGTACTTTACTTAAAATTAACCGGTTCCGGTGGGATTGAAACCCGCAATAAACATTTGATTTACGCTAGCAGACGTTACTGATTTAATACAAAAATAACGTACAATGTATTGCTAGCCACGGGTGCCTTCTTTTATAAAAGTCAGTCAAGTGCGAGTCTGACTACCGCACCGAGGGTTTCGTATAAACGATGAAAACACTGAATATTACTCTTCCAAATATAATACAACTCTACTTAAAAACAAACTTAACTTTGATGTTGCGAAACTGTTGTCCGCATACATCGACATATAAGTATTATGTTTCACGATAGCTTGTAAACGGCAAAAAATTAATAATAATAATATATGTAGGTATATATTATTTACTGGTATTTAACTACACATTTACAGTTTTCAGACGTTTATATGTATTTACTTGTACTACATGATGTTCATCCACGGGTTCCTCAGAAAAGGAGGTTGACAGACGGACAACAAAGTGATCCAAATGTTTCTGCAATGCGCGCAGATTCACAGTATCCATGTTAATAAATCTTATTAGCCCAAAATACCTCCTACAGCGCAATAAAAAATCGAGAAGCTTACCGCAAAAAGCTCACTTACCCGTTCCGTTCCGTGTTTAAAGCAAGACATTGCATTTTAACGATATTATAAGTGGTGAATAAAGCTTTTGGGATCATCAAAATGCGTTTCCACAATTCGGGTTTGTGCGAGAGCCCATTCACTCTGTATCAAACGATCAGTTTAGAGAATTTCATTCGCTTCGCTGAAGTCTTTGCGGGTTATAAAATTCTGTATACATTTAACTCTTAGGTAATTGCTTGATGAACTTTGAATTATAATCATTTCGAAACGAATTTAAGCTTCTCAATGTTTTATTATGCTATACTATTCTAATCTATTCTAAGTTTAAGTACCGAACAAAATGGTTAACCTTTTGAACGCCAAGCGGTAAAGCTATTCACCGAGCCACTGATGCAACAGCAAAAAAAAAAACCGGCCAAGTGCGAGTCGGACTCGCGCACCGAGGGTTCCGTACAAACACTTTCCATCCCTAAGTGGTTAAGTTAAGTTTGCACCTGGTATGTATAGCGCCCCATATAAATTAGGTGCAAAGTTAGGTATTAAGAAAACTACTTACTAGATCTCGTTCAAAACAATTTTCGTTGGTAGTTTTTATAGTAATGTACATCATATGTTTTTTTTAGATTTTTCATTTTCTTATTTTAGAAGTTAGAGGGGGGGGACCAACTTTTTTCCACTTTGGAAGCGTCTGTCACGCAAAGTATACGGTTTAGAAAAAAATATTTTAGAAACCTCGATATCATTTTTGAAGACCTATCCATAGATACCCCACACGTATGTGTTTGATGAAAAAAAAAATTGAGTTTCAGTTCTAAGTATGGGGAGCCCCCAGTATTTATTATTATTTTTTTATTTTTGCATCAAAATCTTAATGCGGTTCACAGAATACATCTACCTACCAAGTTTCAACAGTATAGCTCTTATAGTTTCGGAAAAAAATGGCTGTGACATACGGACGGACAGACAGACGGACAGACGGACAGACAGACATGACGAATCTATAAGGGTTCCGTTTTTTGCCATTTGGCTACGGAACCCTAAAAAGTGGTCCAAAATCAACAGGGATTTAAAATTCTTGTAGGTACTTAACGATATGAATGTTGGCGTCAGTGGAGCCATTTTCCGCTGACGGTCACAGCCGTCTTAGGTGTCCATAGGTTAATTATCTTTTTCCATTAAGTATATTTCTAAATTGCGCCTATAATTCAAAAAATATCTGTCATAAATTACTGGATATAAGATTAAGAATAAAACAATGATCCCAAAATCACTTGCGTAATGAGTTTTTATTTCACTGAATGTACGGTCGTCTTTGGCGGTTCTGAATTATTTTTTTACATCTGGTGTAATTTCAGTGGTATTAACTGTGTGAGTTTTTCTCATGACGCCTTTTCGTGTTATAAAAAGCATTTCGGTTTTGAAATGATACTAAAACGTAGTGTGGTTTGGTTTTTCTCGCTGAAATGATCGGACGGACTTGTAATTTCGGGGAGTATTACGGGTTAATTTTGCTATAATGGCCATGTTTATGAGATCTTTGACTCTGAGAGGTTCAAGGAAGGGCGATTATAGCTATATGCCAGGTGTGTAGTAGACCCAAGAATAGTGCGTGATGGTTTTGGGTTTTGATTCTTCTTAATACTTATTACAATTTTCTTGTATAACCACTCATATTTGAGGACCCATAACTCATGTTGTTGTTATGCTGAGGCACGAACTTGAGAGTACGAACTCTGCATATGTGCAGACGCATATGAATGTGTCTTAACTTCGATAGCGCGTCCGTTAAGCGCATCAAGGCAGTACGCCATCTAGTGTCCACTAAAAATAGGTAGTAAACACTTTCCTACTAGTTAATACCATTTCGCTAGAGGATTTGCCACAGTTTTACGTCTACGCTAGTATACGAATAGTAAGAAAATGTATGTGAAATATATTTTTCTCAATCATGCAATTAAATTTCGTCATAACGTGCGTTATAACAGGCTTCGGAGTATCACGTTTCGGGCGGAACAACTCGAGAGTACTGTAAAGGGATTTCATACAACATTACGAGAAGTATTTTTGTTTAAAAATGGCGTTTGTGTTCATGAACGAGCTAAACAGCTTTATTATATATTTTTTTTGAGTGGTGTATTTTTTATTTCATTGCATATGTTTAAGAAAAATACTATACATGCCTTAGCCGTGAAATGGGCTTGCTGGCTTTGTATATATGCTTACTCACCAGGCAAACACTTTATATCTTTAAAATCCTTTTCCTTTTCGAATGCCGTATGGATAAAATATAATTTTCTAGCGTCGCCCACTTGTATAAATGCAACTTTGTACAGTTTAATATCTGAAAACAAGAGTTTTGTTAAATTGTATGTAACACACCTAGTCGCCGTTGGAATAAAAAAAGGACTTGTAGATAAACTCATCTTAGTATTGCACAATAAAAACAAGAATTCAATTATGTATTACACTTAAAGGCCGATTTACCGTGCTTACTCAGTTTCATTTCTCCTACGGGAATAGGAAACTGGGCATTGTTTTCCGTTGTATGTTGAATAATAAAATATATTTCATTGCATGAAGTTTATGGTTGGCTTGGGCTTACAATTGGTCATATTTAGTATTAGAAACCATTACTTTCGAAATAATTAACGTACATAAATGCCACAAAGTTATCATTTAATAGGCTTGACCATGTTTTTAAAGAAAAATTAAAGGGATCCTCAATAGGCATACCTTTCTTTTCTTACCTTTGTGAATTTATACATACTTAGGTAAAATTCAAATTACCATTGTTATATACCCAAGATTCATTATTTTCTATTCTTTAATTTTAAAATCTTACCATCATTTTGACACCTTATTCAATATAATTAACTACTTAAACTCAATTATTAATATAAATTAAATTATTTGTACCACTTGGCTTATTGGTTCCGTACCTACATATGTATACTTAATGTATTTTTTTTTTCCAAACAAGTGAAGACGGAAGCCTAGTGTGGCTGCATCCGCTAGTCTAGTCCGCTAGCAGTAAAATTTAGGGGGGGGGCTAGCCGCCGGCCCCGCGGACAAAAATACTAAATGTAAAATAAGAATACCTAATTTAATTTATTCTATATGTAATAATACTAGTGGCTGTGATGGTTTTATAGCTTATATTGACGATGTATGATTATTACAAACAAAAAATCTATCTATCTATCTATCTATAGATAACAACATATAATGATACATATACATATAGTTATAATTTACTAGAAAGCAATCTCTGAAACTGTAACTAGGTATTTGCGATTTTTACGAATCAAGCTTACATTACCTCAGTAATAACGTTTCTACGATGACTTCAAAAATCCCTAAAACCATCTAATGGGAAAAGTATCCTATGAAATGAAAGTTTGTATGAAACGTTTGTCGATTGATCCCGTGCAAGACGCAACCGGTGGTCACGCGAGTCGCGTCACGTACTAAATTATCTCGTACGAAGCCGCGTGAGAGTAATTTCATAATGCCCTAGGACGCGCGCCGCTTCACACCTGCTTTTATAATACGTAACCTAGCTTTTGCCAGGCAGTGTGGTGGTTACAGACAGTATACTTAGATTCTACACCTCTAGAATCGCGACTCTGTCGACATTCGGCTGTCTCGTTCTTTTCAATAAAGTGCGAACATGACGGGTAATGCTTTTTCACGCCAAGCGGTTAGCTGCGCTACTTTTATGGGCGAATAAAAGATAAGTGTTACTTTCATAAAATTAAAGTATGGAGAGTGTCAATTCATAATCATTTAATTTACAGTTTATAATTTTTTTGAAATGTTTTTTTTTTTATATCATTTGGTACAATTATAAAATAATTTGATATAAAATAAAAACCAATTACGCGGGTACGTATGTTAAAAGTCCGGAGAAAAAAGACACTGAGACAATTAAGAACAGCATTCTTGTAGAACTTAATTCTTATAAATAATTACACTCAATTTATGTAGCGAATATAAACACTTAATTTCATTAAGTTTCACAGTTAACGAAATGAAATATTTTCGAGAAATGAATTCCTGCGAGCCTTCAACTGCAAAAAATAACTCATCATAAATTTCAGAAAAATTACACACTGAATTCAGAGGTGCCTTAAAAATAATATAGTTCGCAAATAGTTTTTGTTTTACAAATAGTAGAACTTTGATAGTGGTATTTTTTGACAGAGACGTGTTTACTGAATCCTTGCAAACATTGTTTATTTATTGCGGGTGCGTAATGTTTAATATAATTATTTTCATCAAATGCAATAGTTGTGGGGCAAACATTTATTGCTTATTCAAAGCTATTAACTATGGTTAAGGATCTTGCATTTAATTAATTCCAGAAAGTTACGTCCCATATTCTCTTAATTTCATTAGAGTTCCCAATAACGGTGCGCGCGCACGTCCGCCATTTCGCGCAAGCGTTAAACAAAATGGCGGCGCCCATTTCGGTTACAGGAAACGCGTATCTGTCAACGCGGCCGCATCGCAAGTGGGCATTGTATGATAATCGCACCGCACCGACAAAGTTTAGGTGGGGGGCCAGGGAAATGGCGGATTAGTTGGGATTTGTAAGGATTTGAAATTGAGATTTAGAGACCTTCTATTTTGACGGAGATTTGTTCGAAACGTAAAATGTATACTAAATACCTACTTTTGTTAACGAAATTCTAATATTATTCATAAAACAGAAAAAAATGGAAATGAAACGTATGGATCCAAGATTTTGCTACACGATTAATCTGTGATTATTTTTTCATTCTATAATACGATACCCGACGTACCAGGACTACCCATATGATGGATAAATGTATGAGGATAAGCAATATACAGTCAAGTTGTCATAACACGAAACGATTATTATTTATTACTAATGTGCTTCGTACTGAACTTTGATTATTTCTAAAAATATGAGACACATTTTCCTTTCAACTCGCTTGCTTGCAGTTTTGGATTTTACCCTGCATAATATATTTAAAATTAGAATGGGGACATAGTAACTACGGTATCACAGTGGTATCTGTATACCAAAAGCAAGCGACGGGCCAAGAAAGACACAGCAAACCCGCTACCGCTCAAAGTGTGCGGTTCGTCCCTCTAGTTTCGCAGCCCTATCCTAATTCGCGTCTCACCGCGCATTATTCCCTTATTTGCTAGGAAATATGGATATTATTGTTATTACGCTTCGTGACGCGTCGTTATTGGTCGGCTCGTAACAAGGTGCGCGTGAGCGTTGATTCCACTACGCTGCCATTAATCCTAATGCTGCAACTTGCAACCATACTAGCAACCGTGGAAGCACACGTAGAAGAATAATTGGCGATCCTCACAGTAGAGCCACGTAATGCAAAATACCCTAAAAAGCATTAGATATACTTTTCGTGCTGCATTTTACTGTATGATCGAAAAAAAAAAACAATCACAACAACGTCACCCAATAAAAAGATGGTATTGAGACTGTATGTATGCAATAATAAAGATGCATGAATGCAATAGGCATGCTAAATGGGCGATGATGGACCAATGGTTTAAAAATAAATTTACGTTTCGTCTTTGAGACGTGACGTGCCTAAGATTTTACGGCTATTGTTTGTATCTGACAATGATTTATTAACAAAAAAACTTAAGTATTTTCCTATAATAACTCTGACCAGCTTACAAATGATCAGGTCCTGTATTAGACATAACAGTGACAAAAAAATATTTATGGCTAATTTGACACTAATATTATTATAGTTATTGCTTAGCTTGGGACTAAGTCGATGTGTGTAAGATTGTCGCTTAATATTTATATATTTTTTAATATTAATTCGAGGATCGTCAATTGTGACAGTCTAACCTTCTCGTGGTTACAACAAAAAATAGCAGGGAAATTACCAAAAGACCTTCAATTGAAGGTGCCTGATAATTAAAACGTTCATAAATAAACAGGAGCAAGCTTAAAATATGTAGAAGTAATTGTTTGTATGAAAATAAATGGTAAAACACTTAGGGTTTGACATCCGGCGCACCGCCCCGTGCGTGGTCGTTGATTTGATTTGCAGATGAATTTGCTTGTGCCACAAGCTGTAAATTTCATGTCTGCATTATCTCTCCTCTATGCTAATAAAAAGTTGCAAAAATTTAATGTATGTACATCGATGATAATTATTTTTACAATAAGTGAGATTTGACAATTTTGAGACAACTGAATTGAACATTTTATTTTTGGGGTTTTGCATGCTTGTATATTATTTGCGGTTTCATCACGCCCGACAGTACAATAGTAACTAGGTCTCCACGTTTGGTTCCTGCATACTGTTCAACTAAAAAAACGTTTTTTTTTTTCTGCGACGTCGAATCAGTTATCAGATTACAGAAAACTGACTTGAACGGCCTTGCCTGGGATTTGAAAATTGTACTTACTAGAATTACTTAAGTACTTGTTTGTTATTTATTCGAAACAAGGAAAATATTTTAATTAACTGACTTGAACGGCCTTGCCTGGGATTTGAAAATTGTACTTACTAGAATTACTTAAGTACTTGTTTGTTATTTATTCGAAACAAGGAAAATATTTTAATTTAATGAATGATTTAGCCTATAATTGAACTCAATAAATCTATATTTTTTAAAGAAAGCTTCCACGAGTCTCAGACATAATTAAAACACATTTTGGAACGGGTTTAGTCAAGTCGTTAAAGGAGAATAATGCTCGACATGTGTTTCGCTTCGAATCGGTTCGTGATTTATTTTCATGAGCTCCAATTGTTGACTGTGGATTCAAGTGTTGACACGCAGTTTGTGACTAACCGCCGTCACGACTGATTGGAGCTCATGAAGATGAATCGCGAACTGATTCAAAACATATCGAGCGTTGTTCGACTTTAAGGATGTGAGACTTCCTTTCATATATATATATATATATATTTTAAAACTATCTTAGTCTAAAAATTTCACCCCTGATGTCATTCTTAGCGTGCTGTCTTTTTTTATTCTATTAAATCAGTCCATGCAATCAATCTAGTTATTTTCGCAACCCGCTCCGGTCTCCTAACAAACATATCTCCTCAGAAGAAAAGGCGTGCGCACCCCAAGATTAATTAGCGGCGATATGAATTGTAGATGCCTCTCGTTTGTAATTTCAACATCCGACTTCATTTCTGCATCTTAAGGTTGTCTTAGGGGAACTTTTAATGACAGTGCACACAAGGATGCGATTCGTCTTTACATACCTTCTTTTTCTCATATGATAACATATCATTTATTAATTTGTATTGGTCATACATTGTAATAGTTGTAAATTATGTAGATATCAAGTAAATTAAAATATTGACAAACAGTAATAAAAAATAATTCGTTCCAATACATTGAGTGACTATTTATTTATTTGTTATATTATTCGTGAATATTATACGTATTAGATGTTTAATAGTGTCAATTATGGTAGACTAGCTGTTGCCCGCGACTTCGTCCGCGTGGAATCTTATCTTGAACAGTTTACATCTTTATTATATTATTTTCAGATCTAAACAATGTTGAAATTACTTTTCTTTTTTTGCAAGTTGATGATTTTGATGTTGGTTACTGTAATTCAACAAAAAATAAATAATAATAAATATTGAAGTGCTGCTCCCATACAATAAACGTGTTTTTTTTGCCATTTTATACGTAATGGTACCGAACTTCGTACGCGAGTTCGACTCGCTCTTGGCCTCTTTTTAGTTTTTTTTTCGGCTAAATTGCTCTAATTACGCGGAATCATTATGAACTCAGGTTTCAAGTCCCGCACTCAAAATAAATATTTGTTCTTCAAACAAATTTTCAACCCCTTTTTCACCACCTTCTGGGCTGAATTTTCAAAAACGAATTCACTTTTCTTGTATTCTGATAATATGCCCTTATACAAAGTTTCAAGTCCTGCGCTCAAAAAAATGTTTGATCTCAATACAAACTATCAACCTCCTTTTTACCGCCTCAGGGGTTGAATTTTAAAACCCGGAGAAATTACTTTTTTGATTTCTAATTAAAGATTAAGATTAAAGGTTATTTATTAAGCATAATACATGAATACTGTAAACAATTTGTTCGTAAGCAGCTGCATTAGTATAAACTGTGTCGCAGCTGTTTACGCCCACCTCGGGACATAGGAGACATTGTGTTCTACAGAGATAAGTACTACGTAGATGTACATCTAGATTTGAGTTAGTATATTAATTACTAATTATAACTATGTTAGCCTAACAATAGGGGATGATTTGTGCCATTAAGTGGTTATTATATTTATTTTTAACAATAGAAATTTCCTTACCTACCAGTAACAAGTGTTTCGGTCTTATCATAAGTAAGATTTTGCAATAACCTAGTAATTTTATTTTTGCATTCCCAATACGTTAAATCATGAATGCCTAACAATTCATTCAGTTTGTTGTATACTTTCGCTGAAAGGTAATCATAATGTTGTCTTACAAGAACAATACGAGCAGGTCTGAGTTTGCATATCCGGCCAGCCCGTCGCTTTGTAGTAATTTTAGTAAACGGCAGATCGACATGTTTGCGTAATACAATTTTAAGGACAAATAACTGTCTGACAGTTAGGACCTTAGCTATAGTGTACAGTTGTGAAGTAGGGTATCCGATTGGTTTGCAAAGCATAACTTTAAGTACAGCTCTTTTGGGCTCTTTCTATACGTATGAATCTGGTTTTACCTGTTCCACCCCATGCCGCCAGACAATATGTTAATACAGACTGTGCCAGTGAGAAATAGACAGTCTTGAGAATTTCCTGGTCGGTAGCAGCTCTAAGGATCTTAAAGATGTAGATTAATTTCCTAATTCTACCAACAGCTGCCTCCACCTGGTCATTCCAAGTCATTAGGGAGTCTATGAGGATGCCAAGATATTTAACACTACTGGATTGCGTTAGTTCAGTACAAGAGCAAGACGCGCCATCGGGGTTGCAGCGGTGGGCATGAACAGCCATTGGAGTGAGGGGCAAAGAGGATGCTCTGGGGGCGAAAGTAACGAAAGTAGTTTTGCTAACATTAATTGTTAGTAAATTATTTGTTAACCATTGCATTACTGTCCGTAATGTTGCCTCAGCGAGAAAGCGAGCCTCCACCCATGTTGGTGCATGTACGAGAAGGGCAGTATCATCAGCACACGCAAATATTTTTACATTATTGAGAGCCAGGTTACACAGATCGTTTACATAAATTAAAAATAACGTTGGCCCGAGAACGCTACCTTGAGGGACCCCGAATGAAAGTGTTACGTCTTCACTGGTAAAATCACCAATGCGAACTTGTTGCAAGCGATCATTGAGGTAGCTTTTGAAGATATCAAAAACAAGTCCTCTGATGCCAATGTGTTCCAGTTTTTTCAGGAGGATCGGGTTATATGCCTTTATACAAAGTTTCAAGTCCGGCGCTCAAAAAAAGGTTTGATCTCCATTCCATTCCAAACATTCAACCCCTTTTTAGGGTTCCGTACCCAAAGGGTAAAAACGGGACCCTATTAGTGAGACTTCGCTGTCCGTCCGTCCATCTGTCACCAGGCTGTATCTCAAGAACGGTGATAGCTAGACAGTTGAAATGATGTATTTCTATTGCCGCTATAACAACAAATACTAAAAATAAAATAAAATAAATATTTAAGGGGGGCTCCCATACAACAAACTTGTTATAGATATTTATATAGGTACGGAATCCTTCATGCGCGAGTCGGACTCGCACTTGCCCAATTTTTCACCATCTTCAGGGCTACATATATTTTCAAAAACGCTGAATCACTTTTTTTTGTATTCTAATAATACGCCTCTATTAAAAGTTTCAAGTCCCACAATTAAAAAAACAATTTAATCTTCATACAAACTTTCAACCCCTTTTCACCACCTTCAGGGCTGAATTTTCAAAAACGCTGAAATTTCTTTTCTTGTATTCTAATTATATGCACTAATACAAAGTTTAAAGTCCCGCGCTCAGAAAAAGGTTTGATCTCCATTCAAAGTTTCAAACCCTTATATTTACCAGTTTCAGGGATGAATTTTCAAAAACACTTAAATCAGTTTTCTTTTATTATTTTAATACCTATTTACAAAGTTTCAAGTTCCTAGCTTAAAATTAAAATTGAACCCCGAGACAAACTTTCATCCCCCTTTTAACCCTCTTAGAGGTTGAATTTATAATGACGTTAAATTAATGTTATTTTGTTATTATTATATATAATGACGTTAAATTAATGTTATTTTGTTATTATTATATATGCCTTAATCAAACTTTCAACCCTTTTTAACCATTTTAGGGGATGAATTATTGAAAAAGCTGAAATTACTTTCCTTGTATTTTAATTATATGCCTTTATACAAAGTTTAAAGTCCCACGCTCAAGAAAAGGTTTGATCTCCATACACACTTTCAACCCCCTTTTTACCACCTAAGAGGATGAATTTTCAAAAAAGCTGAAATCACTTTTGTTCCATTTTATTTGCATAACTTTTTACGAAGTTTAAAGTTCCTAGCTTAAAATTAAATTTGAACCCCAAGACGAACTTTCATATCCCTTTTAACCCCCTTAGAGGTTGAATCTTTGATGACGTTAATTAATGTTATTTTGTTATTATTGTATATGCCTTAATAAGAAGTTTCAAGGAATTTGTAATGGATTCACACTTTCAACCCCTTTTTAACCCTTTTAGCGGACGAATTTTTGAAAACGCTGAAATAACTTTTCTTGTATTCTAAAAGTATGCCTTTACACAAAGATTCAAGTCCCGCGCTCAAAAAAATACTTGATCTCCATACAAACTTTAAACCCCTTTTTTACCCTTTTAGGGGTCGAATTTTTGAAAACGCTGAAATGACTTTTCTTGTATTCTAATAGTATGCTTTTACACAAAGATTCAAGTCCCGCGCTCAAAAAAATACTTGATCTCCATAAAAACTTTCAACCCCTTTTTTACCACCTTAGGGGATGAATTTTCAAAAACGCTGAAATCAGTTTTCTTTTATTTTATTTTAATATCTTCTAACAAAGTTTCAAGTTCCTAGCTTTAAAAAAAACTTGTATCCCATACACACTTTGCACCCCTTTTTAACACCCTTAGGGATTGAATTTTTCAAAATCGCTTCTTATCTCTAGCCCACGTTATAAAAGTAACCTACTGTGCAAAAATCAACTCTCTAACATTAGTAGTTTCGGCTGTGCGTTGATGAGTCAGTCAGGACTTCTTCTTTTATATTTATGGTAGATTACTTCGGCAGCGTATATTTTTTTCGTTACCATAATTGATTAAAAAGTATCCTTCCATTTTGGATGGCCACCTATCTCTGTACCAAAATAAGTTGAAGTCTGCTATGTCGTTTCTGTGTGATTAGAGGATAAAGAAAATCTTTTCAACAGATGACGTTGTACGGCTGTCACCGGGCTGCTGCGTTGCGGGTGTTAAGATTATTCCTGGAATAATTAAATCTGTCAGTAGAAAACTGAATTGCAATACAATTTTAGAACTTTATATTAATTTTATAAACAGGGTGATTTCGGGGTCATGGAGCAGGAGTGAACAGGGTACTGGGGAGGGTCACACTGAGCAACTTTCACTATGGGGACAACCAAGAAAACTCGAAAAAGATCTCCTAATTAAGAGTTAATTGATACTTAATTATGAAATAATTATTTATTTAACTATAAAATAATAAATCTATATACTAATATTATAAATGCGAAAGTGTGTCTGTCTGTCTGTCTGTTACCTCTTCACGCTTAAACCGCTGAACCGAGTTAGATGAAATTTGGTATATAGATAGTTTCAGTCCCGGGAAAGGACATAGGATACTTTTCATCCCGAATAAATTTAGTGTTCCCGTGGGATGAGCGGGTAACACCGCGGGGCACAGCTAGTATGATATATGTACACCAGAATATAAAAAAAAACTTAAACTAAGTTATAAATATGTACAAGTCTGATAAAGAATAACCTAACTTAAACTAGTTTAACCTAAAAGAGCCCGCCCTGCATTATACCTGGCTCAAAGGATATATAGAATTTTGTATAATTGTATATTTCAAACTAGGTACCTATACTCAAAATCGTTTCCATACAGACGTCACTTATCATAATAACCATGACAAAATAATGTTGCTTTTAGTGAAGAACTACCAAATGAATATGTGTGAATATTATTAAAACAAAAACTTTCTGTTTCAGGTAAACACTATTAAATCTGCATATACTTGCGGTATACTTACGGTAAGAACGCTTTTTATAACGCTTGCTTCGAAAACAGCTCATCACTAAAGTAGACATATAGTTATCCGTGATATTTCGGATAGCTGCTATTTAGAAACGTCGTATAATCTTTGATTTACTACATTCGGAATAACCGCCCTGAGATTTTCTTAGAGACATTGATTGCTATTTATTTGGGATATCGCACAGCCTATCGACATTGTGTCACTCTCGAATTCTTATACGTGTTGGAAATTATTTTGTTTCTAGAAATGATAATATACGACCATCATCGTCCTTTGGAAATAGTTAGGCAAATGTCAATGCCGCGGCATTTGTCTGATTCATTGTCTCAAATCCGCGTAATAATCGAACGTTAATGCCGCGCACAGCGTGCGGTGTGTGCGCGCATTTAGTTATGCTAATGTGTTGCATGCGAGATGCGCGCCGCACACACGCTGGAGGACTTTACGAAAGTAATGAACTTATGGAAACAATTTTATATAGAAAACTCCCGTGAGGCTCAGCCATATTAAAATACATACGTAACGGATTTATTCATGTCGTAGAAGTCGAATATCGCTCGACATGTTTCGAATTGGTACGCGATTCATCGTCAGGAGCTACGATTAGTCGCGGCGGCGACCAATCGAAGACTGCGCGCTAACGCGAAACAGTTAAATTTACTTTTATGTGAATTCAGCAAGCATTTGACATTAGCACCTGATGCATGCTATGCTTGCCTGGATCAAGACGGGGACCAGAACACAGCTGTAAGGTTCCGCAATCCACCTTTACTTAACCAAAATCCTCACGTGTTCGTTCGTACGGCATAAACGATTCCGTCGTTTGCGTTGCCTCGGCCGAATATTTTGCGACGCTTTTTAAACAAATCCATACTAATATTATAAATGCGAAAGTGTTTCTGTCTGTCTGTCTGTCTGTTACCTCTTCACGCTTAAACCGTTGAATCGATTTTGATGAAATTTGGCATGGAGATAGTTTAAGATCCGAGGAAGGACATAGGATATTTTTCATCCTGGAAATTATCCATAAAAAGATTGAAAGGTGAGTAGGTAAGTAATTCATGATGACATTGATGACCCTGTAGAAAATGTAATGATTAGACCAAAAGCACAATTGCTAATATATTTGCTTAGGCGCTTTTAATAATCCCTTATATTAATTAAGGTGATTAGGTGGATATCTATCGTGTTGTACGAGGTTGCTTCCATACTTCCAAGTTCCACGCGGACGTAGTCGCGGGCAAAAGGTAGTAACCAATAATTATAACAAGGAGAACCTTGGTTAGTGTCTAATTCGGTGCCTAAACTTACCTGAAATTAGCTTTTCAGATCAACACGATCGAAATTATCTGACCAATATTTTAATATAATAATTTGAATGTGATAGACGTAACGATGTGATAGCTCAGCGAGCGCCTGAAACGTAGGGTCGCAGGTCCCTGCTTACATTGCAGTGAATCACATTACATTTTTCTTTCATAATTTTATTTATCTCTGTATATGTATTTATGACCAATATTTTTCAATTCGTAATTCGATAATTTTCAAAACTACTTAGTTCTTCTGAATCTGCAGTAGAAACAATTTCGTATTCGTTCTCAAAGCGGCTGCCTGCATTCTAAGCTCTCTATGACACGGGTATATGAGATAAAGCCACGCACAATAGAAATATGCTTGTCTCCTCTTGCTTATCTAATTGCGAACAGAACTGGAACTGTTCATGCTGGATTCTTACTAAGTAACAAATTCAGTATTCAGAGCGTATTAATGAGACCGTGTGATTAAATCATGGAATAGGAATTATGTTTATGGCTTTATTTGAAATCAAGTTTACGAAATTGTGGGTGGATGGGTCTGTGCGAGCTATAAGAAAACAATTATCAAGCCAAGCTTGATGAAATTTAAAAATCTTGGTAGGAACATGTAATGAAAATGGGAAACTAGAGTATTATCAGATCATATCAGCTTATAGCTATTATTTTATCGCGATTCACGTGACATCAGCACATCGCCAAACTAAACATAATTAAAAGTAGTGATATCTTTGGGCAGATGTGATACAGGTCAATCACCAGTCACTTTGTGAAAAAAACGTTGAATTTAGACGCAAATTCATATCACATTATCGGCATTAGCGGATATTAGGTAGCCTGTCCACGACATTTGTTTCTGTGTCCAAATCATTACTCATCAAGTTGGCAAATAGCCGAAGGTGAATTGGGATACAAATACTAGTTATACGCGTCAAGTAAACCGTGCAATACTTATAGGCTACGTCGGAATCCAAGCAGTCGCCGTGCCCGAAAACGGTCTGGAGAAAAATGATACCTTAGAGGACAATCGTACTAACTTTTCCGAGAAAGTAATTGCAATCAAAACGTTAGGGCACAACACTATGTGGTTATTTCATTGGTAAAATAATTGTAATTAGTACTAGTGTGAACTAAGGTATCAATATGTTATACACCTACACAGCATGTTTAAATGAATGACTTGAAAAGAAAAGAATATTAAACTACTCGTGACAATGTGTTCTTGCCTGAATTGCCTTGCCAATAAATTTGTATTTCAGTTATCTTAAACTTATTGAAATAAAATACCAATCTGCAGAATTACCAAAGAATTAATTGAGAATGAAAGTGAATCAGAATAAAATAGTTGCAAGTAACTATGAAGTTCAATGTTCCTACTTACAGCTTTTACATTCCATCGATAATTGGATTATATAGTCGTATCAATTTAATTTTGTTATCTGAAGTGAACTGTACTGTCCTGTAAATAACAAAAATAGACAAAATATTCTATGCATGTTCAATGCATGCGTGGTACTGCATAATGTGTAGTTTTATTGGCAATAATAGTGCTAGGGTCGCCGAAGCAATTCAGACTGTTGGCTTCAAAAGCTTTAGAAATCGTTTGCACGGCAGAATACATAAGGTTTAGCTTAAAGACATAAAATAAACTGATAGTCTTCTTCATGAACGAAGATGTGTATCTATTATTGCATCTCGTGTTTATGAAACTTCATGCAATTTCCTTTAAAATAATTGACCGAAGTGACTTCTTAAAGAAACTATTATATGTATTTTTGTCAGCTGAACCGTAATATTACCCCATAACGTAATGATTTTGAAATTAATGCAAAACTGAAACATTACTCAATCATTTCATTTTAATCATACAATATATACAAAATTAGAAATATGTACCTACTTAATCATTTTTGAAAATCATTCTGCGTTCCATTCATGGTAAAATTGCGGTTCTAGAATTATGATGAAGTTTATTGCCGCAATAAAATTAAAGCTGAGTCGAACTAACACTTCCTACTTGCCCGCAAATATGGCGAGGGTGAAAATGACATTAAGTACCTTTTATATTGTCACTGCGTCGGATAAAAAAAAACTACAGACATCTTTGTATTATACCTACCCGGAATGCTTTTATTTCATGCTAGGTTTGTTGCAAAAAGGGGCACGGTGTTGCTACAAGTACTTAAATATGCTCATATACGAGGGTTGTTTGATAAATACCCGTGTTTAGAAAAAAACAACTAAGGTTTGTATACGTGTATATTTATTTTTCTACATAGTCACCTTCCAACTCTATACACTTGTTCCAACGGTGTTCTAGCTTTAATAAGCCGTCTAAAAAATAAGATTTCGGAAAGTCGTGAAAATAGGCCTCCGTGGCGGCAATGACCTCTTCATTGGACGAAAATTTCTTTCCACCGAGCCATTTTTTTAAATTTGGGAATATGTAAATCAAATCAAATCAAATCAAATCAAATCGTTTATTTGCATAAATTGCGGTACACAGTTGAGATCGAAATTACATATAATAGAACAACACAATTTGCCAGTATAGTGGCATGCAAAAATTTTCAATAATCAATAATTACTAGTACACATACAACTCATTACATTACAATACATTACAATTATTACATTACAATTATTTGAATAAATCCTTATGCAATTACATAATATGTAAACATAATTCATTTACATTTACTTCCTAAAAAAATCATTAATTGAATAAAAACATTCACTAAGTAACCATTTTGTTAATTGTTTTTTAAATTGAGTTGGCGGACAATCTTTAAGAACGCTTGGTACATTATTATAAATTTTTATTGCCATGCAGAATGAGTTACTGCTATGGATTTTTAATTTTGCACTTGGCAGGTACAGCCTATTCCTGTGTCGTGTAGACCTTGGAAAAGCATCGGCATGAGTAGTAAACAAGCTTGGATGTTCATGAACAAATATGGCCATCTGCCTTATATACATACATGGAAGAGGTAACACACGAGTCTCTTGAAATAACGGCCTACACGAGTCCAAAAAGTGGGCATTGCAAACCGCTCTAATACATTTCTTTTGAGCCAGAAAAGCCTTATTCATATCCACGGAATTGCCCCACACTAACAACCCATAGCTCAAAATGGAGGAGACATAGCCATGATAAGCTGTGAGTGCGACCTCTCTGGAACAGGTAGTGCTTAGTCTGCGTAAGGCAAATACAAATTTGTGATGCTTTCCACAGATTTCCGAAATGTGCGGTTTCCAAGTACAATATTGGTCAATATTTATGCCTAAAAGTTTTGTCGTTTCAACCACATCAACCTGCTCGTTATTATAACTAACATTAAATGTAGCAGTTCCACTATTACGACTTTTAAATTGCATAAGTTGTGTTTTATTTACATTAAGTTTTAGATTATTATTATTCAGCCGTTCAGCGACCTTTCCAAGAGCGTCGTTTACATCTTTATTGCAGTTATTTATGTTATCTGATCGCACAATTAATGTTGTATCATCAGCAAACATTATGCAGTTATCACCGACATGCAAGGGCAAGTTGTTGATATACAAAAGGAAGAGAAGGGGTCCCAAAATACTACCCTGAGGAACTCCGCAGCGGTTATATTTAAATTTTGACCGTGTTGTAACTTGCTCACCGTTGTGAATGTATTGTATTTCCGTACACTGCTGCCTATCGGATAAATAACTTAGTAGCCAATCAGGTAGAAGTCACAGGGAGCCAGGTCTGGGGAATAGGGCGGATGAGGCAGCAATTCATAATGTAATTGCTTTAATTTGGAGTCTGCGATTCTTGAGGAGTGAGCTGGTGCATTAACATGATGAAAGAGAACTTTTTTCTTATTTAGATGTGGTCTCTTTTTTTTCAAAATGGTATCAAATTCTTGCGATAAATTAGCGTAATATTGCCTGGTTATCGTTCTTCCTTTTTGTAAATAATCAGTATGGATGATTCCCTGCGAGTCCCAAAAAACAGTCACCATGACCTTTCCGGCCGATGGAACGGTCTTCGCCTTCTTTGGAGCTGATTCCCCCGGCAAAATCCACTGTTTAGACTGTTCTTTACTTTCTGGGGTATAGTGGTGTATCCACGTTTCATCAACAGTCACAAAACGCCGAAGGAACTCACCCGGACTACTTTCGTACTTATCTAAACAGTGCCTTGCAATTTGCTTCCGGGTGAGCTTTTGTTCCTCGGTGAGCAAACGCGGCAGCCACCTCGCCGAAACCTTCTTCATGCCTAATTTGTGTTCTAAAATGTGCTGCACGCGTTCAATCGAAACATTTACAATGTCGACAATTTCTCTAAGTTTTATTCGGCGATCGCTTAATACAATATTCTCAATTTTTTTACCATATCACCTGTGGTCACCTCAACAGGACGTCCTGGACGATCTTCATCAAAGATGGACGTTCTGCCTCGTTTAAATTCATTGTACCAATATCTAATGGTTGTCATAGAAGGAGTATGATCATTGTAAACAGCTTGCATGCGTACTTTTATTTCATCACAAGAATTTCCTTCCAAAAACAGAAAACGAATTACAGACCGATACTGCTCTTTCTCCATTATTGCAATAACAACGCGAACTCCGTCGTAAAAAGCCGTTAAAAGAAAAAAAAACAAAAGAACGCTGTATTTTTTTTTAATTTTCTAGTCCACAAAGGATGCCTAAAAAGTTCGTATACATCATTTCAGCCAGTAACAAGAATAACTTTTTAAAACGTGTATTTATCAAACAACCCTCGTATCTTATCTTAAAATAATAGTTCAAATTCCAGTTTGAATATATATACCTATATATGCCGGCATGGGAGTGTATATTATATACCTATATATATATAACAATATATATATATAATATACACTCCCATGCCGGTTCCGGCTACGGTGACTGCTAGGTACCACGCCGGTGTTCAGAGGCTCTGGTGATTAGCCCTATCGTGTGCCCTCATATGATTACAGTAGCCAATCTTGTACGTGAACGTGCGCGAACTAACTACTACACATACACATTTCTACAAGAACTAAATTTACAATCACAACTAACATCATACACATAACTAGCATCATACACATTTCTACAAGAACTAAATTTACAATCACAACTAACATCGTACACATAACTAGCATCATACACATTTCTACAAGAACTAATTTTACAATGTATTTGTGCTCAAATAACGAAATATCTGGTTGAGAACGAAATAAAATATTTTCCGGGACCATTAAATTTATAAGATGAAATGAAACTTGTCGTGACACAATAATTAGAATAGCTAAGCGTGGGACTAAATATTGCGTTTAAACTTAGATGAAAATTACTTGTTACTGCACAAGAGAGCCAATTCAGTATTTAAGTCCACATTAATAAATATATCCAATAGGCAGCATTATTCAGATGTTGTCTAGTGGACGGACGTCTTAAGTTTCGTTTCGTGAGAGTAGTAAATCGACGCGGTCGTTTCGAAAAGTTCAAAGAAAACTGACGAAACCGCTCATTGAATCGGTCGTGGTTCTAACAATTACTCGGAAACATTATAAGCTTCTAGCTGTGATACTGCGATATTTCATTTCTGGGCCATGACTTCGTTGCTAACGTAAGACTCAACGTTTTATGATCGGGTTACTATAGTTGGGTGCTTTATATCTGTGAATAAAATGGTATTTATAGGTCCAAATCGATCGAATCACTGCTGGTATGCTGGTTGCGTTTATCACGTGATAAATAAGTGACAAAGCATGTCACTCACGTTTGCATTTTGTCAAAACGTGACGGATGCTTTGTCACTTATTTATCGAGTGATAAAAGCAACCATCATAGGCCGCATGGTTTAAGTATTTATTGTGATAACCCTTATTGGTATATATTTGAAACCTACAGTTTGAATTTTTCATTGATAATTTTTAGGGTTCCGTACCCAAAGGATAAAAACGGGACCCTATTACTGAGACTTCGCTGTCCGTCCGTCTGTCAACAGGCTGTATCTCAAGAACGGTGATAGCTAGACAGTTGAAATTTTCACAGATGATGTATTTCTATTGCCGCTATAACAACAAATACTAAAAATAAAATAAAATAAATATTTAAGGGGGGCTCCCATGCAACAAACTTGTTGTAGATTATATATATATAGGTACGGAACCCTTCATGCCTGAGTCGGACTCGCACTTGCCCAATTTTTGTTCGAAAAATTACTTGAATTTAACAAAATTCACGCAGAAGACGGTTTTTTTACTAGTTTCGACTGCACACATTGAAAGCATGACATAGCTATGATACTTTCTAGAACTCAAGGAAAAGTATTATTCACATCAAATGATGGTTGAAATTATCAATATATTTGTCATAATATAAAAAAGTAAATTTTAAAAGGAATAAGGCCTCTTAACGATATTATGTACAAACGGCAAGAGTATAAAGTGATATTTGCACTTTTAGAATAACAATTTTCTCTTTCCCTAATAAAATATTTCCCCTTCGGTATGATTAATTTCATGCCGGCCGTACGGTTACTAGTATCAATATTATTTATGGCTGTACAGCGAAAATTACCCTATTACAGTATAGCACCCGTTTCTCAGCCTCGTTATGATGTGCGTAGCGAATAGAAAGCGAGTTGGAATTGTGGCGCCATTTTCACACGGAGAAAGCCCGGGTCAAGTGGGAAGTATTGGAGATAGTCCGCGAATTGGCTACAGGCTGAATCGTGCGCGTGTGAACCGAGCCTGTGTGTTATGAAACTGGTGCCATATGCATCATCTGTTGTAATCTGACTATGTTTATGACCACGTTACAACGGGCAGTAATGAGCAGAGCCTTAAGGTACATACTTCAGGTATTTATATTATGTGACCAGGAGCAGTGCCTTGGGGAACGCCTATAAAATTTAATATAGAGACCCTAAACAAACTAGTTTAAATTAGTAAATGTATAAAATAGAATGGACAAACAAATAAAAAGTGCTTGAGATCTAGGAACTCACTGATGACTTCGGAGTAATAATGATTGAAAATATTACCCACTTGATCCCAATGCAAATCCATTGAGAAAGACCACCAGGCAGGCACGTTTTGCATGACACTTGCTTTTTAATCGGGACCCTGTACACTCAGGTATGGTATTTAGGCTCCCAAATGTCACATGTAGATTAAATATCAACTTCTAAGAGTTTCTATGTACCTAATGGTATTGTTATATATTACTAACATGTCCCATGATATATTGATATATTCGTGTATTAATGTCAAAACAAAATATCGTCTGTTGACAACCAAACTCACTAAGTAACAAATACCTACTTAAAACAAAGCTCGTATCTCAATATCTATCTACAAACTAGATACAAGGTTTTGAAGAGTAATAACAGAAATTTTAGTGAGTTCTGGTTGTCACCAGGCGATATCAATCTAAGGCTCAATCCCTCAAGCGGAGCGGATAAAATAAACCAATCACGCTGCGTCTTTGTATAGCACAAAATAAGAGCAATTAAATCTAAGAACTGTGATTGGGCTATCTACATACCGCTCTGCCCTTCTTCTGTGGAGAGACAGCCTAAAGTTGTAACGATTATATACCTACATATATTATATTACATTATTATAATGTTATATTATTATAGTGATTTTCACCTGCCTACCCTACTAGATCTAGGCGCGAAAGTGATGTTCATAATGGTTCCGCATATTTCGTAATGGGTTATCTTGGCATAATGAAATTGCTATGCGTTTGCGCTGCTTACACAACTGCAAAACTAAACGGTGCGCTCGTAGGCTCTAACAGGTTGTATAGGTTTTATTTAAATTCTGAATAGGTGTTAAATGAGCAGTTATTTCATCAGATTAGCTGTGTACTGATGTAATGTGCACTTGTAGGAAACATGGTTGAACACGCAGAATTATTTATGATATCACACTAATCCATACTATCCATACTAATCCATCCATAGTAATATTATAAATGCGAAAGTGTGTCTGTCAGTCTGTTACCTCTTCACGCTTAAACAGCTGAATCGATTTTGATGAAATTTGGCATGAAGATAGTTTAAGATTCGAGGAAGGACATAGGATAGTTTTCATCCTGGAAATTAGCCCTAAAAAGATTGAAAAGTGAATAAGTAATTCATGATGACATTGATGACCCTGTAGAAAATGTAGTGATTAGACCAAACGCACAATTGCTCTTAAATTTGCTTAGGCGCTTTTAATAATCCTTTTTATTAATTAAGGTGATTAGGTGGATGTCTATCGTGTAGTACGAGGTTGCTTCCATACTTCCAAGTTCCACGCGGACGTAGTCGCGGGCAAAAGCTAGTAATTTATAAAGGCGAAAGTTTGTGAGTGTGTTTATGTCTATGTTTGTTACTTCCTCACCCTCTAACGGCTAGACCAATTTTGATAAATTTTTGTGTGAAGGTAGCTGACACCCTGCGTTAACACATGGCCTACTTTTTATCCTGAAATGTTGTGTTTCCGTGGAATGAGCGGGTAACACCGCGCAGCGCGACTAGTATACGATATATTTGACTATATACAGAGTAGTGTAGTCATCGTGTGACTCACAGACCATAAGTGTGACTACACCACGCTAGAAGTACAGGAGTAGAATTATACTTAAAGTATAGGTATGTAAGAAAATAGGTCTAAATTCGACGGTTGACCTATCGGGCTTATTGCAGACCACTCTTATGTGTCTACTATTCGCTCATTCCCATAATTTAATTTTTTTTTTTGCGTGATGATAAACCTAGGCAAAATAGAATCCTACTAATATTATAAAAGCGAAAGTTTGCGTGGGTGTATGTTTGTTACTTCTCCCCAACTAAACGGCTTGACGGGTTTGCCTTAGATTTGTAACGGAAATAGTTTATACCTCGTATAAATCGGTTACTGTAGGGATTAAGTATATGTTTTAACGTGAGCGATGCCACGGGCAAAAGCTAGTATGATAAAATTTTACATAACTCTTTGAATGTCGTCTCTATAGAAATTATTGTTTTTTTTTCATATATTGCCGTGATAAAATCAAAATATTGCTTAATTTCCATACCTAGAAGTTACATCGAATTAAGGCCCTTAAGACCCGTATGTGATGAGGATTTTATCATTCGATATCATTACATCCTTCTTAGGTAATAATTAAAGCATTCTAACGTCCTTCATACGATTCTGCGCACGCTATGCCGATACGATCACAGGCATTTGTGAATGGTCCCAGAACGTAAAAACGTTTCT